>JAENPR010001996.1:0-87671 GCA_018135685.1 Themeda triandra
AAGCATGTTGAGGTAGTGAGCAAGGATCAAGCAAATATCATCTTCAAGGGGTTTAGGCATGGAAGCTTGTACTTGGTTGATTTCAATGCTAGTGAAACTCAACTTTCATCATGTTTGATTGGCAAGTCAAGCAAGGGGTGGCTATGGCATAGGCGCCAGGACATGTTGGCATGAAGCAATTGAACAAGTTGGTGAAGCATGATCTAGTGAGAGGCTTGAATGATGTCACATTTGAGAAGGATAGACCTTGTAGTACATGTCAAGCCGGCAAGCAACATGGGAACTCACATCCCAAGAAGAATGAGATGTCAACTTCAAGAGCATTTGAGTTGTTGCATATGGACTTGTTTGGCCCAACCCATTACACATCAATTGGGGGCAACAAGTATGGATTTGTGATTGTGGATGACTACACAAGATACACTTGGGTGTTCTTCCTCTATGACAAGAGTGAAGTCTAAGGATCTATTCAAGTCATTTGTCAAGAGGGTGCAAAATGAGTTTGACACTACCATCAAAAAGATAAGAAGTGACAATGGGAGTGAATTCAAGAACACAAGAGTTGAAGAATTGTGTGATGAGCTTGGAATTGTGCATCAATTCTCACCAACCTACACTCCCCAATCCAATGGTGTAGTTGAGAGGAAGAATAGGACCTTGATTGAGATGGCAAGAACCATGCTACTTGAGTACAATGTGAGTGAGAAGTTTTGGAGTGATGCCATCAACACGGCTTACTATTATAGCAACCGCCTCTATTGCCATGGGAAGTTAGAGAAGACTCCATATGAAATCTTGAATGGAAGGAAGCCCAATATAGCTTACTTCCGGGTCTTTGGTTGCAAGTGCTACATTCTCAAGAAGGGGCAAAGACTTGGAAAGTTTGACAAGAGATGTGATGAGGGATTTCTTCTTGGCTACTCTACTTCTAGCAAGGCTTATAGAGTGTGGAACTTGGCAAGTGGGCTAATGGAAGAGGTTCGTGATGTTGAATTTGATGAAACCCAAGGCTCTCAAGTTGGAGATCAAAATCAAGATGATGTGGGTGGAGATCAATTGAACAATGCAATGAGGCATATGGACATTGGTGAAAAATTAGGCAAGTGGATGATGGTGATGAGGTGCAAGTGCCAACTCGTTGTGATTGATGATTCCAATGAGGCAAGCACAAGTGGTACTCAACATGAAGATCAAGATCAAGGTCAAGAAAGCAATGCAAATGAGCTAGTTCTTCAACCTACAAGCATTGCAAGAGATCATCCTCTAGACCATATCATTGGTGACATTCAAAGAGGTGTGCAAACAAGATCAAGATTGGCTAGCATATGTGAGCACTACTCCTTTGTGTCATTCATTGAGCCAACCAAGATTGATGAGGCATTGAAGGATCCGGATTGGATAAATGCCATGCATGAGGAATTGAACAACTTCACTAGGAATGAAGTTTGGGAGCTGTTGAGAGGCCAAAGAAGCACAATGTGATTGGAACCAAGTGGGTCTTCAAGAACAAGCAAGATCAAGATGGCTTGGTAGTGAGGAACAAAGCAAGACTAGTGGCACAAGGGTACACACAAGTTGAGGGTCTTGACTTTGAAGAAACATATGCACCGGTGGCAAGATTGGAGGCAATTAGAATCTTATTAGCCTATGCTTGTGCTCACAACATCAAGCTCTATCAAATGGATGTGAAGAGTGCATTTCTCAATGGCTTCATCAATGAGGAAGTGTATGTTGCACAACCTCCTGGTTTTGAAGATGACAAGAAGCCCAACCATATCTACAAGCTCAAGAAGGCCTTGTATGGATTGAAGCAAGCATCAAGAGCATGGTATGAAAGATTGAGGGACTTTCTCATATCCAAAGGCTTCAAGATGGAAAAGTTGACACCACTCTCTTCACCAAGAAGATAAAAGATGACTTGTTTGTGTTGCAAATCTATGTGGATGATATCATCTTTGGATCAACAAATCAATTCTTTTGTGAAGAGTTTGCTAAGATGATGGCTAGTGAGTTTGAGATGTCCATGCTTGGAGAGTTGAGCTACTTCCTTGGTCTTCAAATCAAGCAAATGAAGAATTGCACCTTTGTAAGTCAAGGCAAGTACATCAAGGACATGATCAAGAAGTTTGGGTTGCAAGATGCTAAGGCCATTAGTACACCCATGGGAACCAATGGTGGCTTGGACATTGATGATAGTGGCAAGATGATTGAGCAAAAGCTATATAGATCAATGATTGGAAGCTTGCTATATGTGACCGCTTCAAGGCCGGATGTCATGTTTAGTGTGTGCATGTGTGCAAGGTTTCAAGCTTCTCCAAGAGAGAGTCACTTGACGGCAACCAAGAGGGTGTTGAGATACTTGAAGGGTACTCAAGATGTTGGTCTATGGTATCCCAAGGGGTCAAGCTTTGAGTTGATTGGATACTCCGACTCCGACTATGCCGGTTGCAAAATTGATAGGAAGAGCACAAGTGGAACATGCCAAGTGCTAGGAAGATCTCTTGTATCATGGTCCTCAAAGAAGCAAAATAGTGTGGCACTTTCCACCGCCGAAGCCGAATATATTAGTGCGGGGAATTGTTGTGCACAATTGCTATGGATGAAAGCCACCTTGAAGGACTATGGGATCAAGTTTAAGCATGTGCCTTTGTTTTGTGACAATGAAAGTGCAATCAAGATGACAAACAATCCGGTTCAACATTCAAGAACCAAGCACTTTGATATGAGGCACCATTTCATTAGAGATCATCAACAAAAGGGAGATGTGAGTATTGAAAGCATTGGCACCGAAGATCAACTAGCCGACATATTCACCAAGCCTCTTGATGAGAAGAGATATTGCAAGTTGAGGAATGAGTTGAACATACTTAGCTTCTCCAACATGGATTGATGCACCCCATATATGACATGCCTCTCCTCCAACATAGCAAGGTAAAGTTGGTTGTTGCATCTCATGCATCCTTTGCTAGTTGTGTAGACATGTATACATGTGCATCTTGCTAGGCTCATTCATTGCAAATCAAATGAATTTGAAGGATATATGGCATCACTATTGTTTCTATGCTTGATTTGATCTAGTGATGGCATATGACTTGTTTGTGAGCTTGTGAACCTAGTGTTGAATCTTTAGCACTTGCTCATGATGTGTATCTCAACATGGCCAAGATAAACCTTATTCTTATGAGGTGTGAAGAAGCTTGCCCTTGGTTCAAACCGAGATACATTTTCTAGGCATGTGATTTAGATTTGGCCATAGTTGATTGACTTGTTTCTCTCATCTTTTACACCCTTATTGGTCATTGATGACAAAGGGGGAGAAGTTGTAGGGGAGATTGGGAGAAATAAGTCACAAAGAGCAATGGTAGGGGATCAATATTTTTTATGATATGACCCAACCATGAGCACACAAATAGGGGGAGCAAGCTCATAGACTATTTGTTGCATATTGTGTGTGCATACATGATGATATGGAGCATTGCAAGCTAAATTCAATATTCATGCTTGTTTGGTGTATTGCTAGTATAGAACTTGATTGTTGAAATGAAGTACTAGTATGCTTAGGTGGTTTCTAGACATAGAGTTTCTCTTGTTCAAAGTACCTTGCTTATAATGTGATCTCATGAGGTACTTTGAGTTTTTGATGATGTCTAGATTCCCATGGTGCTAAGGAAGGTTTATTATCGCACTCCGATTGGTATCACGCTTCAAAGGTCAATTCTATAAACCTTAGTATCATTTTGGTTGTGGTAACTCTCACAAAAGTTTCATCTATGCATGTGTGCTTGAAAATCGACCAAACATTTGATGCACACATGTAGGGGAGCTACCACTACAAAACTGGAATTGAAATGCTTGTCCAATCCAAGATTCATGATCAAAATGTCTTGGGCAAGCAATTCAATTTCATATTGAATTCAATTTCCATATCTTTGTGAGTTTGTCGAGGGGTTGTCATCAATTACCAAAAAGGGGGAGATTGAAAGCTCCGGTTTGGTTTTGGTAATTAATGACCCTCAAACGTTGCTAATGCCTTGCTCTAAGTGTGGTTATACACATAAGCAACGTGGTGATGGATGATGGAGCATGGTGATCACGGTGATGAACATGGTGGATATGTGAAGTGATCGAGCTCCGGTGATGGATGGAAACGCCCGTGGAGATCAAGGCGAAGGTATACTTGTTAGGGCTTTCCGGTTTAGTGGTCGAGACACTTATAGAGTGTGACCACAATTAGGATCGATAACCGACTATCAAGAGGGGTTTCCTCGGTTCATTCGCGGTCCTAAGTGCCTCTAGTTGTGACTTTGCATGATGCATGAGAGGCTAACTAGAGAGCTAACCCTTGCGCGTTATTTCATGAGTGAAATGCTAACTCCAAGGCTTGAGTTTGGAACTACACTTGGTGGAGTTAGTGCACAAGGCAAGGGAACTTGTTTGGATCAAGTTGGAGCAAGTTTGGCGCATGAAATGACGATCATAATGCGCCAGACTCTGCTGGCGAAGGCGCCAGACACGGCGGAGACACGTCCGACGCATTGTGGGCGGTCGTGGGCGTGCTGGTCGTGGCTCTGCGAGTGGCGGACGCGGCTGTGGCGCGTCCGGCGGTCCGCCGGACGCCGACCAGAAACTTTCTGGCCGGGCTGTCTCTCGCGCGATTGGGTCGCCAGACGCACGGCGGACGCAAGCGCAGGACTCCGACGGATCACTGTGCAGTGTCCGGTGCTCGAAGACACATGGCAACTTCAAAGTTCAACGGTCGGCTGCCGCGGTGCGGCAGGAGGCGCCGGACGCGTCCGGCGGCCTCGACTTGGCGCGTCCGGCGCACACTGAAGTGTCAGCCCGAGAAGCAACGGCTCTATTTTGGACTTGGGTCTATAAATAGAGGGTTGGCCAGCTTGGGGAGCCTCTCTTCGCCATTTCTACACACTTGAGCATACTTTGAGCAGGAGAGACACTCCCCCACTCATCTCTTTGATTCCTTTGCTAATCTTGAGAGAGATTTGAGTGAGAACAAGTGATTTGCATTGAGAGTTGCATCTAGAGGCACTTGTTCATCGAGTGAGCTGCGGATTCTTGTTACTCTTCGGTGATTCCGTCACCGTAGATGGTTTGGAGCAGCGGGTGGTGGTTGAGCTCGACTTGGTGATTGTTCGAGGCCACACCGGGTTCTTGTGAGGGTTCTTGATCCTTCCCCGCGGGAGTTCGCAAAAGGATACTCTAGTGGATTGCTCGTGGCTTGTGGATCCTTGTCTTGTGTGGAGATTGCGGCTCCCCATTGGGGTCTTTGGCACCGAGCCAATTGAGCGGGCAACTCACCAAGCAAGTGCATCGCCACAACGAGGACTAGCTTGTCGGGAAGCAAGTGAACCTCAGTAAAAAATCATTGTGTTGATTTGTGATTGCCAAGGCTTCGACCTCCATTGTGTTGTGCTTGAGCATCTCTAGGTGATTGGCTTCTACACCGGTGATTGGCTATCTTCTACTCTTCACGGCGGTATAACCTTCCATCCTCTCTTTACTTACCGCATAGTAGAATTGCTTGTTGTGGTCGGTCGGGAACCACTCATTGTGTAGCTTAAATCCCGTGGGTAGAATTGCTTGGTTGGTTTCGGTGAACCGACATTGTGTAGCTTGATCACCGTTGTTGTGTGTGCAATTGAATTAAGTAGCCTTGCTTGGTAGGACGGCTTGCATAGAGTAGTCGAAGCACTTGCTTTGCACATTTGCCACCTTGTTATCTAATCGGGTTGTCTAGTATTCTTGCTAGAAATTTTATTAGGCTATTCACCCCCCCTCTAGCCATTGTGACCTTTCACCATGCGGCAGCATGGTCGTGTGTGCAAATATGGCAGTTATGGAGCCGTGGAGCCGTGGTTAAGGGCCCTTCAGGCTCTCAGGTGATGGAAAACTCTATGGTGGAGAGGTGAGAGGCATCAAAATGGCTTAACCATGGGGTACGAGCGTGCTTGACCGGTGTCGAGAGCCGTAGGATGCACAGGATCCGGCCGTGCGGCAGCACAGTTGTGTGTGCAAATATGGAAGTTCTGGAGTCGTGGAGCTATTAATAAGGGCCGTTCGGGCTCTCGAGTGATGACAAACATTGTGGTGGTGAGGCCAGAGGTGTCAAAATGCCTTAACCATGGCATACGGTCGTGCTTGACCTAGTGCCGAGAGCTGTAGGACACGCAAGAACTGGCTGTGCGGTAGCATAGTCATGTGTGCAAATATGGCAGTTCTAGAGATGTGGAGCCATAGTTAAGGGCCATTCGGGTTATTCGGCGGCAACAAACGCTGTCTTTGGAAAGCCGGAGGTGTCAAAACACCTTAACCATGGTGCATGGGCGTGCTTGACTTGGTGCCAGGAGCCGTAGGGCGCGCAGGAACCAACCGTGCGGCAGCAAAGTCGTGTGTGCAAATATGGCAGTTCTGGAGCCATGGAGCCGAGGTTAAGGGCCATTCAGGCTCTTGAGCTTTGGCAAACGCTATGGTAGAGAGGCCAGAGATGTCAAAATACCTTAACCATGGTGTACGGGCATGCTTGACTCAGTGCCGGGAGCCATAGGGCGCGTTGGAACCGACCGTGCGACAACATGGTTGTGTGTGCAAATATGGCAGTTTTGGAGCCGTGGAGCCGTGGTTAAGGGCCCTTCAGGCTCTTGGGTGATGGAAAACTCTATGGTGGAGAGGTGAGAGGCGTCAAAATGGCTTAACCATGGCGTATGGGCATGCTTGACCTAGTGCCGAGAGCCATAGGATGCACAGGATCCGGCCGTGCGGCAGCACAGTCGTGTGTGCAAATATGGAAGTTCTGGAGTCATGGAGCTGTGGTTAAGGGCCGTTTGGGCTCTCGGGTGATGACAAACATTGTGGTGGTGAGGCCAGAGGTGTCAAAATGCCTTAACTAAGGCATACGGTCGTGCTTGACCTAGTGCCGAGAGCTGTACGACACGCAAGAACCGGCTGTACGGTAGCATAGTCGTGTGTGCAAATATGGCAGTTCTAGAGCTGTGGAGCCATGGTTAAGGGCCATTCGGGTTCTCGAGCGGCAACAAATGCTGTGCTGGAGAGGCCAGAGGTGTCAAAATGCCTTAAGCATGGCGCACGGGCGTGCTTGACTTGGTGCCAGGAACCAACCGTGCGACAGCAAAGTCATGTGTGCAAATATGGCAGTTCTGGAGCCGTGGAGCCGAGGTTAAGGGCCGTTCAAGCTCTCGAGCTATGGCAAATGCTATGGTAGAGAGGCCAGAGATGTCAAAATGCCTTAACCATGGTGTACGGGCATGCTTGACTCAGTGCCGGGAGCCATAGGACGCGTTGGAACCGACCGTGCGGCAACATGGTTGTGTGTGCAAATATGGCAGTTTTGGAGCCGTGGAGCCGTGGTTAAGGGCCCTTCAGGCTCTCGGGTGATGGAAAACTCTATGGTGGAGAGGTGAGAGTCATCAAAATGGCTTAACCATGG
The DNA here is from genome assembly GCA_018135685.1 of Themeda triandra. Taxonomy (NCBI): domain Eukaryota; kingdom Viridiplantae; phylum Streptophyta; class Magnoliopsida; order Poales; family Poaceae; genus Themeda; species Themeda triandra. Next base: position 7,463 of record JAENPR010001996.1, read on the forward strand.
CGTACGGGCATGCTTGACCTGGTGCCGAGAGCCATAGGATGGACAGGATCCGGCCGTGCGGCAGCACAGTTGTGTGTGTAAATATGGAAGTTCTGGAGTCATCGAGCTGTGGTTGAGGGCCATTCGGGCTCTCGGGTGATGACAAACATTGTGGTGGTGAGGCCAGAGGCGTCAAAATGCTTTAACTATGGCATACGGTCGTGCTTGACCTAGTGCCGAGAGCTGTAGGACACGCAGGAACCGGCTGTGTAGTAGCATAGTCGTGTGTGCAAATATGGCAGTTCTAGAGCTGTGGAGCCATGGTTAAGGGCCATTCGGGTTCTCGGGCGGCAACAAATGCTTTGGTGGAGAGGCCAGAGGTGTCAAAATGCCTTAACCATGGCACATGGGCGTGCATGACTTGGTGCGAGCAGCCGTAGGATGCGTAGGAACCGGCCGTGTGGCAGCAAAGTCGTGTGTGCGAATATGGCAGGAGCCGTGGAGCCGAGGTTAAGGTCCGTTCAAGCTCTCGAGATGGCAAACGCTATGGTAGAGATGCCAGAGGTGTCAAAATGCCTTAACCATGGCTTACGGGCATGCTTGACTCAGTGCCGGGAGCCATAGGACGCGTTGGAACCGACCGTGCGGCAGCGTGGTCGAGTGTGCAAATATGGCAGTTATGGAGCCGTGGAGCCGTGGTTAAGGGCCCTTCAGGCTCTCAGGTGATGGAAAACTCTATGGTGGAGAGGTGAGAGGCATCAAAATCGCTTAACCATGGGGTACGAGCGTGCTTGACCGGTCCCGAGAGCCATAGGATGCACAGGATCCGGCCGTGCGGCAGCACAGTCGTGTGTGCAAATATGGAAGTTCTGGAGTCGTGGAGCTATTATTAAGGGCCGTTCAGGCTCTCGAGTGATGACAAATATTGTGGTGGTGAGGCCAGAGGTGTCAAAATGCCTTAACCTTGGCATACGGTCGTGCTTGACCTAGTGCCGAGAGCTGTTGGACACGCAAGAACTGGCTGTGCGGTAGCATAGTCGTCTGTGCAAACATGGCAGTTCTAGAGATGTGGAGCCATAGTTAACGGCCATTCGGGTTATTCGGCAGCAACAAACGCTGTGCTGGAAAGGCCAGAGGTGTCAAAACGCCTTAACCATGGCGCATGGGCGTGCTTGACTTGGTGCCAGGAGCCGTAGGACACGCAGGAACCAACCGTGCGGCAGCAAAGTCATGTGTGCAAATATGGCAGTTCTGGAGCTGTGGAGCCGAGGTTAAGGGCCATTCAGGCTCTTGAGCTATGGCAAACACTATGGTAGAGCGGCCAGAGATGTCAAAATACCTTAACCATGGTGTATGGGCATGCTTGACTCAGTGCCGGGAGCCATAGGACGCGTTGGAACCGACCGTGCGGCAACATGGTTGTGTGTGCAAATATGGCAGTTTTGGAGCCGTGGAGCCGTGGTTAAGGGCTCTTTAGGCTCTCGGGTGATGGAAAACTCTATGGTGGAGAGGTGAGAGGCATCAAAATGGCTTAACCATGGCGTACGGGCATGCTTGACCCGATGCCGAGAGCCATAGGATGCACAGGATCCGGCCGTGCGGCAGCACATTCGTGTGTGCAAATATGGAAGTTCTGGAGTCATGGAGCTGTGGTTAAGGGCCGTTTGGGCTCTCGGGTGATGACAAACATTGTGGTGGTAAGGCCAGAGGCGTCAAAATGCCTTAACTATGGCATACGGTCGTGCTTGACCTAGTGCCGAGAGCTGTAGGACACGCAGGAACCGGCTGTACGGTAGCATAGTCGTGTGTGCAAATATGGCAGTTCTAGAGCTGTGGAGCCATGGTTAAGGGCCATTCGGGTTCTCGGGTGGCAACAAATGCTTTGGTGGAGTGGCCAGAGGTGTCAAAACGCCTTAACCATGGCACATGGGTGTGCTTGACTTGGTGCGAGCAGCCGTAGGATGCGTAGGAACTGGCTGTTGGCGGTCCTTAACTCAGATTTCTACCCGCCAACTATAGGTCATTATGGGGGTAATAATTATTTCATTGCACATATATCATTACTACTAACCCAATTCCACATGTACTTGGAAGTTGTAACACTTTGCGAAATATACATCAAGTGCATGGGATTGTATAAAGAAATGCGCCTTTCGGAAAAGCGTCAAGCCAAAGAGGAGAGCAAATGTCAAATCTAGACCAAACTAGGCCAAACCCTCTTACCGAGTGCCTAGGAGATCCAACCATGGGTACAAGTGTCCAAGATGAACCCATGAGAAGAAGGGCCAAAGTCTAGACCAATTCTATCTTGGGCTGCAGGACCATGTCTCAGTAATTTGGACGCCACGGATTCATACGAACTCCGATTTGGGCAAATGACCAGCCGATTCGAAGCCAGCTGAAAGGCCCACACACTGGTGGTGAAAGCAGAGGCCCAGCGGGCCCACATTGGGCGCGAGCGCGCTCAAGGTGTGAGCGCGCCTGGCCTGGCGCCAAACGGGCCCAACTTTCTCCAGATGGCCCATGACGATGATCCAAGGCCAAATCTACTGGTGCTTCCAACATGGAAGGTGTGAAACCGCCTCTTTGAGGTTGGTTTGGTCCCTTCCATGTAGGGATGGCTCTTTTCCAAAGAGCCCCCTCCACCTCACCTATAAAAGGAGGGCCATTCCCCCTCCTAGAAACACACACCACAACAAGAGCCTCTCTCTCTCCCTCCACTTGTATCTTTAGTAGTTTTAGTTATGTAGTTGGAGCAAGGAAAGCCTCGTTGGAGAGCTTGAACCTCTAGGGGGAATCTCGGTATGAGTAATATCAAGGTTTCACTTATGTTCTTGTTCTTATTCTTAGTTGTTCCTATGTTCTTGTTCTAGATGATCTTGTTCTTGTTCTTAGTTCTATTAGTATAGTTGTGTCGTAGAACTAGAGCATAGTTCTTATGATATGATCTTGGCATATGAACTAGAATATAGTTTTCATGTCTTGATCTTATCATATAGAACCTAATGTCTAACACTAGTGCATGCATGTTTAGACTTAGGGCTAGGTTGTGATGTTGAGGTCTATCTTAGTGTAGTCTTGGTCAATGTTGGCTTGCGGGTTCGTCGTTCGTCCCCGTGGCGGAAGCTCTAGTAAGAGGACCCCTGATAGAGACGGGAGCTCCTGATCACCGCTAGAGTTGTAGCAACTGGCATAGATGTGGTGTCTAGGCTAGGACCTACCTTCGTTTGCCTCGTAGTCCACGGTTGAGGTGGTAGGCGGCAGGTGGTGACAGCCCTGTCCGTCCCTTGTAATCCCCACGTCCGGCTACGGCGTAGAGCACTGAGCCGGCATCACTTGCGGACCGGGTGCGATCCGGTGCCGAAGTAAGTTAATAATGGTCAAGCTATCTTAACTTAGAACCTCACTAACAAGCATGTGTTTGTGTGATTGTCCGTTGTCCTGACTCAGTTATTTAGGAATGCCTGCTCCAGTCTAGGTTTCTTTGTTCTTTCTTTTACTTTATCCTTGAGTTGGCTCGAGTGTGTGTGTCTTATCCTTATACAAAACCTTTGTTACCTTTGTTATGAGCATTGGTCATGTTATGCAATCTTGTTATTTTGTCCATGTCCATATTGGAGTCTTTTATACCATGCCTTCCTTTGGGAAATATAAATAACGATACCCTGAATACTTCCGGGTCAAATGCTACAACGGTATTTCCGTGCGCTTGCGGACTTGTTCCCGTAATCGCGTTAGAATACCAACCAGGCGTTTCTTGGCGCGCGTTGCTAATTCTAGTGATGACATTAAGAAACGCCAACAAGCATTTACGGCGCCGTTCGGGGAAGGCGTTGGTTAAAAGAATTTATTAGGACATGTTCATGATAGCTTGCTCGTGTTGTAGCCATTGCTCATAAAAAAAATTTAATTTTTTCTTTATCAGAAAAAGATTTTGTTGGGTGACAACCGGGACCTAGGCACCCCGTCCCGCGAAATGACGAGATGCCGATTCGGTCGGGCAGCCGATCGGCCAAATGAGCGATTCGGGTCACGCGTGCCGGTGGCCGTGAACAGATGACCAGTCGGTTGGTCAACCGAATAGGATAATGGATGTTTCGGTCGCTGTGCCAGATGCGGGCATGAGTGACGGTCCAGCTCGCCGGCCGTAAGGTCACCGAAACGTGCATACAAGGGTGGCTTCGGTGCCTTTAACCGACCGCAACCGGGCGGGGCGGGTGTTTTGCTTGTGCGGGGACGTCGCGCTCTTTGCTCCCGTGAAGATTGATCGCTACTGGTGGGCACGGAGTTGTCGGCCATTCGGACCGCAACTTGGAAAAGCACCAAGAAGATCATTACGCCCTGCTACCTACCGCGCGAGGAATCGGAGAAGCGGCTCAAGGGCATTATTATCATGTAAATGCCTACGGGCTCCTATAAATACGGCCCGATGGGATTTGTAAAAGAGATCGGAATATAATGGAATGCATTGAGCTTATGTTCGTCCATTTTGTGTTCCGTGTGTCATTTCGTAGCTAGATTCAGCGTTTCTGTTAGGCATATTCGGGTTTACCACGGAGGGTTCTAAGGTTTTGCCTTAGAACAACATTGGCGCCCACCGTGGTTGTCGCCGAACATACCATGGCTCCGAAAGGCAAGGCGAAGACGGGGCGAGGTCATCCAAGGAACCTGCGATCGCAGGGTCGGTTGCACCCACCGAAGTTCTACAGCAGTCGGTGACGTTGCAATCGGGAGTATCCATTGGCAAGTTGAAGGTGCGGCGGCACCAAAGATTGACCAACGACGCAGCGGCCCAGTACAATCAAGAGGGCGGCACAAGCGAACTTGGTGCACTAGGAGGTGCGCTCCCAGAAGCCCGCATAACCGAAGACCCCGAAGAAGAAGAAACCGAAGAGCCCGAGGGATCGGACGTACAAAACGCCCGGCTACTGAAGCAGTTAGAAGAGCAGTCTGCCAAGGTGAATGCTCTGAAGCAGCATCACGATCAGTTGCAGGCCCAAACGGCGACACAAAACCGGATGCTGGCAACTCAAGAGGCAATCAACCAAGCAAGAGAAGAAGCAGAGAAACTAGAAAGGGAAATTCGGACCCTCCGATCATCCTCGGGGAAGAATCAAGAGAAAGATGTTATCATTCTGGGAGAAAAATCACGAAGGGAAATAGCCGAAGCAATAGACTTGGCATCCCCATTATCCTTTGGAAATCCAAAGATGTCCTTGGCCACTTGGGCTATAGACCGAAGTTGCCAAGTTTCAATAAGCGATCCAACCCGAGAAGATTTATTACAAGTTATGAAGCATGTGTCCATTCGGTGGCGGCAACGGCATGATCCTCGCAAAATCGTTGGTCATGGCTTTAACGAGATGTAGCATACGACGGTTCGTGTCCCAACGACGGCATTGTCGGTCACTTCATGGCATCGGGTGAAGGCGGATTTGCTCACTACCTTTCGGGGGTTCCAAACGGACAAGAAAACAACGGCGGATCTCATGAATGCGATTTCGGTAGGACGACGAATCGTTGTCAAAATACCTTGAGAGGATAATTCGGTTGAAAGCTCGGCTACCGAATGTGTCGACGATATCGTCATTGCCGCGGCGATCAAGGGGATTTGAAGATAGGGCCTGCGCTCAAGCCATGTCTCGGTGTAGCACCAACAACAATCAAACATTGTTTGATCGGATGCGCCGATTCGCTAGATCGAAGAAGACTTAGTGCAACGGAAGGCAACACGGTATAACATCAAGCAAGCATCACCCAAGTCCAATCAACCGAATCAGCAAACTCAGCAGAAGAATGAGCCAAAGTCCACCGCCGTGAACAATGTGCACGAAGACTCAACTCAGAACCAGCCGAATCAAACCAAAAACTTTGGTAACCGGGCGAGAGGCGGTAGAGGTTCCGGCGGGCGCGGAAGAGGCGAGGCCGGCCCGAACGCGTATTGTGTTGTGTGTGGCGAGGACAAGGGCCATACAACGAAAGAGTGCAAATATACCCGGCTAGCAAAGGAGCGGCGGGAAAAGGACGAAGCGACCAAACCGAATGAGCGCGGAAAGCACGTTTATCACACCATGGCACCTCATCGCGGGCGTTTCACCATCCGGTTTTCACCCAAGCACCATGTAACCTGCCAAGGCGCAAGTATATCGGCAACCGATGGCGTGGCCGATGCCCCATATGGCGCAATATCACCAACCCATGCCAATGCACAATCGGGCATTTCGAGGCGGCCGCATCATCTTGGCCACAAGCGATCGGCACGCGGTGCGCGGTCGCCGAATCCGAAAGTTCAAGAGAGCTGCAAATAGTCAACACAGTGGCACCAGCTAACATGATGAATTCCAGCGGGCATATCTACGCCATCACGGGTGGATCCAACTTGGAGCACGATAACAAGAGGGCCAGACGTGACTTCGTCAAGAGAGTGTTGACCATCTCACCAAAAACACCGATAGCGCACCCTGCTTGGAAGACAACCCCTATCACCTTTTCGGAATCCGACTTCAGATTGAAGGACTTCCCGCACTATGATGCCTTGGTAGTTACAGCGTATGTAGGAGGGTATACCCTCCACAACATTCTGATCGACAACGGCAGTTCAGCAGATATACTCTTCACCAAGGCATTTGACAGTATGAAACTAGACCGAAAGGCACTTGACCAGGCAGGGAACCCTCTATTCGGTTTCGGCGGAAGGAGAATAGACGCGATTGGCAAGAAAACAATCACGGTTGCGTTCAGCGAGGATACAAAAGTCAGAGCGGAAGAAATCGCATTCGATATAGTCGACATCGATTACCCGTATACAGCCATTTTCGGCAGAGGTATCATCAGCAAATTTGACATGGTGATTCGGCAAACTCACCTGTGTATGAAAATACCTTCACCCACCGGCATCATTTCGGTATTCGGAGATCAGATCTCAGCAAGGAGAATTGACGGAAAACCCATACCAGGATACAGCATGGTGCATGAGGTGAAATCCAAACTCAAACAGAAGGAAGAGGAAGACCAGAATAACAACAAAGAGCCAAAAGCGCTCCCTGCAGAAGAAACAATTCGGGTGTCCTTGAGCCCGAATCGGCTGACGAATGCGTCAATATCGGTGCAAGTTTGGTTCGGGGGTGAAGCCTCAAGATTGACGGAATTCTGGCTGGAAAACCGAGGCGTGTTTGCCTGGTCAACACGCGATCTGCGGGGAGTAGACCGAAGCCTTTGCACAGACGGCTGAACGTGAAGCAGTCAGCCAGGCCTAGAAAGCGAAGCTCGCAAAATATCGATTTAAACGAAAGAAGCGGCGGCGTGCCGAAGTGCGAGAGGCTTTTGGATGCCGACGTAATCGAGAAAAAGTACTGTACCCCGAATGGCTAGCAAGCGTGGTCATGGTAAAGAAGAAGAATGGCAAATGGCCAATGTGCGTTGATTTCACCGACCTCAACAAGCATTGCCCGAAGGACCCATATCCATTGCCCAGGATAGACAAATTGGTGGACATTGCGGTGGTTGTGAGATAATGAGTTTGCTCGGCTTGTTTTTCGGGTTATCACGGATATGGCTTGACCCGGAAGACCAGGAAAAGACAAGTTTCATCACACCAGACGGCACTTTTTGTTACAAGAGAATGCCCGAAGGGCTAAGGAACGCCGGACCGACTTTCTCCAGGTTAAGCGGACGAAATATTCCGGGAGCGAGAAGAAGAAGAACAATCTCGTTTCCTATGTGGATGACATTGTGGTAAAGAGCGACCAAAGGGACGCACACATCAATGATCTCAGAGAAACGTTCGCAAATCTGCGCTCAAGTGGCCTCAAACTTAACCCCGACAAGTGTGTATTCGGTATCAGCAAAGGGAAGCTACTCGGTTGTTTGGTCTGCCCGGGGGCATAGAAGCTAACCCGAGAAAAGATTGCGGCCATCGCAAACATGGCGCCGCCTCAAACGGAAGCGAGTGCGAGAAACTCACGGGGAGAATTGCAGCCTTGAGCGGTTCATATCAAGATCGGCCGAAAGGGGATTACCATTTTTCAGAGCACTCCGGAATGCATCGACTTTCGGTTGGGGACCTGAGCAACAGCAAGCTTTCGAGGAACTCAAGGAGTATCTCACTAGACTCACCACACTGTCGAAACCAACATCCGGAGCAACTTTGATATTATATCTATCAGCAGCGCCAGCAGCAGTAAGCGCAGCATTGATTGAGGAGAAGGAATATGAGGGTAAAATGCAGCAATTCCCCATCTACTTCGTCTCAGAAGCCCTTTCGGGTGCTAAGGTGAATTACACCGAAATTTGGAAAAGATTGCATACACGGTAGTGATGGCTTCAGAAAAGCTCAAGCACTATTTCCAAGCACACCCGATTCGGGTCTTATCATCTCGGCCCATTTGGAATCTTTATTTCGCAACAGAAGCAATAGGCCGAATCGGCAAGTGGGCGGCCGAGCTGAATGAATACATAATATCATTTGAGCACGAGATCAACCATCAAGTCACAGGTGTTAGCGGACTTCATAGCGGATTTGGACACCGAATGCGGATGACTCCACAAAGCGGTTTGATGAACCGAATGGACCGTACTGCTGCGACGGGTCGTGGTGTTCGGCCGGTGCGGGAATATCGGCCATCTTGACACCACCGAATGGGCCAAGAATACGGTACGCGGCTAGGTTGTAGTTCCTCACCACGAACAACACGGCCGAATCTGGCGATATTGCTGGGGTTACTGGCTCGAGCACTCGGAGTCCGACGTTGTGTGATTCGGTCCGACTCACGAGATAGTGGTCGGCCATGTCCGAAAAGAATACTGACAAAGGACCCGAGCTAGCCACATACGGCCACCGTCGGGAGAATGGAGAAATATTTCACGGGTTTCACCCTAAAGTATATTCCAAGGTCGGGAGAACACCGAAGCCGATGAGTTAGCAAAAGCGGCGGCCAATGCCGAGTCCATTGCCCGGTGATGTCTTTTACCAAGTCCCTAACGATCAAGGCTGTCAAGGAAGAAGAAGAGTCACCCTCGGTCGTTCATGCAATCGCAAGCGGCAGTTTGGAGGCGCCCATCTGGGCATACCTCAACGGATCATACGAACCAGCCTCAAAGAAAGACATGCACCGAATGAACTCCAGGACGAAGCAATTCTCCATCATTGGGGAAAACATGTACAAGGAAGGCGTGGTCGCTCCAATGCTCAAGTGCATAAGTAGAGAAGAAGGACAACAGCTGCTCACCGAGATACATTCGGGTTCATGTGGAGCTCACAGAGGTCATCACGAAATTGCCCATAGAGCAATGAGGCAGGGATTCTTTTGGCCGACGGCCGTAATCGACGCTAAAGAGATTGTGAAAACATGCAGAGGTTGTCAGATGTTCGCAAAGAAGCAGAATTCTCCAGCTAACCCTACGTCACCTGTATTCCCGACTGGCCGCCGGCGTTGGGGTGTAGACATCGTTGGATCGTTTGGCTCCGGGAACCTCAAATACGCGGCGGTGGCTTTGGAGTACTTCACCAAATGGGTGGAAGCCAAGCCGCTAGCTAAGATAACTTCGGGGACTTTGGTGAATTTCGTATGGCAGCGGATCATTTGCCGATTCGGGGTACCCTCGTACATCACAGTTGACAACGGCAAACAATTTGACTCGGCACAATTCAGAACGTTTTGTGAAGAGTTGGGGATTAAACTGTCTTTCGTTTCGGTGAATCACCCGGAGTCGAATGGGGCAGTCGAAAGAGTCAATGGTGATATCTTCACCACTATTTCAAAAACGCTCGAGGAGTCAAAGAAGGGGAAATGGGCTCAAGAGCTGGTCACCGCTGTTTGGGGCCACAATGTCTCCAGATCCAGAGCCACGGGTTTCACCCCATTTCGGTTGTTGTTCGGTGAAGAAGCCATAACACCAGAAGAAGTAAGAATGGGCTCGTTCAGAACGGAGATATCACCTACCAACCCGATTCAAAGAATGGTGGATGTGGAAACGTCTGACCAAAGGAAGCTTCAGGCTGCAGATAATCTAGACAAATATCACGCCGAAACCAAAAGCTGGAGAGACAAGAAAATCCTGAGGAAAGACATTAATCCGGGGGACATGGTCCTCATACGCCAACCAGATAAACAAGGCAAGTTGCAGTCACCATGGTACGGACCGTACATCGTGGCAAGAAGGGTCAGCACTGGCGTATTCACCTTGGTAACCGAAGATGGAAGCGAATCAGCCCACACTTGGAACGCAGATAATCTGCGTCGATTCTATCCATGACTATGGCGTGCTCCAAAAATGGAGATGTAATAATTTAATTTCATGTAATTTTGGTACTCTTGTCTAAAGACATTCGGGGCTCTGCACTCTTTTTCCTCACTGAGGTTTTTTAATGAGGCATCCCATGTAATAAGTTTAACTTTGTCTATGGTTATGATTCGCAGAGTTATATTCATTTCTGCGACACAGCTACCGAATACGCTTCGGTTGGCAACAATAGCAAAAGGTTGTAAGCAACCTATAAAGCCAGAGAAGGCTGGGAACTCCTGCGGAAACAGCAGGAGATAACCCAAAAGTACAGATACGTCTGTACAATTGGTTGTATGACTGAGTTACTCAGAAAGGCAGTAACATCAGCTACACCATCACCGAAAACGGTCAGGCAACAAGCGCCTGTCCATATATTCGGTATCAATTTAAAAGGTTGCAAAGCAACCAAAAACAAGCCGAAAGGGCAAGAAAAACCTCCAACACACAGTCATGTGCGTTACAACAGGCGTAATTAATAACGAATAGTACCTGTCAAAATTTAATGACCAAGGTAGTTCAATGTAATTATGAACCCTTGGGTCACAGAACCCTATATAAGAGCACCCAAAACTCTCTAGCAGATCATTCCATCAAGAATGTCCTAGCTCAAACATGAGAGAGGTGTTAGGTCATGGTCAAATAGGCATGAGAGGCTTCAGGAAGGAGCGAACTCGGGTGGCAGAGAGATACACCACATTTGGTCTCAGTGTTTCTGGTGAGGACAATTCGATCCTCACAAGATATGCCTCAGCGGTCACAGTCCCAAGGTCAGACCCGGACTCAGTCCGCCAAGTGGCCGAAAGGAACACGCCCTTCACCGCGTTCTGTTCTGCACGACCATGTGCCAGTTAATGGTGATGTGGAATTATAATGAAGTTCCCATAGATCATGGTGCAACGCAGCGCGATGTCAGCATCGGGGCCTGTTGCCAGGGCTTCGGTTAGCTAACCGAAGCCAGTACCCCGCGTGTCTTGGCCGGTGTCAGCAACCACGAGATCAACCGAAGCTGGCCTCGGTGAAACCAAAGATATTTCGGGTGGTGATGCGCACCCCACAAGTGTAACAGTACACACTTGTAATAAGAAAATAAAGTGAAATACTACTACATTTTTGTTTAAAACTATTCCCCCAGCCCAAAAAGACGGGGCGGAATGGTCTGCAGGACTCAAATACCGAATCCCACAAACACCAATTCGGTGCAATGGCCGAACAATTCGGACTAAGTTAAGCAGCACCCCTTCGGTCTAAAAAGCCGGGGCGGGACGGCGCTTTCCAAACACACCTCAATCAGATTTGAACACCGAAAGGGTGCCACGACAACTACACGCCTTACAAACGCAATCATATAAAGTTGGCACGTACTTGGCCTCGAAAAACAATAACCGCCATACGGTGGTGATTCGGTTATGCAAACCGAATCCCAGTCATTCGCTCTTCGGTCTAAAAAGACGGGGCGGGACGGCGCTTTTAAACACGCATTCGGCTCGAAGACCGAAGAGCATCACACATCAAAGTAAACGCCAAACCCAGCAACACACATTCGGTCAAACTAAACATTAACACCGAAAGTATTGTTCTAGGTAATTCGGCTTCAATAGCCGAAGCCACATCCCAACTTAAGTTTGTAGCGTTACAACACACCCACATTCAGCCAACATGCTGGCCGCAAAAGTTAATCAACTTAACAAGTGTATTTTCACAGCCACGCGCAAGTGGTTCAAACTTCGGGAGTCGAGGTAGAGGGGTTCAGTGCAGGAGCATCATGAGGACCGGCAGCCGAAAAAGATTCGGTCCTTGTCCCTTCTGGATCGCCAAGTGCTTGTCCTTCTTCGGCGAGCTCTTCTGCAGCAGCGAGAGGGGCTTCGGGGGTGCCCACCGGTGTATGCACGGCTGGGGAGCCCTCCCTAGCATCACGCTCTTCCATGTAAGCTTGGACCCGCTCCTTGATAGCCGGTTTCTCGCTAGGATCCTGCAATATCGGAAGCCATATCAGTTTCGGCAGCATTAACCGAAAATGTACAAGTACCGAAAAGAAAAAAAAATCAAGCAAGACAAAAAATTAATTACCCTTGCACAAGCATAGGCGGCCCGAAAGCGAGCCAAGTCTCGCCCTCCGGCCGGTCCGAGAAAGGTCAAAGAACCACCTTTTAGCAGCAGCTTGGACATCAGCGTCTGGTTTCCAGTAGCTCATGGCATTCTCAAAGCAAGTGGCCTTCTCAAAATGATCGCAGCCCTCCTCCTTCACCGCCTTCATCAGGGCACGTGCTGTTTCAAATCCAGCATATTCCCGGCCCAGTTGAATGGCGTGGTCGAGCTGGGAGAGCTCTCGGTTAAGAAACCGAATCTTCTCCGGCCGCCGGCTCGTCCCGCCAGCGAGGGGCGCACAATCCCCACCGACGCCGTTCACCACTCGGCGAAGAAGGAGAGCTAACTCATTCAGCTTTTCACCCACTGAGCGCTCGGCGGCTTGAGCCTTTGCGGCATCCTGACGTGCATCACGCTCAAACTGTTTCTGGGTCTCTAGAGCGGCTTCGGCCCGTCGTTGAGCGTCCAAAGCCGCTTCGGTTTTCCCAACCTCCTGAGTCAGAAGGCCTTCGGTGTCCGCCAGCTTAGTCCCCAGCCGTCTAATTTCCTTGTCCTTGAGGAGAAGCTGCTTTTCGGCATGGGCCAGGGTAGCATGGCCTTGCTTCAGCAGCGCGCCAGATAAAACCGAAGCCTGCGACCAAACAAGAAGACAAATGCCAAATGCTTATAAAATTTCTCGAACCAAGAAATTAAACGCGCGGGCAACAAAGGACTCACCGAAATGGCATGAAAGTTGATAGCCGAAAGCATCTCATTTCGGTCTGTAGCTAGCAGGGCCTGTTCGGTCTGACTGGCCGAAAAAGACGAGCCGCACTCCTGACCGAAGCCTAATGCAGCTTGGGAGGGCAAAATACCCACCTCGCGGGGGTCCACGTACGCCACCAAACGAGCGTCAGAATCAACTCCTAAAGCACGAGCAAGTTCATAAGTCTCTTCCCGGTCAGGGCTATGTTCATCGCGGGAACATGAGCCCGAATACACCTTCATTGGGCCGAAACGAAAGCTAGACGGCTCAAGGGAAACAAACCCCTTGCCGAGCAAGACATTCGTGGACATCTCAGGTGTCATGCGCGTTGATTCGGCATGAAACCGAGACTTACCAGGGCGCCGAATAACGGGGGTGATACTCCGTAGGCCGCCTGCAATCTCCTGCACGCTACCCGAAGTGGCCTGTGTAGCAGCTTCGGCGGGTCGTGCAGCAGCTTCGGTGGGTCGAGCGGCAGCTTCGGCCGGGGCACCCAGGCTTAAGCCGCTGGTGGTCCCCCTAGACCGAAGCTGCGAGGTGTGAGCCGAAGTGGCTCCATCTCGGCCAACCTTCCGCTTCTTCGACGTCAGCTTGAATCCGCTCACAGTCGGCTGGTCGTCGATTGCCAAGTCACGAGCACTCCTCATCTTGCCGCCAGCCATGGATGAACCTTCCTCGCTGGATTCGGCGAATTCCTGTAGAGAGTAACCGAATCAGAACAAACCGAATCAACCAAAGAATCCATGTGCATTAAAAACGAGTCACCAGTACAAAAAGCTGTGAGTTAGATTTCTAAGCCAAGTCTTTCTACCGTGTGCCCGGACACAACCGAATCAGATTGGGCTGCGGCTATAACTTGATTGCGGCTCTGTTTTATGGGTTTCACCCACTCCCGCTTGGCAAGCATGCGACATACCCGAACATCATCGTCTTCCCGAGGCCGTTTCGGGCGACCAATCTCTCGGCGTCGTTGCGCTTCAGCCTGGCGCGTTCCGCGAGCGATTTGGGCGCCACGGCCTTGAGTTCGGCTGCCTCCACGCACCGCATTCGGTAGTGGAGCCGAATCAGCCGGGCCGACTGTGGTTTCAACTCTCCGTCTCTTGATTGGGGGAAGCCGATCGGGGTATTCTACGTTCATGCGTTCCCAGATTCGGTTGAGGCGCCGCAGGGACCCAAGTTTGGCCATGCTCATATCATACTCCTTGTCATTATACGGGTCACATAGCCGATTGGCTCTCTTCTCCATCTCCGTCACAAAATCAGAACTCGATTCATAACCGGGTGGTCGGGTCAGATTGACCGAAGGCCCTCGGTACCCTTGGTGGTACGAAAAGCCATCAAATTTCAGGCCAGTGCAAAGCGGCCACTTGCCGAGAGAAAGCATCTCCTCAACCAAATCTCGGCTAGTTTGCCTTTCGGTTTGTCCGCCGATAGGATTCAGCAGCGACATCATCAAGCGGGCCCATAATCATCTCAGGAGCTGAAACAAGCCCTTCCATTCGAGTCATAAGAGAAACCAGCGGATGAGCTTTCGGTCGGCCTTGTTCCCTAGCAAGAGCCACATCAGCATCATCACATACACGGTAGTAAAACCAGTGTTTTTTCCAGTCCTGCCACTTGTTCTTAAATGTAGGAACTATGCAGGCGGATGGGTTATTTCGGGCAGGGACGAAGTTGTAAGAACCCACTTCTAACCGAAGTTCTTTCGTCCCCGCGTCATCGGTCCCGTATGTAGAGTACAACTGAGTCTCGTAATGCCTAGCAAACACCGGCACGCTCAGTTCGCTGCCCATCACCTTCTGCGCCATGGCATAGCAGCTGAGGCGCACGATGGCATTCGGTGTCAAATGGTGAATCTGCAAGTTGAATGCGTCCAATACTTCCGCAACAAATCTTTCAAGGGGGAAGTGCGGTCCGGCCTTAAAATAGTCCCCGAATACAAGAGCTTCGGTAGGCTCGGGCCTTGGGTACTCTTCGGTCCCGGGAGATCGGCTTCGGCTACGCTCGCGGCGGTCAAAATACCATCACGCTCGGTACTTGGTTCAGCATACGGACGTAGATTTGGACTGGTCTAGGCGGCATGACCAGCCCGGTGTGCCTCGGTCCTCTTGGCGGCCTCGGTGGTCGGCGAGGGATAGATTCGGCTACCTCTTCAAGCATAAGGAGCCGAACTACCTTCATCCGCGCCGGCGCAATGCGAGCTGCTTTTTCACCCTCGACGAGTCAAAGCACTCAACATAATCATTCCCTTCATCTTCTTCATCTTCGGTTTCCGTTTCATCGAGATTCATGAGTAGATTCGGGCGGAATAGCTCGAGGAGGCATTGGCCTTTTCTCTCGGCGGAATGCTTTGTCCACCGCTCTCGCTAGAGTGGACCGGAAGCCGATTGAGAAGCCGAACCGACTCATCACCCGATTCGGCATTTGAAGCCGAAACGTCGGCGCTAGTCGGAACCCGCGACATGTTAGCAATACACAATGAAAAAACCCACCGCGACTATAAAAGAAAAAACGGGGAATTAAAAACAAGATAACGTATTCAAGCATACCGAATACGGAATTGAGAGCTTTTCGGCAAAATGATTCAGTAAAGAAAAATAAAGGCAGTAAGACTTCACCTTGAAGAAAACCGAAAAAAGATGACTACCCGGAGAGAACGAACTGCACTAGAGCTGCTTCGGTTGGGGAACCAAAACGGATCGCCAAATCGGTCGCTACAGCACCGAATCAGCAGACCGAATCGGAAGAACTGGCAACCGAATCAGCAGCAGGAGATCGAGATCGCGTGCGGCGGAAAGTGACCGCTGGCGGCCGGGGGGGCTTTTTATAGGTGCCCGCCGCGGCCTGGCCAGCGGTTAGGGCAACCGACGCGTCGGTCACGCATCCCGAGGTAGATCAACGGTTCCCAAAAAAAAAAAAAAATCGTCCTCTCCGCGGGACGGCGCTTGGTATTTCGGTTATCATCTGCGGGTCAACGCGGCCGAAGTGAAAAACAAAGTCAATTCGGTTACCGGCGAGGGGCTACTCTTGTTGGGTGACAACCGGGACCTAGGCACCCCGTCCCGCCGAAATGACGAGATGCCGGTCGGTCGGGCGGCCCGAATCGGCCAAATGAGCGATTCGGTCACGCGTGCCGGCTGGCCGTGAACAGATGACCACCCGGTTGGTCAACCGAATAGGATAATGGATGTTTCGGTCACTGTGCCAGCTGCGGGCATGAGTGACGGTCCAGCTCGCCCGGTCGTAAGGTCACCGAAACGTGCATACAAGGGTGGCTTCGGTGCCTTTAACCGAATCAGAACCGGGCGGCTGGCAGGTGTTTTGCTTGTGCAGGGACGTCGCGCCGTCGCTGCTCCCGTGAAGATTGATCGCTGCTGGTGGGCACGGGTTGTCGGCCATTCGGACGCAACTTGGAACAGCACCAAGAAGACTATTACGCCCCTGCTACCTACCCGCGCGAGGAATCAGGAGAAGCAGCTCAAGGGCATTATTGTCATGTAAATGCCTACGGGCTCCTATAAATACGGCCCTGATGGGACTGTAAAAGAGATCGGAATATAATGGAATGCATTGAGCTTATGTTCTGTCCATTTTGTGTTCCGTGTGTCATTTCGTAGCTAGATTCAGCGTTTCCTGTTAGGCATATTCGGGTTTACCACCGGAGGGGGTTCTAAGGTTTTGCCTTAGAACAACTGATTTATAAAACTATTTTCAAAAAAATATAGTATTTATTAAAATCTTGGTTTGTTTTAAAATTTTGCATGAAGCATGTTTCGGTTTGAAGTATGATTGTTGCAACATCATATCTTCATGGGCTCTTTAAATTAAGCATGGAGCTTAGGTTAAATTGCCTACTTTGATTGAATGACATGTTTGATCACTTGTTTCAAAACTGCTTGCATGTGATCTTTGAATAATTATACCAAGCCACAAAAAAAAAATCTTTTTTTTGGGACAAGTTGATTAGCCATGTCGATGGAAGCCAATCATAGCTTCGGCTATAAACCTCGTCCTAGTTTTTGGCGGTCAAGCTTATGACCATAAAGCAAGCAACTGCTTGGGGGAGGTACCCCGGATTATCAAAAAAACAATTCTTTTCCCTTACCAATAAGGCAAGGATATGTTTTCAAGTTACCATGCACCTTCGGGTATTCTTGGTCACTAACCATTTCGAGGTGGAGATTAAGAAGAACAAGGGACATATGGTACGTGAAGACACGGGAGTCACATCATATAAACACTTTGATGCCTTTGAAAAAAAAAAGAGAAGAAATAGAGATGTTGGCTCTACCTTGCTTGAAAAAAAAAAGAGACAAAGAAATAAAAGAGAGTACTGAAAAAAAAAAGAAAAAAATTATATTATGATGAAAAAAATATATATTGGAGGAGAGGGAAGGAGCAGGCTGGCTCGACGTACCGAAGTGTTGCTGACTTCACCCAACATCGCTTCAACAAGGAGCCACCTCCAAGCCTTTGCTACAACTATCAAGACCCATGGCCCAAACACATTGAGCTATGAGTGGGCTGGTCTTGAGGTTCACACAGGAAAAGCCATCATACAAACCGCAGCAACAACTTCAACAATCCATACATGTTGCCGGTAACACTCAGTATGCAAAGCAAGCCGTGGACGATCAATTCGCTCGGTTTGTTGAGATGGTCAAGAAAGTACATGTGAGCGTTCCGCTCATGGACGTCTTGCATGTACCTTCTCACGCCAAGTACATAAAGGACATCATCAACAACAAGTGCCCATTGTCGTCCATGGCTATGGTCAAACTGACGAAGGAGTATAGTGCGGCGATTCTGAATCACTTACCAGAGAAGAAGAAGGATCCCGAATGCTCCACTATCACTTGCTCCATCGGCGGACAACGGTTTGACCACGCACTCGTGATCCTGGTGCCGCGTCGGTGTCATGCCAAAGACAGTTTTTGACAAGCGAGCTATACACGGCCGCCACCAAACAACGATCACACTCCAATTTGCCGACTCCTCCTTACGCAACCCAGCGGGAATAGCTGAAGATATACCTATGAAGATACGAGGATACTTCGCCCTGGTGAACTTCGTCGTACTCAACATGGAGGCCACCAAAGAAACATCGCTTATCTTGGGACGATCATTCCCTAGTACCGCTGGGGCACAACTTGATGTTGGAGCTAAACAAAAATCTGGTTCAACATCAATGGAAATGAGGAGAAGTTCCAGTTCCGGTCAAGGTGGACGGAGGAGTGCAACATGATTCGCATCAAGTATGAGCCAACCACACGAGAGGTCACGGAAGTTGAAATCCGACCTCATGGTGCGAACATGATTCTCAAGATCATTTGGGAACGAAGAGCAGGAGCAAAAGCCAGAGAAGAAAAAGGAGCAAAAGCAAAAAACTCCTAAAGAAAAGAAAGATCCAATTCTGGCACAAAAGAAAGAAAAGAAAGCTCCTGCAGAAAAGATATCAGAGCCAAAAGTTGCTCATGCACAACCAAAAGAAAACAAGAAAGAGGGCAAGCTCTGACCCAAGACAAGGTAGAACCCGAGAAGAAAACCGGTTCCCAGGGTGATAAAGGTGGACAAAGTTTCCACACCTCCGAAAGAGGTCGAACAACCACCTTCTACACCATGCGCCACCACACCCCCGAAGAAGAGGATCTTTGTGGAGGCCCAAGCAAGCGCACCCGTCTACTTCTCCTCGACGGATGTACCAATATCAAGCGCAGCACGAAGGGGGAGAGAAGTCCCGCTTCACGGACTATAAATGGTGAGCCCGACCCGTGTGCCAATCGGTAAGTTATCTTTTTACATTTTCTTCTAAAAAAACCTTTGCTTATCTTGTTCACCTTGCAATGTCTTCACCTTTGTTGGATGAATCTTATATATCTTTTCATGCCTTCAATTTCTATGTTGTATAGTTTTGGTTTGGAAGTATTGGTTATGCATCTTTTGAATTAAGCATGGTGCTTAGTTTGATTAAATGTACAATCATGCTTCCATAGGCTCTTTAATTTAAGCTTTATGCTAACATTAAGGTGCCTACCTAGATCATATTAGACATGGTGTCTAGTTTGATCTTTGAACCAAAACTGTCAGTATAGATTTTTGGTGAATCTTATGGACTAACCCCTGCAGGGATTTATCAATTTCATGGGGTAGTCTTGGAGATGACAACAGAGATGATCTTTTGTTTGGTGAACCCAAAAAAAAGTCATAACATAATAATAATAATAATAAAATAAACCTTTCAACCCCAAGTGTCTTGTCTGTTATCTCGATGTCACCACAAGACAAGCTTGGGGGAGGGGTCTTCCTAGCATGCTCAAAGGAGGCCATGAACCGAGAATCGGGCCATAGCATGCACCAGCGGCATTCCAGGCTAATGGTAAGTAAAGATCTAGCTTGGGGAAGGACCCCCACATGAGGTACCTACATCGCATATTGAAATTCCTGCAATCTTATTTTCTTTTTAGCATGTTTAAATTCAAGTTTCTTATCTTGCATTGAAAAAAAATATTTTATATAATTCCACTCTATATATGTGCCATGAAATGTTTAGTTCCACCCATGTTGAAATGATTGGTTGCTCTGTTTTATGTCTCGTTTGTACTTGTCTAAAATAGAGTTTTCTCTAATATTTGGGTTTATCGGCTTTACATTATCATGCTCTAGAAACTTGAGTTAGTGGGTTGCACACAATTACTCTCATCTAGGTTATTGCGCGATATGATATAGTGACTCAGACCACAGCAATGAAACGTCCCTTTGAAAAAACCTGACGTCCGGAATCTTTGTTTCAAAAATTTTCAAAAAAACAATAGTTCCTCAGTGATCGCGAAATACCCACCAGAGCCATATAATTTATCTGTCGAATAAGAACCTTCATACGCTGCTTGTTCGTACATTGAGTTCGGTCGGATTGTTACCGACGTGAGATTATGACTCTACACCCATGATTGAGATTCACTTGCACCCACCAAATAAAAGCCAACTCTTACACTGAGAGTTGCGCACAACATGCACCCTTCACCATCCGCCGACTCTTACACCGAGAGTTGCGCACCATTTTTTCTACCAAATAAAAATGCTGACCCTTACCCAGAGGATCGCGCACCCCTCTCATGTAGTTTGCAAAAATTCTCCATGCATTTGATTCATCATGACATCTCTCTCCACCTCATCCTATCCATCAATAAAGTTTTGGGCTATGTTCTTAGTCAGAAAAAAAGGAAAAAAAAAGTGAGAAAAAAGAAAGAAAAGAAAAAAAAAGAAGAAGAGAGATTTTTATAGTTAGAAGGTTTATCACTCTTATAGGCAAACGGGAAAAGTCTTAGATCCCCGTTCAAAAAAAAAAAAGAAAAAAAATGAGAGAATAAATTTAGTTGTTCTATGATAGCCCATCATCTTATTCATCAATAAAAGAAAGTATGTCATGATGCTTGGAGACCCAAAAATACCACAAAAATTAGGAATCATCTTTCATTCCATCCACACACTTGCACATCTCAATCAAGGTGTATAGCTTAATCTCCGTAAGGTTTAGTCCTTGACCTTACAACATATGTGATACAAGTATGCCCACTTACATACCTACCCAAAACTCCACTCTCAGCTTTAGTGGTAGGAAGAAGGCAAAAATTTGAAAATGCCTTTGGTGAGGTTACTATACACTTTTGAGCGATCGAGTGGGTCATTTGAGGAACTTGGTTTGTTTATAAAAACTTACAAAACCTCCGGACTGAAAGTTGATCTTGGGACGAATGAAAAGCACCGGTCTTTGAAACTGTTCTATTTTGCAATCGCCCAAGACTTGAGAAAATTAGAAGCCCCACTCCTTCACGAATCATAGAGAGATACAATTGCCAATTTATTCAAATAGTAGTAGAACGCTCTCTTTTAGCTTGTACACTTGAGATATAATCGGCATCGTAGCAACCCCTGATCAACAACCCAAAGCAAAGACTTGCTCGGGACGAGCAAGGGGTAAGCAGGGGGATCTTGTTGGCGGTCCTTAACTCAGATTTCTACCCGCCAACTATAGGTCATTATGGGGAAATAACTATTTCATTGCACATATATCATTACTACTAACCCAATTCCACATGTACTTGGAAGTTGTAACACTTTGCGAGAAATATACATCAAGTGCATGGGATTGTATAAAGAAATGCGCCTTTCGGAAAAGCGTCAAGCCAAAGAGGGAGAGCAAATGTCAAATCTAGACCAAACTAGGCCAAACCCTCTTACCAGAGTGCCGGAGATCCAACCATGGGTACAAGTGTCCAAGATGAACCCATGAGAAGAAGGGCCAAAGTCTAGACCAATTCTATCTTGGGCTGCAGGACCATGTCTCAGTAATTTGGACGCCACGGATTCATACGAACTCCGATTTGGGCAAATGACCAGCCGATTCGAAGCCAGCTGAAAGGCCCACACACTGGTGGTGAAAGCAGAGGCCCAGCGGGCCCACATTGGGCGCGAGCGCGCTCAAGGCGCGAGCGCGCCTGGCCTGGCGCCAAACGGGCCCAACTTTCTCCAGATGGCCCATGACGATGATCCAAGGCCAAATCTGCTGGTGCTTCCAACATGGAAGGTGTGAAACCGCCTCTTTGAGGTCGGTTTGGTCCCTTCCATGTAGGGATGGCTCTTTTCCAAAGAGCCCCCTCCACCTCACCTATAAAAAGAGGGTCATTCCCCCTCCTAGAAACACACACCACAATAAGAGCCTCTCTCTCTCCCTCCACTTGTATCTTTAGTAGTTTTAGTTATGTAGTTGGAGCAAGGAAAGCCTCGTTGGAGAGCTTGAACCTCTAGGGGGAATCTCGGTATGAGTAATATCAAGGTTTCACTTATGTTCTTGTTCTTATTCTTAGTTGTTCCTATGTTCTTGTTCTAGATGATCTTGTTCTTGTTCTTAGTTCTATTAGTATAGTTGTGTCGTAGAACTAGAGCATAGTTCTTATGATATGATCTTGGCATATGAACTAGAATATAGTTTTCATGTCTTGATCTTATCATATAGAACCTAATGTCTAACACTAGTGCATGCATGTTTACACTTAGAGCTAGGTTGTGATGTTGAGGTCTATCTTAGTGTAGTCTTGGTCAATGTTGGCTTGCGGGTTCGTCGTTCGTCCCCGTGGCTGTAGCACCTGGTTTTCCAAAGAAGACCAAGCACTAACTATATGTGTGCCCTGGATGTCCACACGACACATATAGCGACAAAAATGGTAATTATCAGAAGCAATGCTTTATTATATATCGAAACATATTTACAATAAGACTTACACATATATATCAGAGTACAACGGAAACTATTTATAATCCTCTATCTTCGGGTCGCCATACTCCACAGGGACGGTTGACTAGGAGAGCACTCGCCTAGTACATGCATAACTCCTTTGGAAAAAACCACCACGCTTCCGCTGCGCCACTTCGATCCACTATCTGGTACCCATTCGGGATTTTTATTTGTGATAACAACAAGTAGAGGATAGGAGTTGCAAGAGAGGAGGCATCTCACCCTGCACGTGATGATCTCTGGTGAAGCAAGTAACAAGGAATTCGAAGGTGGATGACGGCCAATGACGAGAAGACATGAAGTGGCTCAACCCAACGACGAACACTGCAGAGTCTTGCGGCTAAGAACCCATCGGCACAGCATCAGCTGCTGAGAAGCTGAGACGAGCAGCTGAGGAAGGCCTCCGATGCAACATGATGATTCTGTCGAGGAAAGCAAGATACATTTGATAAGATAGCTACTAGCCTCGACGGGAAATCGGCGACCGTGGAGCCTCTTACCAGCGCTGGAAATATAGGAGGCAGTGGCGAGGTGCTTCGGCGAGCACGGCATGCGGCGACAAGGGTCACCACCCACACAGACAAAACTAGCATGGTGGATGCAGCTTGCCCGTGCAACACACAGACAG
Source organism: Themeda triandra (assembly GCA_018135685.1). Lineage (NCBI taxonomy): Eukaryota > Viridiplantae > Streptophyta > Magnoliopsida > Poales > Poaceae > Themeda > Themeda triandra. The sequence goes on from JAENPR010001996.1 coordinate 30,476, forward strand.
GGAGATTGACGGCGGCAGGCGTGCTCGAGCTGCAGCTTGTGCGGTGGTGCTGTGCAGTTCAGGAGATCGAAGGGGCGAGGAGCAGCTTGCTGGGTGGATGAGGGTGTTCTGCCATTTGCTTGTCCATATAGTACCGAAGAGGGAGTCAAGGGGCCGGGCGGTGGAGCTATTGCGGCAGAAGAGCAGGAGGCGGCTGGTGGAGAGATGAAGAAATGATGCCTGGCAAGCGTCCTGGTGATCTCCTTATATACGCACGGCGGCAAGGCAGCTGAGAAGACATGCGGCAAGAGATGGAATGCTGCTGCTAGTGGAGCTTTGGATTATTGCTACTGCAGTTAGCTGATGATGGATATTAATAGCAAGAGGAGATAGTGGCAATTATAGAAACTGATAACTTGGTGCATGCGCATGGAGAGGAGAGATTAAGAGGTACGCATATACGTTGAACTTGGCACATGCAAATGTTTTGCTCGTGACTTTTCTGAGTTCGTACATGGTACATGGAACAAAATAGAGTTGAGGAATAGTTAAATCTTGTGCAAGTGATTAGATATATGGAGGAAGGAAATAAATATGTATGATAAAAGAAGAGAGAATGAGTATGCAAGGAGCATGATATTATTCAAGGACTAGAATGTTGTCACGTGGTGAGAATATGCATGAGATGGATAAAGATTAGAAGGATATAAAAATAAATATATAAATAAACTTTAGTTAAACAAAACCCATATTTTATTTTAGGAATAGAATAAAACCTCTCGGTAGCTTAACCTCGATTTTGATAAATCATTTTTCATACAATAAATTAATGCTCTCGGCATGAATGCAACAAACATATTAAATTAAATTCCAAATATTTGAAGAAACACATTTTTCACTATTTATATTATAAACAACATAATTTAAATCTTGGTATATTTTAGAAAATTTAGAAAATCGTTTATTTTATTTAGTGATTTCTACGCACAACCCAAAATGAAAATTTTGGGGTGTGACAAACTACCCCTTAACAGAATCTCGTCCGAGATTCACGGAAGAGGCAATCATTACAAAGAAGCAAATCAGACATGGACACAATACCAAAACAATCAACCATGTAAGAACACACTAACATGACGTTGTCCTTGATCGAGAACACACTAGCACTTACCTTAGTTTCGTTGCTATCGTAAAAGCGCTTAGGGAGAAATCTTCCTATAAAAGGCTTAGGTTTGGCGAACTTCAACTGGTCAACCACCATGGCGATGCGCCTTGTTGATGCAGAATCTTTGACTCCATAGGCATATTCATTGATCTTGGAGAAACGAGGGGTTTCGATAAAAAATATATTTTTATTTTTTGCAACATATCAAGGTGGAGGAAGACAAGAAATTTTTTTAGCAAAATAAGTTTGTAAACCGGCCATTTCTAACTAGACTGAGCGTCCTACAGTCAACACTGCTCTGATACTACTTTGTAGCACCTGGTTTTCCAAAGAAGACCAAGCACTAACTATATGTGTGCCCTGGATGTCCACACGACACATATAGCGACAAAAATGGTAATTATCAGAAGCAATGCTTTATTATATATCGAAACATATTTACAATAAGACTTACACATATATATCGAGTACAACGGAAACTATTTATAATCCTCTATCTTCGGGTCGCCATACTCCACAGGGGACGGTTGACTAGGAGAGCACTCGCCTAGTACATGCATAACTCCTTTGGAAAAAACCACCACGCTTCATTGCGCCACTTCGATCCACTATCCGGTACCCATTCGGGATTTTTATTGGTGATAACAACAAGTGTCAGCTCACCATGCTCAGCAAGTATAACACGAGGGGATGCAAGGCTCAAAAAGGCTAGACACGGTTGAACTGCGATAAGCATTTTTAGTTGGTCATATTTTATTTATTAAGCCTATATTGCTAAGTTATGCTTAGAGCTCCTCCCATGTTAAAGTAATTAATTATCATCAAGATTTATCATCACCCAAACCATCCATCGAACCATCTATCTCGAAAAGGATCCAGCCGCTCGTGTCCGTGAGCACGGGCGATATATCGTTTGATCAAACTCTGCAGAGTGTGTACACTTTCACCTTGAGTCGTGATTCCCATTTGCCTAGGGGTCCGTCAACCCCTAACACTCCCAAGGTGAGTAGGCAGGGTCTCACTACGAAGCCCTTCACTAATTACCCTAACAAGTTAGTAGCCGCGAGGTTTCAGCAGCTAGGCGAATGGAGCCCCCCTTCAAGACCGGCACACCCGTGACCGCAGCCAAAGACACATCTTGACGGGCAAGAAGCCATTCGCAACCTAGGCCCCCTCTTGCGCCGAGAATTCGGTAACTACTAACAAGCTAGAGAAAACTAGCTATACGACTAAGATCGTGCCCACTTTGATTCTCAAGGTTGTACGGATGTCCCGGGTTGCCGCTTTAAGATTAAGTCCTTACGGAGGGCGAGACTAGAGCACCCAACAAGGCCCAATGCTCTAGCCCCTTCGACCACGTTGTTCAAAAGCATCATCTTAACCATTGATTCCAGCTCATTAAGCAAGATTGACATTATCACATTTGTTGATTGCAAGCTAAGCAATACTAACCATATGCATGAACCCAAGGTAAACAAGGAACAGGGTATATAAGTTCTAGGTAAAGTCCTTAGCATCATATTAGACACATGCATATGAAAATGTGATTAAATGGTTATTAGGTAATCAAGGAAGCTCATGTTACACTTGCCTTCCAATTGTTCGCTCAAACTTTCCATCCTTTGCTTCGAACCATGGTCGCATACTTCCTTCTACCGATAGCAATCAACTGTCATAAACACCTGAAATGTCCCTAAAAACAATACACCAAGCATTACAAAAAAAGCTATAAAGGTTGCTAACGTATGAGTCTATCATGTGAGCGCAAAAACAACTAAAACAGTTTATGCTAAGCTTTTGAAGTTTTAAGGGTTAAATCATAAAAAGGAATTAAGGATGGATATATGAAGGAATAACAAAGGGATGTCAGCGAGATATAAGAACATGGGTTAGAATGTTGCTGGATATTTATAGGAATATTGGAATTATATGTGGAATATTTAGGGAAGGTGTATATGGCATCGACATGATAGGGTGACAACATCATCAAGAAATAATCAAGGTATTTTGATCTGTAGGCTTATAGCTTGTGTGTACTTGTCTCTGTTGAGTAGATGCAAAGCATGTACTTAGCCAAGTGAGATGTATTGAAAGGATAGCATGCTGATGATGTCATCATGGCGACAAGCCACATGCAAGGCTATGCACTAGAGCAAGATGATATATGTGGTTGATGGTGACGTAGAAGAAATAAAGAAAACATGGCCTGCACTATTTATAGAATAGAAATACTAGGAATATATTTCAGAAGGAAAAGAAGACATATATGGCGTCAACATGCATGGCGAGGTGACTGACATTATCAAGGAATAAACATAATTGGTTTGTATATATATGGGCTTATTAGCTTGTGTGTATTTGTCTATGTTGAGTAGATGTCTAGATCGAGTAGATGCCAGCAACAGATTCTTAGAAACTCTACAGTGATCAAGGACATCATGATTGTTTTTGTGAAGAACACATATACGGACATATGCCGGATATTTATATAGGAATCTATTGGAATTATGCTATTGGAGGAAGACAGCTTGTATATGATGTATATATGTGTGTAGGCTAGTTGTATATATTTGTGTACAACATCGAGGTATCAAAGGAAACATGGATTAAACTAGCATATATATACCAAGTATGTGATTACTAGCAGTGGAAGTCTTCTGCACGGTGTCATTTCCCATTCTAGTGCAAAAGAGAATATATATGCAAATAGAGGATAGGAGTTGCAAGAGAGGAGGCATCTCACCCTGCACGTGATGATCTCTGGTGAAGCAAGTAACAAGGAATTCGAAGGTGGATGACGGCCAATGACGAGAAGACATGAAGTGGCTCAACCCAACGACGAACGCTGCAGAGTCTTGCGGCTAAGAACCCATCGGCACGGCATCAGCTGCTGAGAAGCTGAGACGAGCAGCTGAGGAAGGCCTCCGATGCAACATGATGATTCTGTCGAGGAAAGCAAGATACATTTGATAAGATAGCTACTAGCCTCGACGGGAAATCGGCGACCGTGGAGCCTCTTACCAGCGCTGGAAATATAGGAGGCAGTGGCGAGGTGCTTCGGCGAGCACGGCAAGCGGCGACAAGGGTCACCACCCACACAGACAAAACTAGCATGGTGGATGCAGCTTGCCCGTGCAACACACAGACAGGGAGATTGACGGCGGCAGGCGTGCTCGAGCTGCAGCTTGTGCGGTGGTGCTGTGCAGTTCAGGAGATCGAAGGGGCGAGGAGCAGCTTGCTGGGTGGATGAGGGTGTTCTGCCATTTGCTTGTCCATATAGTACCGAAGAGGGAGTCAAGGGGCCGGGCGGTGGAGCTATTGCGGCACAAGAGCAGGAGGCGGCTGGTGGAGAGATGAAGAAATGATGCCTGGCAAGCGTCCTGGTGATCTCCTTATATACGCACGGCGGCAAGGCAGCTGAGAAGAGATGCGGCAAGAGATGGAATGCTGCTGCTAGTGGAGCTTTGGATTATTGCTACTGCAGTTAGCTGATGATGGATATTAATAGCAAGAGGAGATAGTGGCAATTATAGAAACTGATAACTTGGTGCATGCGCATGGAGAGGAGAGATTAAGAGGTACGCATATACGTTGAACTTGGCACATGCAAATGTTTTGCTCGTGACTTTTCTGAGTTCGTACATGGTACATGGAACAAAATAGAGTTGAGGAATAGTTAAATCTTGTGCAAGTGATTAGATATATGGAGGAAGGAAATAAATATGTATGATAAAAGAAGAGAGAATGAGTATGCAAGGAGCATGATATTATTCAAGGACTAGAATGTTGTCACGTGGTGAGAATATGCATGAGATGGATAAAGATTAGAAGGATATAAAAATAAATATATAAATAAACTTTAGTTAAACAAAACCCATATTTTATTTTAGGAATAGAATAAAACCTCTCGGTAGCTTAACCTCGATTTTGATAAATCATTTTTCATACAATAAATTAATGCTCTCGGCATGAATGCAACAAACATATTAAATTAAATTCCAAATATTTGAAGAAACACATTTTTCACTATTTATATTATAAACAACATAATTTAAATCTTGGTATATTTTAGAAAATTTAGAAAATCGTTTATTTTATTTAGTGATTTCTACGCACAACCCAAAATGAAAATTTTGGGGTGTGACAAACTACCCCCCTTAACAGAATCTCGTCCCGAGATTCACGGAAGAGGCAATCATTACAAAGAAGCAAATCAGACATGGACACAATACCAAAACAATCAACCATGTAAGAACACACTAACATGACGTTGTCCTTGATCGAGAACACACTAGCACTTACCTTAGTTTCGTTGCTATCGTAAAAGCGCTTAGGGAGAAATCTTCCTATAAAAGGCTTAGGTTTGGCGAACTTCAACTGGTCAACCACCATGGCGATGCGCCTTGTTGATGCAGAATCTTTGACTCCATAGGCATATTCATTGATCTTGGAGAAACGAGGGGTTTCCGATAAAAAATATATTTTTATTTTTTGCAACATATCAAGGTGGAGGAAGACAAGAAATTTTTTTAGCAAAATAAGTTTGTAAACCGGCCATTTCTAACTAGGCGAGCGTCCTACGGTCATTAACACGCTCGATACTACTTTGTAGCACCCGGTTTTCCAAAGAAGACCAAGCACTAACTATATGTGTGCCCCGGATGTCCACACGACACATATAGCGACAAAAATGGTAATTATCGAAGCAATGCTTTATTATATATCGAAACATATTTACAATAAGACTTACACATATATATCGAGTACAACGGAAACTATTTATAATCCTCTATCTTCGGGTCGCCATACTCCACAGGGACGGTTGACTAGGAGAGCACTCGCCTAGTACATGCATAACTCCTTTGGAAAAAACCACCACGCTTCCGCTGCGCCACTTCGATCCACTATCTGGTACCCATTCGGGATTTTTATTGGTGATAACAACAAGTGTCAGCTCACCATGCTCAGCAAGTATAACACGAGGGGATGCAAGGCTCAAAAAGGCTAGACACGGTTGAACTGCGATAAGCATTTTTAGTTGGTCATATTTTATTTATTAAGCCTATATTGCTAAGTTATGCTTAGAGCTCCTCCCATGTTAAAGTAATTAATTATCATCAAGATTTATCATCACCCAAACCATCCATCGAACCATCTATCTCGAAAAGGATCCAGGCCGCTCGTGTCCGTGAGCACGGCTGATATATCAGTTTGATCAAACTCTGCAGAGTGTGTACACTTTCACCTTGAGTCGTGATTCCCATTTGCCTAGGGGTCCGTCAACCCCCTAACACTCCCAAGGTGAGTAGGCAGGGTCTCACTACGAAGCCCTTCACTAATTACCCTAACAAGTTAGTAGCCGCGAGGTTTCAGCAGCTAGGCGAATGGAGCCCCCCTTCAAGACTGGCACACCTGTGACCGCAGCCCAGCACACATCTTGACAGGCAAGAAGCCATTCTGCAACCTAGGCCCCCCTCTTGCGCCGAGAATTCGGTAACTACTAACAAGCTAGAGAAAACTAGCTATACGACTAAGATCGTGCCCACTTTGATTCTCAAGGTTGTACGGATGTCCTGGGTTGCCGCTTTAAGATTAAGTCCTTACGGAGGGCAGACTAGAGCACCCAACAAGGCCCAATGCTCTAGCCCCCTTCTGACCACGTTGTTCAAAAGCATCATCTTAACCATTGATTCCAGCTCATTAAGCAAGATTGACATTATCACATTTGTTGATTGCAAGCTAAGCAATACTAACCATATGCATGAACCCAAGGTAAACAAGGAACAGGGTATATAAGTTCTAGGTAAAGTCCTTAGCATCATATTAGACACATGCATATGAAAATGTGATTAAATGGTTATTAGGTAATCAAGGAAGCTCATGTTACACTTGCCTTCCAATTGTTCGCTCAAACTTTCCATCCTTTGCTTCTGAACCATGGTCGCATACTTCCTTCTACCGATAGCAATCAACTGTCATAAACACCTGAAATGTCCCTAAAAACAATACACCAAGCATTACAAAAAAAAGCTATAAAGGTTGCTAACGTATGAGTCTATCATGTGAGCGCAAAAACAACTAAAACAGTTTATGCTAAGCTTTTGAAGTTTTAAGGGTTAAATCATAAAAAGGAATTAAGGATGGATATATGAAGGAATAACAAAGGGATGTCAGCGAGATATAAGAACATGGGTTAGAATGTTGCTGGATATTTATAGGAATATTGGAATTATATGTGGAATATTTAGGGAAGGTGTATATGGCATCGACATGATAGGGTGACAACATCATCAAGAAATAATCAAGGTATTTTGATCTGTAGGCTTATAGCTTGTGTGTACTTGTCTCTGTTGAGTAGATGCAAAGCATGTACTTAGCCAAGTGAGATGTATTGAAAGGATAGCATGCTGATGATGTCATCATGGCGACAAGCCACATGCAAGGCTATGCACTAGAGCAAGATGATATATGTGGTTGATGGTGACGTAGAAGAAATAAAGAAAACATGGCCTGCACTATTTATAGAATAGAAATACTAGGAATATATTTCAGAAGGAAAAGAAGACATATATGGCGTCAACATGCATGGCGAGGTGACTGACATTATCAAGGAATAAACATAATTGGTTTGTATATATATGGGCTTATTAGCTTGTGTGTATTTGTCTATGTTGAGTAGATGTCTAGATCGAGTAGATGCCAGCAACAGATTCTTAGAAACTCTACAGTGATCAAGGACATCATGATTGTTTTTGTGAAGAACACATATACGGACATATGCCGGATATTTATATAGGAATCTATTGGAATTATGCTATTGGAGGAAGACAGCTTGTATATGATGTATATATGTGTGTAGGCTAGTTGTATATATTTGTGTACAACATCGAGGTATCAAAGGAAACATGGATTAAACTAGCATATATATACCAAGTATGTGATTACTAGCAGTGGAAGTCTTCTGCACGGTGTCATTTCCCATTCTAGTGCAAAAGAGAATATATATGCATATAGAGGATAGGAGTTGCAAGAGAGGAGGCATCTCACCCTGCACGTGATGATCTCTGGTGAAGCAAGTAACAAGGAATTCGAAGGTGGATGACGGCCAATGACGAGAAGACATGAAGTGGCTCAACCCAACGACGAACGCTGCAGAGTCTTGCGGCTAAGAACCCATCGGCACGGCATCAGCTGCTGAGAAGCTGAGACGAGCAGCTGAGGAAGGCCTCCGATGCAACATGATGATTCTGTCGAGGAAAGCAAGATACATTTGATAAGATAGCTACTAGCCTCGACGGGAAATCGGCGACCGTGGAGCCTCTTACCAGCGCTGGAAATATAGGAGGCAGTGGCGAGGTGCTTCGGCGAGCACGGCAAGCGGCGACAAGGGTCACCACCCACACAGACAAAACTAGCATGGTGGATGCAGCTTGCCCGTGCAACACACAGACAGGGAGATTGACGGCGGCAGGCGTGCTCGAGCTGCAGCTTGTGCGGTGGTGCTGTGCAGTTCAGGAGATCGAAGGGGCGAGGAGCAGCTTGCTGGGTGGATGAGGGTGTTCTGCCATTTGCTTGTCCATATAGTACCGAAGAGGGAGTCAAGGGGCCGGGCGGTGGAGCTATTGCGGCACAAGAGCAGGAGGCGGCTGGTGGAGAGATGAAGAAATGATGCCTGGCAAGCGTCCTGGTGATCTCCTTATATACGCACGGCGGCAAGGCAGCTGAGAAGACATGCGGCAAGAGATGGAATGCTGCTGCTAGTGGAGCTTTGGATTATTGCTACTGCAGTTAGCTGATGATGGATATTAATAGCAAGAGGAGATAGTGGCAATTATAGAAACTGATAACTTGGTGCATGCGCATGGAGAGGAGAGATTAAGAGGTACGCATATACGTTGAACTTGGCACATGCAAATGTTTTGCTCGTGACTTTTCTGAGTTCGTACATGGTACATGGAACAAAATAGAGTTGAGGAATAGTTAAATCTTGTGCAAGTGATTAGATATATGGAGGAAGGAAATAAATATGTATGATAAAAGAAGAGAGAATGAGTATGCAAGGAGCATGATATTATTCAAGGACTAGAATGTTGTCACGTGGTGAGAATATGCATGAGATGGATAAAGATTAGAAGGATATAAAAATAAATATATAAATAAACTTTAGTTAAACAAAACCCATATTTTATTTTAGGAATAGAATAAAACCTCTCGGTAGCTTAACCTCGATTTTGATAAATCATTTTTCATACAATAAATTAATGCTCTCGGCATGAATGCAACAAACATATTAAATTAAATTCCAAATATTTGAAGAAACACATTTTTCACTATTTATATTATAAACAACATAATTTAAATCTTGGTATATTTTAGAAAATTTAGAAAATCATTTATTTTATTTAGTGATTTCTACGCACAGCCCAAAATGAAAATTTTGGGGTGTGACAGTGGCGGAAGCTCTAGTAAGAGGACCCCTGATAGAGACGGGAGCTCCTGATCACCGCTAGAGTTGTAGCAACTGGCATAGACGTGGTGTCTAGGCTAGGACCTACCTTCGTTTGCATCGTAGTCCACGGTTGAGGTGGTAGGCGGCAGGTGGTGACAGCCCTGTCCGTCCCTTGTAATCCCCCACGTCCGGCTACGGCGTAGAGCTACAGGCCGGCATCACTTGGCAGACCAGGTGCGATCCGGTGCCCGAAGTAAGTTAATAATGGTCAAGCTATCTTAACTTAGAACCTCACTAACAAGCATGTGTTTGTGTGATTGTCCGTTGTCCTGACTCAGTTATTTAGGAATGCCTGCTCCAGTCTAGGTTTCTTTGTTCTTTCTTTTACTTTATCCTTGAGTTGGCTCGAGTGTGTGTGTCAGTTATCCTTATACAAAACCTTTGTTACCTTTGTTATGAGCATTGGTCTGTTATGCAATCTTGTTATTTTGTCCATGTCCATATTGGAGTCTTTTATACCATGCCTTCCTTTCGGAAATATAAATAACGATACCCTGAATACTTCCGGGTGAAATGCTACAACGGTATTTCCGTGCGCTTGCGGACTTGTTCTGTAATCGTTGCAGAATACCAACCGGCGTTTCTTGGCGCTGTTGCTAATTCTAGTGATGACGTTAAGAAACGCCAACACTGGCCGTGTGGCAGCAAAGTCGTGTGTGCAAATATGGCAGTTTTGGAGCCGTGGAGCCGAGGTTAAGGTCCATTCAGGCTCTTGAGCGATGGCAAACGCTATGGTAGAGATGCCAGAGGTGTCAAAATGACTTAACCATGGCGTACGGGCATGCTTGACTTAGTGCCGGGAGCCATAGGACGCGTTGGAACCGACCGTGCGGTAGCATGGTCGTGTGTGCAAATATGGCAGTTATGGAGCCGTGGAGCCGTGGTTAAGGGCCCTTCAGGCTCTCGGGTGATGGAAAACTCTATGGTGGAGAGGTGAGAGGCATCAAAATGGCTTAACCATGGGGTACGAGCGTGCTTGACCGGTGCCGAGAGCCGTAGGATGCACAGGATCCGGCTGTGCGGCAGCACAGTCATGTGTGCAAATATGGAAGTTCTGGAGTCGTGGAGCTATTGTTAAGGGCCGTTCGGGCTCTCAGGTGATGACAAACATTATGGTGGTGAGGCCAAAGGTGTCAAAATGCCTTAACCGTGGCATACAGTCGTGCTTGACCTAGTACCGAGAGCTGTAGGACACGCACGAACCGGCTGTGCGGTAGCATAGTCGTGTGTGCAAATATGGCAGTTCTAGAGATGTGGAGCCATGGTTAAGGGCCATTCAGGTTATTGGGCGGCAACAAATGCTGTCCTGGAGAGGCCAGAGGTGTCAAAATGCCTTAACCATGGCGCATGGGCATGCTTGACTTGGTGCTAGGAGCCGTAGGACGCGCAGGAACCAACCGTGCGGCAGCAAAGTCATGTGTGCAAATATGGCAGTTCTGGAGCCGTGGAGCCGAGGTTAAGGGCTGTTCAGGCTCTTGAGCTATGGCAAACGCTATGGTAGAGAGGCCAGAGATGTCAAAATGCCTTAACCATGGCGTACGGGCATGCTTGATTCAGTGCTGGGAGCCATAGGACGCGTTGGAACCGACCGTGCGGCAGCATGGTTGTGTGTGCAAATATGGCAGTTTTGGAGCCGTGGAGCCGTGGTTAAGGGCCCTTCAGGCTCTTGGGTGATGGAAAACTCTATGGTGGAGAGGTGAGAGGCATCAAAATGGCTTAACCATGGGGTACGAGCGTGCTTGACCCGGTGCCGAGAGCCGTAGGATGCACAGGATCCGGCCGTGCGGCAGCACAGTCGTGTGTGCAAATATGGAAGTTCTGGAGTCATGGAGCTATGGTTAAGGGCCGTTTGGGCTCTCGGGTGATGACAAACATTGTGGTGGTGAGGCCAGAGGTGTTAAAACGCCTTAACTATGGCATACGGTCGTGCTTGACCTAGTGCCGAGAGCTGTAGGACTCGCAGGAACCGGCTGTGCAGTAGCATAGTCGTGTGTGCAAATATGGCAGTTCTAGAGCTGTGGAGCCATGGTTAAGGGCCATTCGGGTTCTCGGGTGGCAACAAATGCTTTGGTGGAGAGGCTAGAGGTGTCAAAACACCTTAACCATGGCACATGGGCGTGCTTGACTTGGTGCGAGCAGCCGTAGGATGCGTAGGAACTGGCGGTGTGGCAGCAAAGTCGTGTGTGCAAATATGGCAGTTCTGGAGCCGTGGAGCCGAGGTTAAGGTCCATTCAGGCTCTTGAGCAATGGCAAATGCTTTGGTAGAGATGCTAGAGGTGTCAAAATGCCTTAACCATGGTGTACGGGCATGCTTGACTCAGTGCCGGGAGCCATAGGACGCGTTGGAACCGACCGTGCGGCAGCATGGTCGTGTGTGCAAATATGGCAGTTATGGAGCCGTGGTTAAGGGCCCTTCAGGCTCTCGGGTGATGGAAAACTCTATGGTGGAGAGGTGAGAGGCATCAAAATGGCTTAACCATGGGGTACGAGCGTGCTTGACCGATGCCAAGAGCCGCAGAATGCACAGGATCCGGCCGTGCGGCAGCACAGTCGTGTGTGCAAATATGGAAGTTCTGGAGTCGTGGAGCTATTGTTAAGGGCCGTTCGGGCTCTCGGGTGATGACAAACATTATGGTGGTGAGTCCAGAGGCATCAAAATGCCTTAACCATGGCATACGGTCGTGCTTGACCTAGTACTGAGAGCTGTAGGACACGCAAGAACCGGCTGTGAGCTGTGGAGCCAAGGTTAAGGGCCATTCGGGTTCTCGGGCGGCAACAAACGCTGTACTGGAGAGGCCAGAGGTGTCAAAACACCTTAACCATGGCACATGGGCGTGCTTGACTTGGTGCCCGGAGCCATAGGACGCGCAGGAACTAGCCGTGCGGCAGCAAAGTCGTGTGTGCAAATATGGCAGTTCTGGAGCCGTGGAGCCAAGGTTAAGGGCTGTTCAGGCTCTCGAGTTATGGCAAACGCTATGGTAGCGAGGCCAGAGATGTCAAAATGCCTTAACCATAGCGTACGGGCATGCTTGACTCAGTGCCGGGAGCCATAGGATGCGTTGGAACCAACCGTGCAACAACATGGTTGTGTGTGCAAATATGGCAGTTTTGGAGCCGTGGAGCCATGGTTAAGGGCCCTTCAGGCTCTCGGGTGATGGAAAACTCTATGGTGGAGAGGTGAGTGGCATCAAAATGGCTTAACCATGGTGTACGGGCATGCTTGACTCGGTGCCGAGAGCCATAGGATGCACAAGATCCAGCCATGTGGCAGCACAGTCGTGTGTGCAAATATGGAAGTTCTAGAGTCATGGAACTATGGTTAAGGGCCGTTCGGGCTCTCGGGTGATGACAAACAATGTGGTGGTGAGGCCAGAGGCGTCAAAATGCCTTAACCATGGCATACAGTCGTGCTTGACCTAGTGCCAAGAGCTGTAGGATACGCAAGAACCGGCTGTGCGGTAGCATAGTCGTGTGTGCAAATATGGCAGTTCTAGAGCTGTGGAGCCATGGTTAAGGGCCATTCGGGTTCTCGGGCGACAACAAACGCTGTGCTGGAGAGGCCAGAGGTGTCAAAACACCTAAACCATGGTGCATGGGCGTGCTTTACTTGGTGCCAGGAGCCGTAGGACGCGCGAGAAACCACGGCCGTGCGCGGCAAAGTCGTGTGTGCAAATATGGCGGTTCGGAGCCGTGGAGCCAAGGTTAAGGGACGTTCAGGCTCTCGAGCTATGGCAAACGCTATGGTAGAGAGGCCAGAGGTGTCGAAATGCCTTAACCATGGCGTACGGGCATGCTTGACTCAGAGCCGGGAGCCATAGGACGCGTTGGAACCGACCGTGCGGCAACATGGTTGTGTATGCAAATATGGCAGTTTTGGAGCCGTGGAGCCATGGTTAAGGGCCCTTCAGGCTCTTGGGTGATGGAAAACTCTATGGTTGAGAGATGAGAGGCATCAAAACAGCTTAACCATGTCGTACGGGCATGCCTGACCCGGTGCCGAGAGCCATAGGATGCACAGGATCCGGCCGTGCGGCAGCACAGTCGTGTGTGCAAATATGGAAGTTCTGAAGTCGTAGAGCTGTTGTTAAGGGCCGTTCGGGCTCTCGGGTGTTGACAAACATTGTGGTTTTGAGGCCAAAGGCGTCAAAATGCCTTAACTATGGCATATGGTCGTGCTTGACCTAGTGCCGAGAGCCATAGGACACGCAGGAACCGGCTGGGCAGTAGCATAGTCGTGTGTGCAAATATGGCAGTTCTAGAGCTGTGGAGCCATGGTTAAGGGCCATTCAGGTTCTCAGGTGGCAACAAATGCTGTGCTGAAGAGGCCAGAGGTGTCAAAACGCCTTAACCATGGTGCATAGGCGTGCTTGACTTGGTGCGAGGAGCCGTAGGACGCGCAGGAACTGGCCATGCGGCAGCAAAGTCGTGTGTGCAAATATGCCAGTTCTAGAGCCGTGGAGCCGAGGTTAAGGGCCGTTCAGGCTCTCGAGCGATGGCAAACGCTATGGTTGAGAGGCCAGAGGTGTCAAAATGCCTTAACCATGGTGTACGGGCATGCTTGACTCAGTGCCGGGAGCCATAGGACGCGTTGGAACCGACCGTGCGGCAGCATGGTCGTGTGTCCAAATATGCCAGTTCTAGAGCCGTGGAGCCAAGGTTAAGGGCCGTTCAGGCTCTCGAGCGATGGTAAACGCTATGGTAGAGAGGCCAGAGGTGTCAAAATGCCTTAACCATGGCGTACGGGCATGCTTGACTCGGTGCGGGAGCCATAGGACGCGTTGGAACCAACCGTGCGGCGGCATGGTCGTGTGTGCAAATATGGCGGTTTTGGAGCCGTGGAGCCGTGGTTAAGGGCCCTTCAGGCTCTCGGGTGATGGAAAACTCTATGGTGGAGAGGTGAGAGGCATCCAAATGGCTTAACCATGGGGTACGAGCGTGCTTGACCCGGTGCCGAGAGCCGTAGGATGCACAGGATCCGGCCGTGCGGCAGCACAGTCGTGTGTGCAAATATGGAAGTTCTGGAGTCGTGGAGCTGTTGTTGAGGGCCGTTCGGGCTCTCGGGTGATGACAAACATTGTGGTGGTGAGGCCAGAGGCGTCAAAATGCCTTAGCCATGGCATTCGGTCATGCTTGACCTAGTGCCGAGAGCTGTAGGACACGCAAGAACCGGCTGTGCGGTAGCATAGTCGTGTGTGCAAATATGGCAGTTCTAGAGCTGTGGAGCTATGTTTAAGGGCCATTTGGGTTCTCTGGCGGCAACAAACGCTGTGCTAGAGAGGCCAGAGGTGTCAAAACGCCTTAACCATGGCGCATGGGCGTGCTTTACTTGGTGCCAGGAGCCGTAGGACGCGCAGAAACCAGTCGTGCGGCAGCAAAGTCGTGTGTGCAAATATGGCAGTTCTGGAGCCGTGGAGCCAAGGTTAAGGGACATTCAGGCTCTTGAGCTATGGCAAACGCTATGGTAGAGAGGTCAGAGGTGTCAAAATGCCTTAACCATGGCGTACGGGCATGCTTGACTCAGTGTCGGGAGCCATAGGACGCGTTGGAACCGACCGTGCGGCAACATGGTTGTGTGTGCAAATATGGCAGTTTTGGAGCCCTGGAGCCATGGTTAAGGGCCCTTCAGGCTCTCGGGTGATGGAAAACTCTATGGTGGAGAGGTGAGAGGCATCAAAATAGCTTAACCATGGTGTACGGGCATGCTTGACTCGGTGCCGAGAGCCATAGGACGCACAGGATCCGGCCGTGCGGCAGCACAGTCGTGTGTACAAATATGGAAGTTCTGGAGTCATGGAGCTATGGTTAAGGGACGTTCGGGCTCTCGAGTGATGACAAACATTGTGGTGGTGAGGCCAGAGGCGTCAAAACGCCTTAACTATGGCATACGGTCGTGCTTGACCTAGTGCCGAGAGCTGTAGGACACGCAGGAACCGGCTGTGCGGTAGCATAGTCGTGTGTGCAAATATAGCAGTTCTAGACCTGTGGAGCCATGGTTAAGGTCCGTTCGGGTTCTCAGGCGGCAACAAACGCTATGCTGGAGAGGCCAGAGGTGTCAAAACACCTTAACCATGGCGCATGGGCGTGCTTGACTTGGTGCGAGGAGCCGTAGGACGCGTAGGAACCGGCCGTGCGGCAGCAAAGTCGTGTGCGCAAATATGGCAGTTCTGGAGCCGTGGAGCCGAGGTTAAGGGCCGTTCAGGCTCTCAAGTGACGGCAAACGCTGTGGTAGAGAAGCCAGAGGTGTCAAAATGCCTTAACCATGGCGTACGGGCATGCTTGACTCAGTGCCGGGAGCCATAGGACGCGTTGGAACCGACCGTGCGGCAGCATGGTCGTGTATGCAAATATGGCAGTTTTGGAGCCGTGGAGCCGTGGTTAAGGGCCCTTCAGGCTCTCGAGTGATGGAAAACTCTATGGTGGAGAGGTGAGAGGCATCAAAATGGCTTAACCATGGGGTACGAGCGTGGTTGACCCGGTGCCGAGAGCCGTAGGATGCACAGGATCCGGCCGTGTGGCAGCACAGTCGTGTGTGCAAATATGGAAGTTCTGGAGTCGTGGAGCTGTTGTTAAGAGCCGTTTGGGCTCTCGGGTGATGACAAACATTGTGGTGGTGAGGCCAGAGGCGTCAAAATGCCTTAACCATGGCATACGGTCGTGCTTGACCTAGTGCCGAGAGCTGTAGGACACGCAAGAACCGGCTGTGCGGTAGCATAGTCGTGTGTGCAGATATGGCAGTTCTAGAGCTGTGGATCCATGGTTATGGGCCATTCGGGTTCTCGGGCGGCAACAAACGCTGTGCTGGAGAGTCTAGAGGTGTCAAAATGCCTTAACCATGGCGCATAGGCGTGCTTGACTTGGTGCCAGGAGCCGTAGGATGCGCAGGAACCAGCCGTGCGGCAGCAAAGTCGTGTGTGCAAATATGGCAGTTCTGGAGCCATGGAGCCAAGGTTAAGGGCCGTTCAGGCACTCGAGCTATGGCGAATGCTATGGTAGAGAGGCCAGAGATGTCAAAATGCCTTAACCATGGCGTACAGGCATGCTTGACTCGGTGCCGGGAGCCATAGGACTCGTTGGAACCGACCGTGCGACAACATGGTTGTGTGTGCAAATATGGCAGTTTTGGAGCCGTGGAGCCGTGGTTAAGGGCCCTTCAGGCTCTCGGGTGATGGAAAACTCTATGGTGGAGAGGTGAGAGGCATCAAAATGGCTTAACCATGGCGTACGGGCATGCTTGACCCGGTGCCGAGAGCCATAGGATGCACGGGGATCCGGCCGTGCGGCAGCAAGATCGTGTGTGCAAATATGGAAGTTCGGGAGTCATGGAGCCGTGGTTAAGGGCCGTTCGGGCTCGTGGGTGATGACAAACATTGTGGTGGTGAGGCCAGAGGCGTCAAAACACCTTAACTATGGCATACGGTCATGCTTGACCTAGTGCCGAGAGCTGTAGGAACCGGCTATCCAGTAGCATAGCCGTGTGTGCAAATATGGCAGTTCTAGAGCTGTGGAGCCATGGTTAAGGGCCATTCGGGTTCTCAGGCGGCAACAAACGCTGTGGTGCAAAGGCCAGAGGTGTCAAAATGCCTTAACCATGGCACATGGGCGTGCTTGACTTGGTGCGAGCAGCCGTAGGACGCGCAGGAACTGGCCGTGTGGCAGCAAAGTCGTGTGTGCAAATATGGCAGTTCTGGAGCTGTGGAGCCGAGGTTAAGGGCCATTCAGGCTCTTGAGCGACGGCAAACGCTATGGTAGAGAGGCCAGAGGTGTCACAATGCCTTAGCCATGGCGTACGGGCATGCTTGACTTAGTGCTAGGAGCCATAGGACGCGTTGGAACCGACCATGCGGCAGCATGGTCATGTGTGCAAATATGGTAGTTTTGGAGCCGTGAAGCCGTGGTTAAGGGCCCTCCAGGCTCTCGGGTGATGGAAAACTCTATGGTGGAGTGGTGAGAGGCATCAAAATGGCTTAACCATGGGCTACGAGCATGCTTGACCCGGTGCCGAGATCCGTAGGATGCACAGGATCCGGCCGTGCGGCAGCACAGTCGTGTTTGTAAATATGGAAGTTCTGGAGTCGTGGAACTATTGTTAAGGGCCGTTCGGGCTCTCGGGTGATGACAAACATTGTGGTGGTGAGGCCAGAGGTGTCAAAATGCCTTAACCATGGCATACGGTCGTGGTTGACCTAGTGCCGAGAGCTGTAGGACACGCAAGAACCGGCTGTGCGGTAGCATAGTCGTGTATGCAAATATGGCAGTTCTAAAGCTGTGGAGCCATGGTTAAGGGCCATTCAGGTTCTCAGGCAGCAACAAACGCTGTGCTGAAGAGGCCAAAGGTGTCAAAATGCCTTAACCATGGCGCATGGGCATGCTTCACTTGGTGCCAGGAGCCGTAGGACACGCAGGAACCGGCTGTGCAGTAGCATAGTCATGTGTGCAAATATGGCAGTTCTAGAGCCGTGGAGCCAAGGTTAAGGGCTGTTCAGGCTCTCGAGCTATGGCAAATGCTATGGTAGAGAGGCCAGAGATGTCAAAATGCCTTAACCATGGCGTACGGGCATGTTTGACTCAGTGCCGGGAGCCATAGGATGCGTTGGAACCGACCGTTCGGCAACATGGTTGTGTGTGCAAATATGGCAGTTTTGGAGCCGTGGAGCCGTGGTAAAGGGCCCTTCATGCTCTCGGGCGATGGAAAACTCTATGGTGGAGAGGTGAGAGGCATCAAAATGGCTTAACCATGGCGTACTGCCATGCTTGACCCGGTGCCGAGAGCCATAGGATGCACAGGATCCGACCGTGCGGCAGCACAGTCGTGTGTGCAAATATGGAAGTTCTGGAGTCATGGAGCTGTGGTTAAGGGCCGTTCGGGCTCTCGGGTGATGACAAACATTGTGGTAGTGAGGCCAGAGGTGTCAAAACACTTTAACTATGGCATACGGTCGTGTTTGACCTAGTGCCGAGAGCTGTAGGACACACTGGAACCGGCTGTGTAGTAGCATAGTTGTGTGTGCAAATATAGCAGTTCTAGAGCTGTGGAGCCATGGTTAAGGGCCATTCGGGTTCTTGGGCGGCAACAAACACTGTGGTGGAGAGGCCAGAGGTGTCAAAATGCCTTAACCAAGGCGCATGGGCGTGCTTGACTTGGTGCGAGGAGTCGTAGGACAAGCAGGAACCGGCCGTGCGGCAGCAAAGTCGTGTGTGCAAATATGGCAGTTCTGGAGCCGTGGAGCCGAGGTTGAGGGTTGTTCAGGCTCTCGAGCGATGGCAAACGCTATGGTAGAGAGGCCAGAGGTGTCAAAATGCCTTAACCATGGCGTACGTGTTGGGAATATGCCCTAGAGGTAATCATAGAGATGATGATATTCCGCTTGTCTCCATGATATGTAATGTGTCCATTGAATATCCATTAAAGACAACTTGTATTGATTAGCAATTATGTGAATTGTTTGTGGAACTCTTTTACTTGTATGGTTATTCTATATTCGTCCCTGGTCGGAGTTCATGTGAGGACACACATGAATATTAGACTAGCACATTATTAGTTGATGACTATGTTTCACAAGTCATGGACATGGAGATGTCGAACTAATAATGTGGGCACATGTATGACATGTAGGCTGGACTGACCCGACATGAGATTGTCTCTATACACATCATATATGTTATGTCCTTCAACCTGAGATTGTTGTATGTACTCGAGATGTGTATCGACTTGCTTAGGGACTGACAAACGCTACTCCGTCACTAGGTAGTTATAAAGGATGTCTTCGGGTTTGTCGAGAAGCATGCTGCGAGACATAGACAATCAAGATGGGACTTGCCCCTCTCTTATGAGAGTGATATCACTGGATCACTCAAGTGATTGGATCAACAAATGCATGGCCGTGCTTGGGTTAAGTGTTAACCCACGAGTTGAACCAAATATCATGTGGCAAGGGAGTAACTTGTATATGGTCGTGGTGGTTCGTCTGATATGATCATTTGCGTGCACATAGGAGTTGTCACGCCTTGCTAGAGGCCACTGTCAGCTATTGGGCGAATAGGAGTATTCGGCCCATGTCTATGTGTGCGTGAACCCATAGGGTCGCACGATTAAGGGGCTGGAAGCCTAATTCGGGTTGGACCCGAATTAGACAAGGCTTAGGGTTTCTAATGGGTCTCCAACTCGGGAGCACATGAGAGATGCCTATATAAGTAGAGAGGAGGGGCACGGCTAAACCTAATCCACGCCTTTGGCAGCCGCCATCGTCCTCCATGCTCTCGCCTTCGCTCCTCGCGGACCTAGCAGTCCGGAGGCGCATCGCTTCTCCCTCGTACGTGTGTGATACCTCGGAGGTGCTGCATCTGGAGCACGAGGACGAACCGCACGAACCACAAGTGGTGGGAGGAGTTCCGGACGACCACGCACCGCACGGCACCGTTGCGACACGTTCGACTACATCGAGTCGTCTTCCACCGCACCGCGTCTAGTGGTAATCCCGTAACCCGTAACTAGCAAGTAGATCCCGGGTGATGAGGTAGAAAAAGTTTTGTTTTCGGCTAGCGTAGCACCCTCATAACCCCAGTGGTATCGAGCTCTATCGCATCGTTATAGGTTCGGATGTTGCATATGTGATATGCGCGGTTTTAGATGTGTCTCTGATCTTGGTTCATGGTCTTGCCGCGTTGGTCTTGTAACTATCTACTCGTACCGGTCGGAATTCCGCCATCCGAGTTAAGTGATACATGTAAATCCAATCACGGCAAGTTAGAGATCAATTAGATTGATCGAATTGAACCCTAGGTCAAGTGCTTCGCGCATGTGATGCGCGAAGGCGGCAGATTGGATCGGCCGTCGGGCGCTGAGTTGCCGAGAAAAGTTCTGTTCGTAAAACGGCCGTAACTTTTCAACCGTAACTTGGATGGAGACGATCTTTACGCCAAAATGTAGACAATTTCAAGATGGATCCAACCGAATCCCACTTTGTCAGATTCGATAAGATTAGAATTGTCAAAAGAGGTCCGCAAGATAGGGTTTCTCGCGATTTACTTTTAGTAGTCGAATCGGTTAACTCTGTTTTTGGATTTTGTGACTCGGTATAGCCCTTATGTGTATGTGATGCATGTATGTAATTAATTCATGGCTTGCATGTCATGAGGATGACAATATGGGCTGGAGCCATAGAGATATTGTCAAAATTATTGTAATGGCTACACGTGCCAATCCGTGATGTCCTATCCGCGACTATGTAATTTTAATTCACTAGCTTTGGCGTTAGTGATAGTTAGTCATGGCGAATTCATCACAGAAGGAGGGCATACTTGGATCGTGGAGATGGAGATCACCATGATGAACAGATTGACGAGATGGAGATCTCAAAAAGAACTATGGGCTATACCAAGTCACATCTGTGTTTATGCCGTTCTTACAATGTTCTACTTTCACATGCTATAATGTTTTTGTCTACATTCGTGCGGTAGTGAAGTAGAACGATCCCTCAGTAATGTTTGAGTTCATGCTCCCCCAAACCTTGCACTATCGCTGTCTTGTACAATCGGTGGTGGGTCTATGAAATTAGGGTGCCACCGATTTTCCTTGACTAGACAGTTCGTATCGGATACTTACGTAGAAGGTTTGGTTGCTTGAACAAGGTCATCCTAACAGTTAGGGACCTTGGAGCATAAGATGTTGGTAACCCAAGCATAGAGATGCTATCCAACAACAAGAGTCATATGATATATGATTAGCAAAGAGTTGCTTACCGATCTATCATGTCTTCTAGCGGTGATGCTAAAGCTCACTAGTCGACTTGCTAGTTGTGGGTCTTGAATCACTAAGTTTCAATTGAGGGATATTGATTTTAGTGGGAGTAGATTATATTTGATATTATTTACTCTATCATGGATACTTTGTCTTAGTATTTTGCATTACTTTTGTTGTAGATTATATGGTGTCTTCTAAGCAACCATTTACTTTGCGTTCAATTCTTGAGAAAGATAAGTTGAATGGAACAAACTATGCGATTGGATCCATAATCTCGAGAATTGTTCTCGGGGCCGAGAAAAAGTAGGAATATCTAGACACCCCTTTACCGAGATGAGCCTACCGATGATGCATCTCGCGCTTTGTGAAAAATGCTTACAAGAAAGCATGTGATGCGATCTTGAGATAAGCTGCCTTATGCTTGCATGTATGGAATCGGATCTGCAGATGCGTTCGATAACAATCACTCGGCGAACGATATGATCGTGGCACTTGAGGATATGTTCCAAACTCAAGCTAGACTCGAAAGGTTCAATGTCTCTAAGGCGCTTGCTTGAAACCAAGCTAGCGGAAGGTGTTTGTTGGGCCACACGTAATCAAGATGGTTGGTTACACTCAGAGGTTGGAAAAGCTAGGCTTCTCAATTGGCCAAGAGTTGGCTACTGATTTCATTCTCGCGTCTCTGCCGCCCAGCTATGGAAACTTCATTGCGAACTACCATATGCATGGTGCGGAGAGGGGCTTGAATGAGTTGTGTGGCATGCTGAAAACAGCAGAGGCGGACATTAAGAAGCATGTTGGTGGCCAAGTGTTGGTTGTCCAGAACAAGCCCAACTTTAAGAGAAAGAAGGGCTGGGGGAAGAAAAAGGGCAAGGCTAAAGATGTGATCTCCAAGCCAGCTCCACCCGCCCCCAAAGCTGGACCACCGGCCGATGCTAAATGTTTTCATTGTGGTAAGGATGGTCACCGGAAAGAAGCGCAAGCTGTACTTGGCATCCTTAGAGAAGGACGGCGGTAGTAAAGGTACTCCCGCTCATACGCTTGTTGTTTATGTTACAGACGTTTTCCTCGCTAACTCTTATATCAATTCTTGGGTATTTGATACCGGATCGGTTGCTCATATTTGCAATACGATGCAGGGAATGATAAGAAGTAGAAGCGTGGGGAAAGGAGAGGTTGATTTCCGCGTGGGCAACAATGCAAGAGTTGTCGCGTTGAACGTCGGGACGATGCAACTTCACCTGCCTTCAGGATTTATATTGGAATTGAATAATTGTTATTTTGTTCCTAGCTTAAGTCGAAACATTGTGTCACCTTCATGTTTGATGAAGGATGGTTATTCATTTGCGAGTAAAGATAATGGTTGTGTTATCTCAAAGAATGACATGTTTGTGGCTTTTGCATCCATTGTGAATGGATTATTTATATTAAATCTTGATGATGCACCTGTCTGTAATGTTAATGCTAAAAAGCCTCGACTTAATGAGTTAAGTCCTACATATATGTGGCATTGTCGTTTGGGTCATATAAGTGAAAAACGCATGAAGAGGCTCCATGATGATGGACTTCTAACTTCGTTTGATTTTGAATCTTACGAGACATGTGAGGCTTGCCTATTAGGCAAGATGACCAAGACGCCTTTCTCAGGTTTTCCTGAGAGAGCGTCTGACTTGTTGGAACTAGTACATAGTGATGTATGTGGACCAATGAGCACGACAGCTAGAGGCGGATTTCAATACTTCATAACTTTTACTGATGACTTTAGTAGATATGGCTATGTCTACCTAATGAAGCATAAGTCCGAAACATTTGAAAAGTTCAAAGAATTTCAGAATGAAGTAGAGAACCAACGTGGCAAGAAAATTAAGGCTTTGCGATCGATCGTGGAGGCGAATATTTGAGTCACGAGTTTAGCAATCATCTTAAGAGTTGTGGAATTGTTCCACGGCTTACGCCACCGGAACACCACGGAGAAATGGCGTGTCTGAGTGGCGTAATCGGACTTTGTTGGACATGGTTCGGTCTATGATGAGCCAGTCGGACCTACCTTTATCGTTTTGGGGATACGCTCTAGAAACAGCCGCTTTCACATTGAATAGAGTACCATCTAAGTCCGTTGTTAACACCAGAATTTGGTCAGGGATATGACAGGTGGGCCTACGAGCGAGAGAGGGCGATTCGGCAAATGCATATGCGGTCGGCTAATTTCCGAATGTTCGGCAAACGATCAAGCGGTCGGTAACGGCTTCGTTTGAAGGTGAAAGAAGGAAAGAGGAAGCGACGAGAAAGGGGAGGAGTCATGATAGTCAAGGACTCCGATTATGGTTAGAGTTAGCATATTTGTATCTTTCCAATTTTGTTTAGACATCCGTGAATTCTTAGGACTCATGTTCATCCGGGGTATAAATATAAACCCTCGACCATTGTAATAAGGGTTCACAACCAATTCAATACAACCGGCTACGTGCCACCCTTCGAGTCCTTTAGTCGTGTCGTCGAGTTCTTCGAGAGGACCAATCGATCCGTCGACCTCCGTAAGTCCCGGCAACCTTGCTATCATGTCTAGTATCGTGCGGCGGATTTAGATTATGATGCAAGTAGTCTCATCCGTTTTGCTTAGTATTGTGCGGCGGATTTAAGCTTAATGATGGGAAGTTTTTGCTTGTGCCTTGTATCGTGCGGCGGATTAAGACATGAGTAAAGATAGTTATCGGCTCTCTTAGATTTGGCAAGATCTAATAGATTCATCAAGTTATCACGTGTTGCATGTTTTATTTAATGTTTATTTATTTGCAACACTCTTTTGCCCAATCTAGATTGATGCTCTTTTCGGCTCTTTAGTCATAATCTCATGTTTATTCGATATCAAGTAGATCAATTTCATATAGCCGAATTAGATCGATCTAGATTGTCACGTGTTGCGGGTTCATTCACGTTAGATGTAGATAAGCCTTGACAGGACCGGGTACCGTGCGGCAGATGCAGGTCTTTGGGTTACTCTAGAGCTAGTCATCCGGTGGACTAGAGATCGGTTTAATCTGATAGGTTCCTTTTACATGTTACTTGTTTGTTCCTTCTTCATGGACCCCGATTCGGCAATCTTGCCGATACGGTTATGCTTATACATGTAGCGAGTATTTATAGATCTGTTAGGTAATTACATGCTTTTAGCTCTTTATTGTTAGATTGTATCATGCGGTGGATTGATCGGTAGTAAGGGGTGGTGTAAATTCATAGCGAGTGGTATCATGCGGTGGATTAGCTTGCTTGGGTTTATGCTCGACGGGTTTATGAAGGCTAGACGTGCGGCGAGACTAGTTGGAGTAGCCTATGCATGTGTTGTTTAGTAGATTTATATTTATAAGTTACTTATCCTTAATTATTAGTGCTTGATGATGCTTTAAACTTGAGATGTAGTTTGATATGCTTTGATAATTTAATCTTGTTCAAACATGTCTTCGTTTACACGCATTCGGCAGTTCAGCTTTATTCATGTCAGTCATATCATATTAGCCGAATGAATTGCAAACTTGTTGGCGATAGCTTCTATAGCTATGTGTCGTCGTAAGTGGCTTCGGGGCCGTAAAGATGGAACCTGCGGGTCTCGCCCAAAGACGTTCCGGTTATGATCTTACCGTTTTATCCCTTGTCGACTTTCGGGTCAAATCGATCGGCACGCTTCCGGATTCGGACGCCGGGCACCCGATTGAAGCTAGGCTTTCCGGCTTGCCTTTGTGTGTGAGACACGGTGCGCCACATTTTGTGTCAACACACTTTTTGGCACGCCGGTGGGACCACTTCTCGCCTAGGATGGGATCGGAAATTGACAACGGTCACGTTCGAACGTGACCATGGACGAACCGCAGCCGAGCAACGCGGATGGTATAGCAAGCAATGGAACAAGATATCGGCGAAATGTCGATGTCTTTTTCCAAGAACAAGAGTGGCGAGTGATCGTCAAGCAATCACGCCACGAGTTCTTCTCGCCGGTCGATCTTATATTGCGACGAGGAGGAGATGTAGAGGGTAGTTGGAGTCATCTACAAAGCGTGGGAGACACTATGTTGAATCACAACACGGCCTTTTCTCGGGCACCTTCCGCAAAATCATGGTTGATATTTTTGGTCCAGCGGTTGACAAGCGCTTTGAAGAAAGATTTGGAGAGCTTTTTGGACCGGTGTTCTTCAACACTCGGCAATCTTCGGGGAAGTCAACTGGAGGAGGAGAGATGATTGGCACTAGCAAGGACGGGGCTGTTTATGATGAAAAGGAAAAGCCTCCCGTGACCGAAAAAGCAAACTCATGGTCAAGTAACTTTTGGTGCAACAACGAGATATACCCGCATCTCGCTACAAGATCTCCCCGGTGGCAAATAGATTGCAGAAGAGTATCTATGGAGATGGGTACAAAGTGAATTTGCGATTACGGTGCTCGAGTGCTTTGCCGAATGCGGGATACAGGAGTGCATCGGGAGTACCTTCTAGGAGACAGGGAGCGCAAGATGCAAATGATGTCCTCCTAAAGCGAGAATGGGCGATATGATGCGAGAATCAATTCGGCCTGAAACCAAAGCATCGACATATGCATACAAATCTCCTTTCCCGAGTGGTACAATAGGGTAGCTCTTCCACCAAGAGTTAAGCCACCAACGGATTTGACCAAGTTCTCTCGGTCGGGATGACACCAGTACCATTGAGCATATCACAGATATCCGATGCAACTTGGAGAAGCTGCTGCGATGAAGCTTGGAGGATTAGATATTTTCCTATGTCTCGACGGGGCCGGCTTTCACATGGTTTGCATCGCAGCCGGCTAATTCCATTGGTACATGGGCGGAATTGGAGCAAAAGTTCCATGCATACTTTTATACGGGAACCAATGAGAAGAAGATGGTTGATCTTTGGGCTATGAGGATGAAGACTACTGAGACACCAATGGAGTATCTTCGTAGATTCAGAGAAGCGAAGAACATGTGCTATTCTTTGACTATTCCCGATGATCAACTCGCACAATTGGTCATTGCAGGCATCTTTGCCACATATCGAGACAAGCTATTTGGCATGGAGTTTGAAGACCTTGGACGGCTTGCACAAAAGTTGACAAGCAATGAGCAATCAAGCCCAAGGGTTCGAAGAGATGCTCATTTTCGGAAGAACAAGTGTGACTATTGACATGTATCGGGGATTTCTAGAAGAAGCATCGAATATGAAGATGAAGATGAAGTAGCTGCTGCGAGAGTTGAACTGGGCAAAAGAGCCTACTTTGGTCATCATCGATGGGTGAAGCGCAAAAGGGATCTTATGATTTTGATGTCGGTAAGGCGAGATAAGCTCTTTTTGTATCTCGATTCAAGAGGGACGCATCAAGCCGCGTAAGGACATCCTATGCCGCACCTCGAAGGGGTAAAGGATAAGAATCTTGTGGGTTTCATGATACAAGTTCTCATCATATCAATGATTGCCGAGTGTTCGAGTAAAGATTGAAAGCTATTCAAGATGGACACTTGAGATTTGATGGCAAGATGAAAGTAGACAAAAAACCGTTCCTCGAACATGGTCTCTTTCTCTATAGGCATGGTTGATGCCGGTGAATCCAAGGAAAAGGGAAAGATGAAGGTTCGACCTCCGAAAGAGCCAAGGAGAGTGGTGCTTGTTGACCCGATCGGCAAGTTACCAAGGAAGAAGTGCAACAAGTATGGTTCGAAATAGCCGAATGAGAGAAGGGTCAAACTTCGGATGCGGCTAAGGGAAATTGCCGAATACACGGCGAGCCAAAGCGCGAGTTACAAAGACGACACTTGTTGAATAAGTGGCGAGAGGGAAAAGAAGATGGAGTATGATGAGGAGCAAAGCGAAGTACATTGAAGAGGAACGCAGATTCATGGCAGAGCGTCGAAGATATGAGGCAGAGGTGCGCCGAAGAGAACAGGAAGAGCACATGAGGGAGCAAGAGCAGTCACATTGGAACTGTTCCTTCTTCAGACACTGTTGGAATGAAGGTTTGAAGTTGCCTGCTAAAAACAATTGCCCCGAATGCGTGATCAATATTCGAGTATAGGCAATCTCGAGTCAACCGTCCCGTCCATGATAGACTTGGAATAAGGATTCCGAGGACGATCGGCGCATAAAAATGAATAATTTTGATGGACATCAGAGGAAAAGATTTGTAGATCAAGCTTGGGGTCATAGCAATGTTCATAATGCAGAGAAAAGCTCATACAGGTGGCAAAGAGGAGAATGGTGCCCTCCTGGTCTGCGGAAAAGCCAGAAGAGAAGAGTTCAGCGTTTGAGGAATCAAGAGCTGAAGCAAGAATTAGCCGAAAAGAAAACAGTGTGGCGTCCTAAGAAAAAGGATGATGGACAGGGTCCTTCGGCTGATACAAACATGGTGTTCTTTATCCCATTGGAGTTTAGAGCTCCTGAAGATCAAGAAGTTCAAGATGAAGTATACTCGAGACTTTGATGAAACCGAATGCCGAGACCGATGGCTCAACTTGTGTTGACTCGGCAAGCAATCTTTGACAAGCCAGTTAAAAACCGTCATCGAAACCATTATACCGAAGGGATATGTCAATGGCAAACCTTTAACCAAGATGCTTGTTGATGGAGGGGCTGCTATCAATATTATGCCCTATGCTACTTTCGAAAGCTTGGTATGACAAGTGAGGATTTGTTGCGGGACCGACATGATCCTTAGAGATTTTGTCGGCAATGCTTCGATACTCGTGGAGAGCGGTACATGTGGAACTAATGATTGGATCCAAGACTTTGATCACTTCTTTCTTTGTCATTGATGGCAAGGGGGCATATAGCATGCTTTGGGAAGGGATTGGATCCATGCTAATTCTTGTGTACCCTCAACTATGCATCAAATTCTTATTCAAAGTGGATAGGAGATGATGTAGAAGTTGTTCAAGCCGATGATTCGGTGAGTGTTGCCACTTCGAGCTCGCTTATTGGGAATATGATGGACAAGACTGCCTTTCGGGTAAGAAATCGAAAGAAGGTCCTGTCAATGTGTTCGACAGAGATCAACGGCCGATCCAAGCGATCGGCTCGACAAAGAACTTTTAATGGGCAATCCAATCGATGGCAACAAAGGCAACCGGGTCGTGGTTTCATGTCGGCCGACAAGTTAGAAGAGATCGATGTTGGTGATAGCACAAAGTCAAGGCCGATGTATATCAAGTGCAAATTTAGACCCAAAATATAAGTTGGAATTAGTAGAGTTGCCGAAAGAGTTTAAAGATTGTTTTGCTTGGGATTACAGAGATGCCTGGTTTGGATCGATCAATTGTTGAGCATAAATTACCTATAAAACCTGGGTTTCGTCCTTTCAAACAACCTCCACGAAAAATTTATAAAGAAGAGGTATTAGCGATGTAAAGAAAGAAGTTGAAAGACCGATTGAAGCAAACTTTATTCGGCCATGCAGGTATGCGAGTGGATTTCAAACATAGTACTGTCTACAAAAAGAATGGAAAAATGAGAGTATGCATAGATTTCAGAGATCTCAACAAAGCTACTCCCATGGATGGTTACCCAATGCCGATTCTTGCCGATTTACTAGTGGATGCGAGCGGCGGGTATGAAGTCATCGGCTTTATGGATGGCAATGCGGCTACAATCGATTTTCATGGCAATTGAAGATATTGCAAAAACGCATTCGATGTCCTGGTCATATTGGATTATTTGAATGGATAGTGATGACATTTGGATTGAAAAATGCTTTGGTGCAACTTATCGAGAGCCATGAATTATATCTTTCATGAGTTAATCGGCAAGATTGTAGAAATTTACATTGATGATGTGGTGGTCAAATCCGAAACCATGAAGAACATTTAGCCGATTTAAGGAAGACTTTGGAGTGCACAAGGAAACATGGTTTAAAGATGAATCCAAATAAGTGTGCTTTTGGAGTCTCGGCTGGTGAGTTCTTGGGGTTCTTGATCCACAAAGGAGGGATAGAAGTTGGGAAAAAGAGCATGGAAGCAATAGACAAAATTGTGCCCCCAACTAACCTTACGAGTTGCAATCGTTCTTTGGGCAAGATCAATTTCGTGAGAAGATTCATATCCAATTTATCGAAAGAGCATTGCCTTTCTCTCCATTGTTGAAGCTCAAGAAGGATCGAAATTTATGCAGGGTGACATACAAACAAAAGGCTTTTGATGAGATCAAGCAATATATGAAGGCACCACCGGTGTTGGTACCTCCACAACTTGAGAAGCCTTTCAAACTGTATGTGGCGGCCGATAGCCTAACAATAGGATCGGCCCTTATGCAAGAGTTTGATGGAAAAGAGAGGGTAATAGCTTACCTTAGCCGAAAACTGCTAGATCCTGAAACAAGGTATTCGGCTATAGAAAAACTCTGTTTGTGTGTTTATTACTCATGCACCAAATTTCAGCACTATTTGTTAAATGCCGAATGTGTGGTGATATCTAGTTTTGATGTAATTAAACACATGTTGTCAATGCCGATTTTAAATGGAAGAATCGGCAAATGGGTATTAGCAGCTTGTCGAATTTAATTTAAAGTATGAGTCGGCAAAAGCAAAGTGAAAGGACGGGTAATTGCCGATTTTATTACTCAACATCGTGATTTATGTTGATATGGTTAACATTGCCCCATGGGCATTATTTTTTGATGGATCATCATGTGACAAAGGTGGTGGTCTTTGGTATTCTTTTGGTATCCCCACGTGGAAAGACATTTGAGTTTGCTTTTTCAATTGAATATCCCGTCACTAACAATCAAGCGAGTATAAGGCTTTGCTTAGAGGGCTTATTTGTTAATAGAAGTGAAGGTCTGTTCTTTGTTGAAGTATTTGGTGACTCGAATTGGTGATCAATCAATTGACGGGGCAATATGAATGCAAAAACGATATATTGCAAGAATATCATGAGCAATGTCGGGAACTTTTGAAGAGCTTTTCGAGTAGTGACTTTGCATCATATACCCGAGAGCACAATGGAGAAGCGAATAGATTAGCTCAAGCTGCTTCTGGATATCGGGAAAATCATGAAGTCTATGCAGCAGAAGAAGGTGCTTTCAATTTTGATTAGATAAAAGATGACTGGAGAAGTGGCATTATCAGTTATCTGAAAGACCCATCTCAAAAAGCTTCCCGAAGGCTCAGGTATAAGGCCCTTAAATTCGTACTTCTTGATGATCAGTTGTACCACAAGTCTATAGATGGAGTGTTGCTCAAGTGCTTGAGTCAAGAAGAGGCTAAGAAGATTATGTTTGAAGTTCATGATGGAGCTTGTGGTGCAAAATTACTATGGCTTGGCTATGCAAAAGTACCTACAAGCCCAAAATGACGTTTTATGCAGAAAATATGGCATCTGTGGACCACATGGGTAGGTGTAGGGGCGCCGCTATGTATGGTCGCATCCGATGTTCACTTACGATTGCAAACGTCCATTGGTCACGGCCCACACCTATCAGGGCGACGAGCGCTAGGCCGTAGAGTACGTCTCGGTCGAGCTGATATCTATTCGTCGTGACCGAAGGAATCAGATGACAAAAAAATCGAGGGCCCCACCACATAAAAATGTAAAAATGGTTTGTACTCGCACTAGTAGGGAAACTCCATCCGTGGAAATTTACCATGGTTTGGCAATGTGCAAAAATTACTATGGCTTGGCTATGCAAAAGTACCTACAAGCCCAAAACGACGTTTTATGCAGAAAATATGGCATGTGTGGACCACACGGGTAGGTGTAGGGGCGCCGCTATGTATGGTCGCGTCCGATTTTCACTTACGATTGCAAACGTCCATTGGTCACGGCCCACACCAATTAGGGCGACGAGCGCTAGGCCGTAGAGTACGGCTCGGTCGAGCTGATATCTATTCGTCGTGACCGAAGGAACCAGATGACAAAAAAATCGAGGGCCCCACCATATAAAAATGTAAAAATGGTACGTACTCGCACTAGTAGGGAAACTCCATCCGTGGAAATTTACCATGGTTTGACAACGTGCAAAAATTACTTTGGCTTGGCTATGCAAAAGTACCTACAAGCCCAAAACGACGTTTTATGCGGAAAATATGGCATGTGTGGACCACACAGGTAGGTGTAGGGGCGCCGCTATGTATGGTCGCGTCCGATGTTCACTCACGATTGCAAACGTCCATTGGTCACGGCCCACACCTATCAGGGCGACGAGCGCTAGGCCGTAGAGTACGGCTCGATCGCCGATATCTATTCGTCGTGACCGAAGGAACCAGATGACAAAAAAATCGAGGGCCCCACCACATAAGAATGTAAAAATGGTTCGTACTCACACTAGTAGGGAAACTCCATTCGTGGAAATTTACCATGGTTTGGCAACGTGCAAAAATTACTATGGCTTGGCTATGCAAAAGTACCTACAAGCCCAAAACGGCGTTTTATGCGGAAAATATGGCATGTGTGGACCACACAGGTAGGTGTAGGGCCGCCGCTATGTATGGTCGCGTCCAATGTTCACTTACGATTGCAAACATCCATTGTTCACGGCCCACACCTATTAGGGCGACGAGCGCTAGGCCGTAGAGTACGGCTTGGTCGAGCTGATATCTATTCGTCGTGACCGAAGGTAGCAGATGACAAAAAAAATGAGGGCCCCACCACATAAAAAATGTAAAAATGGTTTGTACTCACACTAGTAGGGAAACTCCATTTGTGGAAATTTACTATGGTTTGGCAACGTGCAAAAATTACTTTGGCTTGGCTATGCAAAAGTACCTACAAGCCCAAAACGACGTTTTATGCGAAAAATATGGCATGTGTGGACCACACGGGTAGGTGTAGGGGCGCCGCTATGTATGGTCGCGTCCGATGTTCACTTAAAATTGCAAACGTCCATTGGTCACGGCCCACACCTATCAGGGCGACGAGCGCTAGGCCGTAGAGTACGGCTCGGTTGAGCTGATATCTATTCGTCGTGACCGAAGGAACCAGATGACAAAAAAATCGAGGGCCCCACCACATAAAAAATGTAAAAATGGTTTGTACTCGCACTAGTAGGGAAACTCCATCCGTGGAAATTTACCATGGTTTGGCAACGTGCAAAAATTACTATGGCTTGGCTATGCAAAAGTACCTACAAGCCCAAAACGACGTTTTATGCGGAAAATATGGCATGTGTGGACCACACTGGTAGGTGTAGGGGCGCCGCTATGTATGGTTGCGTCCAATTTTCACTTACGATTGCAAACGTCCATTGGTCACGGCCCACACCTATTAGGGCGACGAGCACTAGGCCGTAGAGTACGGCTCGGTCGAGCTGATTTCTATTCGTCGTGACCGAAGGAACCAGATGACAAAAAAATCGAGGGCCCCACCATATAAAAATGTAAAAATGGTTCGTACTCGCACTAGTAGGGAAACTCCATCCGTGGAAATTTACCATGGTTTAGCAACGTGCAAAAATTACTTTGGCTTGGCTATGCAAAAGTACCTACAAGCCCAAAACGACGTTTTATGCGGAAAATATGGCATGTGTGGACCACACAGGTAGGTGTAGGGGCGCCGCTATGTATGGTCACGTCCGATGTTCACTCACGATTGCAAACGTCCATTGGTCACGGCCCACACCTATCAGGGCGACGAGCGCTAGGCCGTAGAGTACGGCTCGATCGAGCTAATATCTATTCGTCGTGACCGAAGGAACCAGATGATAAAAAAATGGAGGGCCCCACCACATAAGAATGTAAAAATGGTTCATACTCACACTAGTAGGGAAACTCCATCCGTGGAAATTTACCATGGTTTGGCAACGTGCAAAAATTACTATGGCTTGGCTATGCAAAAGTACCTACAAGCCCAAAACGACGTTTTATGCGGAAAATATGGCATGTGTGGACCACACAGGTAGGTGTAGGGCCGCCGCTATGTATGGTCGCTTCGGTGAATCACCCGGAGTCGAATGGGGCAGTTGAGAGAGTAAATGGTGATATTTTCACCACCATCTCAAAGACGCTCGAGGAATCAAAGAAAGGGAAATGGGCCCAAGAGCTGGTCACCGCTGTTTGGGGTCACAATGTCTCCAGGTCCAGAGCTACGGGTTTCACCCCATTTCGGCTGTTGTTTGGTGAAGAAGCCATAACACCAGAGGAAGTAAGAATGGGTTCGTTCAGAACAGAGATATCACCCACCAACCCGATTCGAGAGAATGGTAGACATAGAAACGTCGGACCAAAGGAAGCTTCGGGCCGCGAGATAATCTAGACAAATATCACGCCGAAACCAAAAGTTGGAGAGACAAGAAAATCCGAGGAAAGACATTAATCCGGGGGACATGGTTCTTATCCGCCAACCGAGATAAACAAGGCAAGCTGCGGTCACCATGGTACGGACCGTACATCGTGGCAAGAAGGGTCGGCACCGGCGTATTCACCTTGGTAACCGAAGATGGAAGCGAATCAGCCCACACTTGGAACGCGAGATAATGTCTGCGACGATTCTATCCATGACTATGGCGTGCTCCGAAACGGAGATGTAATAATTTAATTTCATGTAATTTCGATACTCTTGTCTAAAGACATTTGGGGCTACGCACTCTTTTTCCTCACCGAGGTTTTTTAATGAGGCATCCCATGTAATAAGTTTAACTTCGTCTATGGTTATGCTTCGCGGAATTATATTCATGTGCGACACGGCTACCGAATACGCCGGTTGGCAACAATAGGAAAGGTTGTAAGCAACCTATAAAGCCGAGAAGAAAATTTGGGAACTCTGCGGAAGCTTGACAGGAGATATCCCAAACGTATGCATACGTCCGTACAATTGGTTGTATGGTGAGTTACTCGAAAGGCGATAACATCGAGCTACACAATCACCGAAAACGGTCGAGCAACAAGCGCTGTCCATATATTCGGTATCAATTTAAAAGGTTGCAAGCAACCAAAACAAGCCGAAAGGGCAAGAAAAACCTCCAACACACGGTCATGTGCGTTGCAACGAGCGTAATTAATAACGAAAAGTACTGTCAAAATTTAATAACCAAGGTAGTTCAATGTAGTTATGAACCCTAGGGTCACGAGAACCCTATATAAGAGCACCCAAAACTCTCTTTGAGATCATTCCATCAAGAATGTCCCAGCTCAAACATGAGAGAGGTGTTAAGTCATTGTCAAATAGGCATGAGAGGCTTCAGGAAGGAGCGAATTCGGGTGGCAGAGAGATACACCACATTTGGTTTCAGTGTTCCTGGTGAGGATAATTTGGTCCTCCCAAGATATACCTCAGCGGTCACAGTCCCAAGGTCAGACCTGGGCTCAGTCCGCCAAGTGGCCAAAAAGCACGCGCCTTTCACCGCGTTCTGTTCTGCACGACCATGTGCCAGTTAATGGTGATGTGGAATCATAATGAGGTTCCCATAGATCATGGTGCAACGCAGCGCGATGTCAGCATCGGGGCCTGTTGCCAGGGCTTCGGTTAGCTAACCGAAGCCAATATAACGTGTATACAACACAACCGCATCCACCACGGGTTTTACGCATCCTAGCCACAAAGCTGGGGCCACGAAGGGCCTCGATCAAGCCGAAGACATTTCGGGTGGTGATGCGTCACCTTACTGCTACAAATAAGCCATCAACTGTAACAGCCAGCATTGGCACATTTGTAATAAGAAAATAAAGAGATTCACATCACATTTATTGTTTAAAAATAGTCCCTCGGTCCAAAAAGACGGGGCGGAACGGGTTGCAAGCCCATCGGAATTCGGTTACCGAATGCTACAAACCAATCCGAGCGTAATAGGCCGAACAATCCAACGTCAACTAAGCAACACGCACCCCTTCGGTCTAAAAAGACGGGGCGGGACGGCGCTTTCAAGCACACCTTGAACCGGTATGAAGACCGAAGGGTAACACGATAGCTATCCGCATTACAAATCCAATCAGGCAAAGCCGGCTCACGCTTGACCTCGAAAACCAACAAATAGCATTCGGTACTGATTCGGATACTCAAACTGAATCATCAGTTAAGGATAGCTAGTCGCTCGCTCTTCGGTCCAAAAAGGTGGGGCGGGACGGCGCTTTTCAAGCACGAATTCGGCTCGAAGACCGAAGAGCATCACACACCGAAATAAACGCCGACCCCAGCAATACGCATTCGGTCGAACCCAACTTCAGCACCGATTGTATTATCCTAAGCAATTCGGCTTTAAGAGCCGAAGCCACATCCCAACTTAAATTTGTAGCATTACAGCACACCCACATTCAGCCAACATGCGGCCGCAAAGTTAACCAACTTAACGAGCACTTAGTGTGTTTTCACAACCACGCGCAAGTGGTTCAAACTTCGGGAGTCGAGGTAGAGGGGTTCGGTGCGGGAGCATCATGAGGACGGGCGGCCGAAACAGATTCGGTCCTTGTTCCTTCGGATCGCCAAGTGCTTGTCCTTCTTCGGCGGTCTCCTCGGCAATAGCGAGAGGGGCTTCGGGGGTGCCACCGGTGTATGCACGGCCGGGGAGCCCTCCGAGCATCGCGCTCTTCCATGTAAGCTTGGACCCGCTCCTTGATAGCCGGTTTCTCGCTAGGATCTGCAATATCGGAAGCCATATCGGTTTCGGCGGTATTAACCGAAATTGTACAAATACCGAAAGAAAAATCAAGCAAGACCGCAAAATTAGTTACCCTTGCACAAGCATAGGCGCCCGAGACGAGCCAAGTCTCGCCCTCCGGCTTCGGTCCGAAAAGGTCAAAGAACCACCTTTTAGCGGCGGCTTGGACATCACCGTCGGGTTTCCGGTAGCTCATGGCATTCTCAAAGCATGTGGCCTTCTCAAAATGATCGCAGCCCTCCTCCTTCACCGCCTTCATTAGGGCACGTCTTTGTTTCAAATCCAGCATACTCGCGGCCCGGTGAATGGCGTGGTCCGGCAGGATAGCTCTCGGTTAAGAAACCGAATCTTCTCCCGCCGGCTCGTCGGTAGCGGGGCGCACAATCCCACCGACGCCGTTCACCACTCGGCGAAGAAGGAGAGCTAACTCATTCGGCTTTTCACCCACCTTGTGCGCTCGGCGGCTTGAGCCCTTTCGGCATCTTGACGCGCATCTCGCTCAAGGCTGCTTTTTCTGGGTCTCCGGGCGGCTTCGGCCCGCCGTTGAGCGTCCAAAGCCGCTCGGTTTTCCCAACCTCGAGTGAGAAGGCCTTCGGTGTCCGCCAGCTTAGTCTCCAGCCGTCTAATTTCCTTGTCCTTGAGGAGAAGCTGCTTTTCGGCATGGGCTAGGGTAGCATGGCCTTGCTTCAGCAACGCGCCAGATAAAACCAAAGCCTGCGATCAAACAAGAAGACAAATGCCAATGCTTATAAAATTTCTCGAACCAAGAAATTAAATGCGCGGGCAACAAAGGACTCACCGAAATGGCGTGAAAGTTGATAGCCGAAAGCATCTCATTTCGGTCTGTAGCAAGCAAGGCCTGTTCGGTCTGGGCGGCCGAAAAGGATGAGCCACACTCCTGACCGAAGCCTAAAGCAGCTTGGGAGGGCAAAATACCCACTCCGCGGGGGTCCACGTACGCCACCAAATGAGCATCAGAATCAACTCCTAAAGCACGAGCAAGTTCATAAGTCTCTTCCCGTTCGGGGCTATGTTCATCAGCAGAACACGAGCCCGAATACACCCTCATTGGGCCGAAACGAAAGCTTGACGGCTCAAGGGGAACAAACCCTTTGCCAAGCAAGACATTCGTGGACATCTCCGGTGTCATGCGCGTTGATTCGGCATGAAACCGAGACTTACCAGGCTGCCGAACAACAGGGGTGATACTCCGGGGGCCACCTGCAATCTCCGGCACAGTACCCGAAGTGGCCTGCGTAGCAACTTCGGCGGGTCGGGCAATAGCTTCGGCAGGGGGACCCAGACTTAAGCCGCTGGAGGCTCCCCTAGACCGAAGCTGCGAGGTGTGAGCCGAAGTAGCTCCATCTCGGCCAACCTTCCGCTTCTTCGACGTCAGCTTGAATCCGCTCACGGTCGGGCCGGGTCGGCCGCCGCTGTGTCGCGAGCACTCCTCATCTTGCCGCCGGCCATGGATGAAGCTTCCTCGCCGGATTCCGCAAACTCCCCGCCGAACGAGAGAAAACCAAATCAAAACAAGCCGAATTACACAATAAAATGTCGGGCGGTTAAACGAGTTAGTTGCGCAATGAAAAGTGCAAGTTAGATGTCTAAGCCAAGTTTTTCTACCGTTTGACCCGACATGACCGAATCAGCTTCGGGTGCGGCAATAACTTGATTGCGGCTCTATTTTATGGGTTTCACCCATTCACGCTTGGCAAGCATGCGACATACCCGGACGTCTTCGTCTTCTCGATGCCGTTTCGGGCGTCCAACTTCCCGGCGCCGTTGCGCTTTGGCTGTCGCGTTCGCGGATGTTTTGAGCGCCACGTCCGGGGCCGGGCGCCCCCGCGCCCGCGTGACGCGGACAATGGGGCCGAATCGCCGGACCGGCTTCGGCATCAACCCTCCTTCTCTTGATTGGGGAAGCGATCGGGATACTCTACATTCATGCGTTCCCAAATTCGGTTGAGGCGCCGAAGGGACCCAAGCTTGGCCATGCTCAAATCATACTCTTTATCATTGTATGGATCACCGGTAGCCGATTGGCTCGCTTCTCCATCTCCTTGACAAATTCAGAATCCGAATCATAGCCGGGCGGCACGGGGCCAGTTGACCGAAGGCCCTCGGTACCCTTTATAGTACGAAAACCGTCAAACTTCATGCTTGTGCAAAGTGGCCACTGGCCATGAGAAAGCATTTCCTCAATTAGATCCCGGCAGCAGCATCATCATCAAGCGGCCCCATAGCCATCTCGGGAGCCGAAACGAGTCCCTCCATCTGAGTCATGACCGAAACTAGAGGATGAGCTTTCGGTCGGCTTTCTTCCTTAGCAAGTGCTACTTCGGCATCCTCACAGACGCGGTAGTAAAACCAGTGCTTCTTCCAATCTTGCCACTTGTTCTTAAAAGTTGGCACTATGCAAGCGGCGGTGTTACCCGAGCGGGGACAAAGTTATACGACCCACTTCTAACCGAAGTTCCTTGGTTCCCGGCATCATCGGTCCCATAGGTGGAGTACAACGAGTTTCATAGTGCCGAGCAAACACCGGAACACTTAGCTCACTTGCCCATCATTTTTTGAGCCATAGCATAGCCACTCAGACGCACTATGGCATTCGGCATTAGATGGTGAAGCTGCAGGTTGAAGGCATCCAAAACTTCAGCTACGAAACCTTCAACGGGAAGTGTAGCCCGGCCGGAAATAGTCCCGAATACGAGAGCTTCATAAGGTTCGGGTTTCGGGTATTCTTCGGTCCCGGGAGATCGGCTTTGGCTACGCTCATAGGGGGTCAAAATGCCATCACGTTGATATTGATTCAAGCATCCGCACGGTGGATTTGGACCGATCAAGGCGGCATAACCGGCCGGTGTGCCTTGGTCCTCGGGGTGGCCTCGGTGGTCGAGCGGGGGCGGGTCGGCTACCTCCTCAGCACGAGGAGCCGAACTACTCTCGTCCTGGCCCTGAGCAGCACGAGCCTCTTTCTCACCTTCTGACGAATCAAAGCATTCAACATATTCATCCTGGTCCTCATCCTCTTCGTCAGTTTCGTTTCATCGATTCGGGCGCGGTCGGGCGGGAATAGCTCGAGAGGCATTGGCCTTTTCCCCGGTGGAATGTTACGCCCACTTGCTTTCACTAGAACTCGACCCGGAAGCGGATTCGGCAAGCCGAGACCGATTCATCACCCGTTTCGGCTCCGAAGCCGAAGCATCGGCACTAGTTGGGACCCGCGACATGGTTAGCGATACACAATGAAAAAACCCACCGTGACTATAAAAGGAAGAAAACGGGAGATTAAAAATAATGCGGCAAAGTCAAGTATACCGAGTTCGAAATTGAGAACGCTTCGGCAAAGCTCTTCACGGATGAGGAACTAAACGCGGTAGGTCATCACCTTGGAGGAAACCGAAGGGAAGACTTGGCGGAAGAGCGAAACACACCGGTGGGCTAGGAAGCCGAAATAGTGTTTGGTCGAATGCACCGAACACGCCGATTGCAACACACCGAAACAATAAGCCGAATCGGCCGCTAAGGCACCGAATCGGCAAACCGACGAAGCTTGGAAAACCGAATTGGCAAAGGGGGCTCGGTGCGTCGGCGGGAAAGTGACGCGGCGGTCGGGGGCTTTATAGGCACCCCGCGGCCGTTGGCGGTTAAGCCAACCGCCTCGGTCACGTATCCGAGGCAAATCAACGGTAAAAAAAAAAATCGTCCTCTCCGCGGGACGGCGCTTGGTACCCGGTTATCATCGCGGAGTCGGCGGCGGCCAAGTGAAAACAAGTCAATTCGGTCACCGCCGAGGGGCTACGTTGGGTGACAACCGGGACACAGGCACCCGTCCCGCCGAAATGACGGAGGATCGATTCGGTTGACCGAGCCGAATCGGCCGCCGGGATGATTCGGCCGATTGTCTAGCCGGTGAAAGCGGGTGGATGTTTCGGTCGGCTAACCGAAACGGAGAAACGGTGATTCGGTTGTCTAAGCTGTTCGCCGGTTCTTGACGGTTTGGCCGCCGGGGGCAAGGGTGCCGGCGCCGCTGCATGGGGGCTTCGGTTACCCTTGCGAATCACCCGGGTGGGCGATAACGAT
Organism: Themeda triandra; assembly: GCA_018135685.1. Lineage (NCBI taxonomy): Eukaryota > Viridiplantae > Streptophyta > Magnoliopsida > Poales > Poaceae > Themeda > Themeda triandra. The sequence goes on from JAENPR010001996.1 coordinate 70,516, forward strand.
TTCTTCTTGTGCGGGGACATTTCTTGCTACTCCTGTGAAGATTGCTCGCTGCACGGGTGGGCTGGTGTTGTCGGCCATTCGGCCAACAACATGAAAAAGCACCCGAGAAAGGCTGATACGCCCTCGCTACCAACCGGCGAAGAGCTCGGGAGAAGCGGCCTAGGGGCATTTTGGTCATGTAAAAGCCTACGGGCTCCTATAAATACGCACGATGGGGTGTACAAGGGATCGGAATATAATGGAATGCATTGAGCTTATGTTCTGTCCATTTTGTGTTCCGTGTGTCATTTCGTAGCTAGATTCAGCATTACTCGTTGAGTATATTCGGGTTTACCACCGGAGGGGGTTCTAAGGTTTTGCCTTAGAACAACAACCTACAAGCCCAAAACGACGTTTTATGCGGAAAATATGGCATGTGTGGACCACACTGGTAGGTGTAGGGGCGCCGCTATGTATCATGAGGACAGGCGCACACCTATTAGGGCGACGAGCGCTAGGCCGTAGAGTACGGCTCGGTCGAGCTGATATCTACTCGTCGTGACCGAAGGAACCAGATGACAAAAAAAATGAGGGCCCCACCACATAAAAATGTAAAAATGGTTCGTACTCGCACTAGTAGGGAAACTCCATTTGTGGAAATTTACCATGGTTTGGCAACGTGCAAAAATTACTTTGGCTTGGCTATGCAAAAGTACCTACAAGCCCAAAACGACGTTTTATGCGGAAAATATGGCATGTGTGGACCACACGGGTAGGTGTAGGGGCGCCGCTATGTATGGTCGCGTCCGATGTTCACTTACGATTGCAAATGTCCATTGGTCACGGCCCACACCTATCAGGGCGACGAGCGCTAGGCCGTAGAGTACGGCTCGGTCGAGCTGATATCTATTCGTCGTGACCGAAGGAACCAGATGACAAAAAAATTGAGGGCCCCACCACATAAAAATGTAAAAATGGTTCGTACTCACACTAGTAGGGAAACTCCATCTGTGGAAATTTATCAAGATTGGCAACGTGCAAAAATTACTATGGCATGGCTATGCAAAAGTACCTACTAGCCCAAAACGACATTTTATGCAGAAAATATGGCATGTGTGGACCACACGGGTAGGTGTAGGGGCGGCGCTATGTATGGTCATGTCCAATGTTGACTTACGATTGCAAACGTCCATTGGTCACGGCCCACACCTATTAGGGCGACGAGCGCTAGGCCGTAGAGTACGGCTCGGTCGGCGATATCTATTCGTCGTGACCGAAGGAACCAGATGACAAAAAAATCGAGGGCCCCACCACATAAAAATGTAAAAATGGTTCGTACTCGCACTAGTAGGGAAACTCCATCCGTGGACATTTACCATGGTTTGGCAACGTGCAAAAATTACTATGGCTTGGCTATGCAAAAGTACCTACAAGCCCAAAACGACGTTTTATGCGGAAAATATGGCATGTGTGGACCACACGGGTAGGTGTAGGGCGCCGCTATGTATGGTCGCGTCCGATGTTCACTTACGATTGCAAACGTCCATTGGTCACGGCCCACACCTATCGGGCGACGAGCGCTAGGCCGTAGAGTACGGCTCGGTCGGCGATATCTATTCGTCGTGACCGAAGGAACCGGATGACAAAAAAATCGAGGGCCCCACCACATAAAAATGTAAAAATGGTTCGTACTCGCACTAGTAGGGAAACTCCATCCATGGAAATTTACCATGGTTTGGCAACGTGCAAAAATTACTATGGCTTGGCTATGCAAAAGTACCTACAAGCCCAAAACGACGTTTTATGCGGAAAATATGGCATGTGTGGACCACACGGGTAGGTGTAGGGCGCCGCTATGTATGGTCGCGTCCGATGTTCACTTATGATTGCAAACCTCCATTGGTCACGGCCCACACCTATTAGGGCGACTAGCGCTAGGCCGTAGAGTACGGCTCGGTCGAGCTGATATCTATTCGTCGTGACCGAAGGAACCAGATGACAAAAAAATCGAGGGCCCCACCACAAAAATGTAAAAATGGTTCGTACTCGCACTAGTAGGGAAACTCCATCCCTGGAAATTTACCATGGTTTGGCAACGTGCAAAAATTACTATGGCTTGGCTATGCAAAAGTACCTACAAGCCCAAAACGATGTTTTATGCGGAAAATATGGCATGTGTGGACCACACGGGTAGGTGTAGGGGCGCCGCTATGTATGGTCGCGTCCGATGTTCACTTACGATTGCAAACGTCCATTGGTCACGGCCCACACCTATTAGGGCGACGAGCGCTAGGCCGTAGAGTACGGCTCGGTCGAGCTGATATCTATTCGTCGTGACCGAAGGAACCAGATGACAAAAAAATTGAGGGCCCCACCACATAAAAATGTAAAAATGGTTCGTACTCGCACTAGTAGGGAAACTCCATCTGTGGAAATTTATCAAGATTGGCAACGTGCAAAAATTACTATGGCTTGGCTATGCAAAAGTACCTACAAGCCCAAAACGACATTTTATGCAGAAAATATGGCATGTGTGGACCACACGGGTAGGTGTAGGGGCGCCGCTATGTATGGTCATGTCCAATGTTGACTTACGATTGCAAACGTCCATTGGTCACGGCCCACACCTATTAGGGCGACGAGCGCTAGGCCGTAGAGTACGGCTCGGTCGAGCTGATATCTATTCGTCGTGACCGAAGGAACCAGATGACAAAAAAATCGAGGGCCCCACCACATAAAAATGTAAAAATGGTTCGTACTCGCACTAGTAGGGAAACTCCATCCGTGGATATTTACCATGGTTTGGCAACGTGCAAAAATTACTATGGCTTGGCTATGCAAAAGTACCTACAAGCCCAAAACGACGTTTTATGCGGAAAATATGGCATGTGTGGACCACACGGGTAGGTGTAGGGGCGCCGCTATGTATGGTCGCGTCCGATGTTCACTTACGGTTGCAAACGTCCATTGCTCACGGCCCGCACCTATTAGGGCGACGAGCGCTAGGCCGTAGAGTACGGCTCGGTCGAGCTGATATCTATTCGTCGTGACCGAAGGAACCAGATGACAAAAAATCGAGGGCCCCACCACAAAAATGTAAAAATGGTTCGTACTCGCACTAGTAGGGAAACTCCATCCGTGGAAATTTACCATGGTTTGGCAACGTGCAAAAATTACTATGGCTTGGCTATGCAAAAGTACCTACAAGCCCAAAACGACGTTTTATGCGGAAAATATGGCATGTGTGGACCACACGGGTAGGTGTAGGGGCGCCGCTATGTATGGTCGCGTCCGATGTTCACTTACGATTGCAAATGTCCATTGGTCACAGCCCACACGTATTAGGGCGACGAGCGCTAGGCCGTAGAGTACAGCTCGGTCGAGCTGATATCTATTCGTCGTGACCGAAGGAACCAGATGACAAAAAAATCGAGGGCCCCACCACATAAAAATGTAAAAATGTTTCATACTCACACTAGTAGGGAAACTCCATCCGTGGAAATTTACCAAGATTGGCAATGTGCAAATATTACTATGGCTTGGCTATGCAAAAGTACCTAGAAGCCCAAAACGACGTTTTATGCGGAAAATATGGCATGTGTGGACCACACGGGTAGGTGTAGGGGTGCCGCTATGTATGGTCGTGTCCGATGTTGACTTATGATTGCAAACGTCCATTGGTCACGGCCCACACCTATTAGGGCGACGAGCGCTAGGCCGTAGAGTACGGCTCGGTCGAGCTGATATCTACTCGTCGTGACCGAAGGAACCAGATGACAAAAAAAATGAGGGCCCCACCACATAAAAATGTAAAAATGGTTTGTACTCGCACTAGTAGGGAAACTCCATTTGTGGAAATTTACCATGGTTTGGCAACGTGCAAAAATTACTTTGGCTTGGCTATGCAAAAGTACCTACAAGCCCAAAACGATGTTTTATGCGGAAAATATGGCATGTGTGGACCACACGGGTAGGTGTAGGGGCGCCGCTATGTATGGTCGCGTCCGATGTTCGCTTATGATTGCAAACGTCCATTGGTCACGGCCCACACCTATTAGGGCGACGAGCGCTAGGCCGTAGAGTACGGCCCGGACGAGCTGATATCTATTCGTCGTGACCGAAGGAACCAGATGACAAAAAAATCAAGGGCCCCACCACATAAAAATGCAAAAATGATTCGTACTCGCACTAGTAGGGAAACTCCATCCGTGGAAATTTACCATGGTTTGGCAACGTGCAAAAATTACTATGGCTTGGCTCTGCAAAAGTATCTACAAGCCCAAAACAACGTTTTATGCGGAAAATATGGCATGTGTGGACCACACGGGTAGGTGTAGGGGCGCCGCTATGTATGGTCGCGTCCGATGTTCACTAATGATTGCAAACCTCCATTGGTCACGGCCCACACCTATTAGGGCGACGAGCGCTAGGCCGTAGAGTACGGCTCGGTCGAGCTGATATCTATTCGTCGTGACCGAAGGAACCAGATGACAAAAAAATCAAGGGCCCCACCATAAAAATGTAAAAATGGTTCGTAATCGCACTAGTAGGGAAACTCCATCCGTGGATATTTACCATGGTTTGGCAATGTGCAAAAATTACTATGGCTTGGCTATGCAAAAGTACCTACAAGACCAAAACGACGTTTTATGCGGAAAATATGGCATCAGTGGACCACACGGGTAGGTGTAGGGGCGCCGCTATGTATGGTCGCGTCCGATGTTCACTTACGATTGCAAACGTCCATTGGTCACGGCCCACACCTATCAGGGCGACGAGCGCTAGGCAGTAGAGTACGGCTCGGTCGAGCTGATATCTATTCGTCGTGACCGAAGGAACCAGATGACAAAAAAATCGAGGGCCCCACCACATAAAAATGTAAAAATGGTTCGTACTCGCACTAGTATGGAAACTCCATCCGTGGAAATTTACCATGGTTTGGCAACGTGCAAAAATTACTATGGCTTGGCTATGCAAAAGTACCTACAAGCCCAAAACGACGTTTTATACGAAAAATATGGCATGCGTGGACCACACGAGTAGGTGTAGGGGCGCCACTATGTATGGTTGCGTCCGATGTTCACTTACGATTGCAAACGTCCATTGGTCACGGCCCACACCTATTAGGGCGACGAGCGCTAGGCCGTAGAGTACGGCTCGGTCAAGCTGATATCTATTCGTCGTGACCGAAGGAACCAGATGACAAAAAAATCGAGGGCCCCACCACATAAAAATATAAAAATGGTTCGTACTCGCACTAGTAGGGAAACTCCATCCGTGGAAATTTACCATGGTTTGGCTAGGTGCAAAAATTACTATGGCTTGGCTATGCAAAAGTACCTACAAGCCCAAAACGACGTTTTATGCGGAAAATATGGCATGTGTGGACCACACGTAGGTGTAGGGCGCCGCTATGTATGGTCGCATCCGATGTTCACTTACATTGCAAACGTCCATTGGTCACGGCCCACACCTATTAGGGCGACGAGCGCTAGGCCGTAGAGTACGGCACGGTCGAGCTGATATCTATTCGTCGTGACCGAAGGAACCAGATGACAAAAAAATCGAGGGCCCCACCACATAAAAATGTAAAAATGGTTCGTACTCGCACTAGTAGGGAAACTCCATCCGTGGAAATTTACCAAGATTGGCAACATGCAAAAATTACTATGGCTTGGCTATGCAAAAGTACCTACAAGCCCAAAACGACGTTTTATGCGAAAAATATGGCATGTGTGGACCACACAGGTAGGTGTAGGGGCGCCACTATGTATGGTCGCGTCCGATGTTCACTTACAATTGCAAACGTCCATTGGTCACGGCCCACACCTATTAGGGCGACGAGCGCTAGGCCGTAGAGTACGGCTCGGTCGAGCTGATATCTATTCGTCGTGACCGAAGGAACCAGATGACAAAAAAATCGAGGGCCCCACCACATAAAAATGTAAAAATGGTTCGTACTCGCACTAGTAGGGAAACTCCATCCGTGGAAATTTACCAAGATTGGCAACGTGCAAAAATTACTATGGCTTGGCCATGCAAAAGTACCTACAAGCCCAAAACGACGTTTTATGCGGAAAATATGGCATGTGTGGACCACACGGGTAGGTGTAGGGGCGTCGCTATATATGGTCGTATCCGATGTTGACTTACGATTGCAAACGTCCATTGGTCACGGCCCACACCTATTAGGGCGATGAGCGCTAGGCCATAGAGTACGGCTCGTTCGAGCTGATATCTATTCGTCGTGACCGAAGGAACCAGATGACAAAAAAATCGAGGGCCCCACCACATAAAAATGTAAAAATGGTTCGTACTCGCACTAGTAGGGAAACTCCATCCGTGGAAATTTACCAAGATTGGCAACGTGCAAAAATTACTATGGCTTGGCTATGCAAAAGTACCTACAAGCCCAAAACGACGTTTTATGCGGAAAATATGGCATGTGTGGACCACACGGGTAGGTGTAGGGCGCCGCTATGTATGGTCGTGTCCGATGTTGACTTACGATTGCAAACGTCCATTGGTCATGGCCCACACCTATTAGGCGACGAGCGCTAGGCCGTAGAGTACGGCTCGGTCGGCGATATCTATTCTCGTGACCGAAGGAACCAGATGACAAAAAAATCGAGGGCCCCACCACATAAAAATGTAAAAATGGTTCGTACTCGCACTAGCAGGGAAACTCCATCCGTGGAAATTTACCATGGTTTGGCAACATGCAAAAATTACTGTGGCTTGGCTATGCAAAAGTACCTACAAGCCTAAAACGACGTTTTATGCGGAAAATATGGCATGTGTGGACCACATGGGTAGGTGTAGGGGCGCCGCTATGTATGGTCGCGTCCGATGTTCACTTACGATTGCAAACGTCCATTGGTCACGGCCCACACCTATCAGAGCGACGAGCGCTAGGCCGTAGAGTACGGCTTGGTCGAGCTGATATCTATTCGTCGTGACCGAAGGAACCAGATGACAAAAAAATCGAGGGCCCCACCACATAAAAATGTAAAAATGGTTCGTACTCGCACTAGTAGGGAAACTCCATCCGTGGAAATTTACCATGGTTTGGCAACGTGCAAAAATTACTATGGCTTGGCTATGCAAAAGTACCTACAAGCCCAAAATGACGTTTTATGCGGAAAATATGGCATGTGTGGACCACACGGGTAGGTGTAGGGCGCCGCTATGTATGGTCGCATCCGATGTTCACTTACATTGCAAACGTCCATTGGTCACGGCCCACACCTATTAGGGCGACGAGCGCTAGGCCGTAGAGTACGGCACGGTCGAGCGATATCTATTCGTCGTGACCGAAGGAACCGGATGACAAAAAAATCGAGGGCCCCACCACATAAAAATGTAAAAATGGTTCGTACTCGCACTAGTAGGGAAACTCCATCCGTGGAAATTTACCAAGATTGGCAACATGCAAAAATTACTATGGCTTGGTTATGCAAAAGTACCTACAAGCCCAAAACGACGTTTTATGCGAAAAATATGGCATGTGTGGACCACACGGGTAGGTGTAGGGGCGCCACTATGTATGGTCGCGTCCGATGTTCACTTACAATTGCAAACGTCCATTGGTCATGGCCCACACCTATTAGGGCGACGAGCGCTAGGCCGTAGAGTACGGCTCGGTCGAGCTGATATCTATTCGTCGTGACCGAAGGAACCAGATGACAAAAAAATCGAGGGCCCCACCACAAAAATGTAAAAATGGTTCGTACTCGCACTAGTAGGGAAACTCCATCCATGGAAATTTACCATGGTTTGGCAACGTGCAAAAATTACTATGGCTTGGCTATGTAAAAGTACCTACAAGCCCAAAATGACGTTTTATGCGGAAAATATGGCATGTGTGGACCACACGGGTAGGTGTAGGGGCGCCGCTATGTATGGTCGCGTCCGATGTTCACTTACGATTGCAAACGTCCATTGGTCACGGCCCACACCTATTAGGGCGACGAGCGCTAGGCCGTAGAGTACGGCTCGGTCGAGCTGATATCTATTCGTCGTGACCGAAGGAACCAGATGACAAAAAAATCGAGGGCCCCACCACATAAAAATGTAAAAATGGTTCGTACTCACACTAGTAGGGAAACTCCATCTGTGGAAATTTACCAAGATTGGCAACGTGCAAATATTACTATGGCTTGGCTATGCAAAAGTACCTACAAGCCCAAAACGACGTTTTATGCGGAAAATATGGCATGTGTGGACCACACGGGTAGGTGTAGGGGCGCCGCTATGTATGGTTGTGTCCGATGTTGACTTACGATTGCAAACGTCCATTGGTCATGGCCGACACCTATTAGGGCGACGAGCGCTAGGCCGTAGAGTACGGCTCGGTCGAGCTGATATCTATTCGTCGTGACCGAAGGAACCAGATGACAAAAAAATCGAGGGCCCCACCACATAAAAATGTAAAAATGGTTCGTACTCGCACTAGTAGGGAAACTCCATCCGTGGAAATTTACCATGGTTTGGCAACGTGCAAAAATTACTATGGCTTGGCTATGCCAAAGTACCTACAAGCCCAAAACGATGTTTTATGCGGAAAATATGGCATGTGTGGACCACACAGGTAGGTGTAGGGGCGCCGCTATGTATGGTCGCGTCCGATGTTCACTTACGATTGCAAACGTCCATTGGTCACGGCCCACACCTATTAGGGCGACGAGCGCTAGGCCATAGAGTACGGCACGGACGAGCTGATATCTATTCGTCGTGACCGAAGGAACCAGATGACAAAAAAATCAAGGGCCCCACCACATAAAAATGCAAAAATGATTCGTACTCGCACTAGTAGGGAAACTCCATCCGTGGAAATTTACCATGGTTTGGCAACGTGCAAAAATTACTATGGCTTGGCTATGCAAAAGTATCTACAAGCCCAAAACGACGTTTTATGCGGAAAATATGGCATGTGTGGACCACACGGGTAGGTGTAGGGGCGCCGCTATGTATGGTCGCGTCCGATGTTCACTAATGATTGCAAACCTCCATTGGTCACGGCCCACACCTATTAGGGCGACGAGCGCTAGGCCGTAGAGTACGGCTCGGTCGAGCTGATATCTATTCGTCGTGACCGAAGGAACCAGATGACAAAAAAATCAAGGGCCCCACCATAAAAATGTAAAAATGGTTCGTACTCGCACTAGTAGGGAAACTCCATCCGTGGAAATTTACCATGGTTTGGCAATGTGCAAAAATTACTATGGCTTGGCTATGCAAAAGTACCTACAAGACCAAAACGACATTTTATGCGGAAAATATGGCATCTGTGGACCACACGGGTAGGTGTAGGGGCGCCGCTATGTATGGTCGCGTCCGATGTTCACTTACGATTGCAAACGTCCATTGGTCATGGCCCGCCCTAGGCCGTAGAGTACGGCTCGGTCGAGCTGATATCTATTCGTCGTGACCGAAGGAACCAGATGACAAAAAAATCGAGGGCCCCACCACATAAAAATGTAAAAATGGTTCATACTCGCACTAGTAGGGAAACTCCATCCGTGGAAATTTACCATGGTTTGGCAACGTGCAAAAATTACTATGGCTTGGCTATGCAAAAGTACCTACAAGCCCAAATCGACGTTTTATACGAAAAATATGGCATGTGTGGACCACACGGGTAGGTGTAGGGGCGCCACTATGTATGGTCGCGTCCGATGTTCATTTACGATTGCAAACGTCCATTGGTCACGGCCCACACCTATTAGGGCGACGAGCGCTAGGCCGTAGAGTACGGCTCGGTCGGTGCCGTGATATCTATTCGTCGTGACCGAAGGAACCAGATGACAAAAAAATCGAGGGCCCCACCACATAAAAATGTAAAAATGGTTCGTACTCGCACTAGTAGGGAAACTCCATCCGTGGAAATTTACCAAGATTGGCAACGTGCAAAAATTACTATGGCTTGGCTATGCAAAAGTACCTACAAGCCCAAAACGACGTTTTATGCGGAAAATATGGCATGTGTGGACCACACGGGTAGGTGTAGGGGCGTCGCTATATATGGTCGTATCCGATGTTGACTTACGATTGCAAACGTCCATTGGTCACGGCCCACACCTATTAGGGCGACGAGCGCTAGGCCATAGAGTACGGCTCGTTCGAGCTGATATCTATTCGTCGTGACCGAAGGAACCAGATGACAAAAAAATCGAGGGCCCCACCACATAAAAATGTAAAAATGGTTCGTACTCGCACTAGTAGGGAAACTCCATCCGTGGAAATTTACCAAGATTGGCAACGTGCAAAAATTACTATGGCTTGGCTATGCAAAAGTACCTACAAGCCCAAAACGACGTTTTATGCGGAAAATATGGCATGTGTGGACCACACGGGTAGGTGTAGGGGCGCCGCTATGTATGGTCGTGTCCGATGTTGACTTACGATTGCAAACGTCCATTGGTCATGGCCCACACCTATTAGGGCGACGAGCGCTAGGCCGTAGAGTACGGCTTGGTCGAGCTGATATCTATTCTCGTGACCGAAGGAACCAGATGACAAAAAAATCGAGGGCCCCACCACATAAAAATGTAAAAATGGTTCGTACTCGCACTAGCAGGGAAACTCCATCCGTGGAAATTTACCATGGTTTGGCAACATGCAAAAATTACTGTGGCTTGGCTATGCAGAAGTACCTACAAGCCTAAAACGACGTTTTATGCGGAAAATATGGCATGTGTGGACCACATTGGTAGGTGTAGGGGCGCCGCTATGTATGGTCGCGTCCGATGTTCACTTACGATTGCAAACGTCCATTGGTCACGGCCCACACCTATCAGAGCGACGAGCGCTAGGCCGTAGAGTACGGCTTGGTCGAGCTGATATCTATTCGTCGTGACCGAAGGAACCAGATGACAAAAAAATCGAGGGCCCCACCACATAAAAATGTAAAAATGGTTCGTACTCGCACTAGTAGGGAAACTCCATCCGTGGAAATTTACCATGGTTTGGCAACGTGCAAAAATTACTATGGCTTGCCTATGCAAAAGTACCTACAAGCCCAAAATGACGTTTTATGCGGAAAATATGGCATGTGTGGACCACACGGGTAGGTGTAGGGGCGCCGCTATGTATGGTCGTGTCCGATGTTGACTTACGATTGCAAACGTCCATTGGTCATGGCCCACACCTATTAGGGCGACGAGCGCTAGGCCGTAGAGTACGGCTCGGTCGAGCTGATATCTATTCGTCGTGACCGAAGGAACCAGATGACAAAAAATCGAGGGCCCCACCACATAAAAATGTAAAAATGGTTCGTACTCGCACTAGTATGGAAACTCCATCCGTGGAAATTTACCATGGTTTGGCAACGTGCAAAAATTACTATGGCTTGGCTATGCAAAAGTACCTACAAGCCCAAAACGACGTTTTATGCGGAAAATATGGCATGTGTGGACCACACGGGTAGGTGTAGGGGCGCCGCTATGTATGGTCGCGTCCGATGTTCACTTACGATTGCAAACGTCCATTGGTCACGGCCCACACCTATCAGAGCGACGAGCGCTAGGCCGTAGAGTACGGCTTGGTCGAGCTGATATCTATTCGTCGTGACCGAAGGAACCAGATGACAAAAAAATCGAGGGCCCCACCACATAAAAATGTAAAAATGGTTCGTACTCGCACTAGTAGGGAAACTCCATCCGTGGAAATTTACCATGATTTGGCAACGTGCAAAAATTACTATGGCTTGGCTATGCAAAAGTACCTACAAGCCCAAAACGACGTTTTATGCGGAAAATATGGCATGTGTGGACCACACGGGTAGGTGTAGGGGCGCCGCTATGTATGGTCGCGTCCGATGTTCACTTACGATTGCAAACGTCCATTGGTCACGGCCCACACCTATTAGGGCGACGAGCGCTAGGCCGTAGAGTACGGCACGGTCGAGCTGATATCTATTCGTCGTGACCGAAGGAACCAGATGACAAAAAAATCAAGGGCCCCACCACATAAAAATGCAAAAATGATTCGTACTCGCACTAGTAGGGAAACTCCATCCGTGGAAATTTACCATGGTTTGGCAACGTGCAAAAATTACTATGGCTTGGCTCTGCAAAAGTATCTACAAGCCCAAAACGACGTTTTATGCGGAAAATATGGCATGTGTGGACCACACGGGTAGGTGTAGGGGTGCCGCTATGTATGGTCGCATCCGATGTTCACTTATGATTGCAAACCTCCATTGGTCACGGCCCACACCTATTAGGGCGACGAGCGCTAGGCCGTAGAGTACGGCTCGGTCGAGCTGATATCTATTCGTCGTGACCGAAGGAACCAGATGACAAAAAAATCGAGGGCCCCACCACAAAAATGTAAAAATGGTTCGTACTCGCACTAGTAGGGAAACTCCATCCGTGGAAATTTACCATGGTTTGGCAAGGTGCAAAAATTACTATGGCTTGGCTATGCAAAAGTACCTACAAGCCCAAAACGACGTTTTATGCGGAAAATATGGCATGTGTGGACCACACGGGTCAGGTGTAGGGGCGCCGCTATGTATGGTCGCATCCGATGTTCACTTACATTGCAAACGTCCATTGGTCACGGCCCACACCTATTAGGCGACGAGCGCTAGGCCGTAGAGTACGGCACGGTCGAGCTGATATCTATTCGTCGTGACCGAAGGAACCAGATGACAAAAAAATCGAGGGCCCCACCACATAAAAATGTAAAAATGGTTCGTACTCGCACTAGTAGGGAAACTCCATCCGTGGAAATTTACCATGGTTTGGCAACATGCAAAAATTACTATGGCTTGGCTATGCAAAAGTACCTACAAGCCCAAAACGACGTTTTATGCGGAAAAATATGGCATGTGTGGACCACACGGGTAGGTGTAGGGGCGCCGCTATGTATGGTCGCGTCCGATGTTCACTTACGATTGCAAACGTCCATTGGTCACGGCCCACACCTATTAGGGCGACGAGCGCTAGGCCGTAGAGTACGGCTCGGTCGAGCAGATATCTATTCGTCGTGACCGAAGGAACCAGATGACAAAAAAATCGAGGGCCCCACCACATAAAAATGTAAAAATGGTTCGTACTCGCACTAGTAGGGAAACTCCATCCGTGGAAATTTACCATGGATTTGGCAACGTGCAAAAATTACTATGGCTTGGCTATGCAAAAGTACCTACAAGCCCAAAACGACGTTTTATGCGGAAAATATGGCATGTGTGGACCACACGGGTAGGTGTAGGGCGCCGCTATGTATGGTCGCGTCCGATGTTCACTTACGATTGCAAACGTCCATTGGTCACGGCCCACACCTATTAGGGCGACGAGCGCTAGGCCGTAGAGTACGGCTCGTTCGGCCGAGCGATATCTATTCGTCGTGACCGAAGGAACAGATGACAAAAAAATCGAGGGCCCCACCACATAAAAATGTAAAAATGATTCGTACTCGCACTAGTAGGGAAACTCCATCCGTGGAAATTTACCATGGTTTGGCAACGTGCAAAAATTACTATGGCTTGGCTATGCAAAAGTATCTACAAGCCCAAAACGACGTTTTATGCGGAAAATATGGCATGTGTGGACCACACGGGTAGGTGTAGGGGTGCCGCTATGTATGGTCGTGTCCGATGTTCACTTATGATTGCAAACGTCCATTGGTCACGGCCCACACCTATTAGGGCGACGAGCGCTAGGCCGTAGAGTACGGCTTGGTCGAGCGATATCTATTCGTCGTGACCGAAGGAACCGATGACAAAAAAATCGAGGGCCCCACCACATAAAAATGTAAAAATGGTTCGTACTCGCACTAGTAGGGAAACTCCATCCGTGGAAATTTACCATGGTTTGGCAATGTGCAAAAATTACTATGGCTTGGCTATGCAAAAGTACCTACAAGCCCAAAACGACGTTTTATGCGGAAAATATGGCATGTGTGGACCACATGGGTAGGTGTAGGGGCGCCGCTATGTATGGTCGCGTCCGATGTTCACTTACGATTGCAAACATCCATTGGTCACGGCCCACACCTATCGGGCGACGAGCGCTAGGCCGTAGAGTACGGCTCGGTCGAGCCGATATCATTCGTCGTGACCGAAGGAACCGGATGACAAAAAATCGAGGGCCCCACCACATAAAAATGTAAAAATGGTTCGTACTCGCACTAGTAGGGAAACTCCATCCGTGGAAATTTACCATGGTTTGGCAACGTGCAAAAATTACTATGGCTTGGCTATGCAAAAGTACCTACAAGCCCAAAACGACGTTTTATGCGGAAAATATGGCATGTGTGGACCACACGGGTAGGTGTAGGGGCGCCGCTATGTATGGTCACGTCCGATGTTCACTTACGATTGCAAACGTCCATTGGTCATGGCCCACACCTATTAGGCGACGAGCGCTAGGCCGTAGAGTACGGCTGGCCGAGCTGATATCTATTCGTCGTGACCGAAGGAACCGATGATGACAAAAAATCGAGGGCCCCACCACATAAAAATGTAAAAATGGTTCGTACTCGCACTAGTAGGGAAACTCCATCCATGGAAATTTACCATGGTTTGGCAACGTGCAAAAATTACTATGGCTTGGCTATGCAAAAGTACCTACAAGCCCAAAACGACGTTTTATGCGGAAAATATGGCATGTGTGGACCACACGGGTAGGTGTAGGGGCGCCGCTATGTATGGTCGCGTCCGATGTTCACTTACGATTGCAAACGTCCATTGGTCACGGCCCACACCTATTAGGGCGACGAGCGCTAGGCCGTAGAGTACGGCTTGGTGGAGCCGATATCTATTCGTCGTGACCGAAGGAACCGAGATGACAAAAAAATCGAGGGCCCCACCACATAAAAATGTAAAAATGGTTCGTACTCGCACTAGTAGGGAAACTCCATCCGTGGAAATTTACCATGGTTTGGCAACGTGCAAAAATTACTATGGCTTGGCTATGCAAAAGTACCTACAAGCCCAAAACGACGTTTTATGCGGAAAATATGGCATGTGTGGACCACACGGTAGGTGTAGGGGCGCCGCTATGTATGGTCGCGTCCGATGTTCACTTACGATTGCAAACGTCCATTGGTCACGGCCCACACCTATTAGGGTGACGAGCGCTAGGCCGTAGAGTACGGCACTTGGCCGAGTCGATATCTATTCGTCGTGACCGAAGGAACCGGATGACAAAAAAATCAAGGGCCCCACCACATAAAAATGCAAAAATGATTCGTACTCGCACTAGTAGGGAAACTCCATCCGTGGAAATTTACCATGGTTTGGCAACGTGCAAAAATTACTATGGCTTGGCTCTGCAAAAGTATCTACAAGCCCAAAACGACGTTTTATGCGGAAAATATGGCATGTGTGGACCACACGGGTAGGTGTAGGGGTGCCGCTATGTATGGTCGCATCCGATGTTCACTTATGATTGCAAACCTCCATTGGTCACGGCCCACACCTATTAGGGCGACGAGCGCTAGGCCGTCAGAGTACGGCTGGCCGAGCCGATATCTATTCGTCGTGACCGAAGGAACAAGATGACAAAAAAAAATCGAGGGCCCCACCACATAAAAATGTAAAAATGGTTCGTATTCGCACTAGTAGGGAAACTCCATCCGTGGAAATTTACCATGGTTTGGCAACATGCAAAAATTACTATGGCTTGGCTATGCAAAAGTACCTACAAGCCCAAAACGACGTTTTATGCGGAAAATATGGCATGTGTGGACCACACGGGTAGGTGTAGGGGCGCCGCTATGTATGGTCGCGTCCGATGTTCACTTACGATTGCAAACGTCCATTGGTCACGGCCCACACCTATAGGAGCGACGAGCGCTAGGCCGTAGAGTACGGCTTGGTCGAGTGATATCTATTCGTCGTGACCGAAGGAACCGGATGACAAAAAATCGAGGGCCCCACCACATAAAAATGTAAAAATGGTTCGTACTCGCACTAGTAGGGAAACTCCATCCGTGGAAATTTACCATGGTTTGGCAACGTGCAAAAATTACTATGGCTTGGCTATGCAAAAGTACCTACAAGCCCAAATGACGTTTTATGCGGAAAATATGGCATGTGTGGACCACACGGGTAGGTGTAGGGGCGCCGCTATGTATGGTCACGTCCGATGTTCACTTACGATTGCAAACGTCCATTGGTCATGGCCCACACCTATTAGGGCGACGAGCGCTAGGCCGTAGAGTACGGCTCGGTCGAGCTGATATCTATTCGTCGTGACCGAAGGAACCAGATGACAAAAAATCGAGGGCCCCACCACATAAAAATGTAAAAATGGTTCATACTCGCACTAGTAGGGAAACTCCATCCGTGGAAATTTACCATGGTTTGGCAACGTGCAAAAATTACTATGGCTTGGCTATGCAAAAGTACCTACAAGCCCAAACGACGTTTTATGCGGAAAATATGGCATGTGTGGACCACACGGGTAGGTGTAGGGGCGCCGCTATGTATGGTCGCATCCGATGTTCACTTACGATTGCAAACGTCCATTGGTCACGGCCCACACCTATTAGGGCGACGAGCGCTAGGCCGTAGAGTACGGCTTGGTCGAGCTGATATCTATTCGTCGTGACCGAAGGAACCAGATGACAAAAAAATCAAGGGCCCCACCACATAAAAATGCAAAAATGATTCGTACTCGCACTAGTAGGGAAACTCCATCCGTGGAAATTTACCATGGTTTGGCAACGTGCAAAAATTACTATGGCTTGGCTATGCAAAAGTACCTACAAGCCCAAAACGACGTTTTATGCGGAAAATATGGCATGTGTGGACCACACGGGTAGGTGTAGGGGTGCCGCTATGTATGGTCTGCATCCGATGTTCACTTATGATTGCAAACCTCCATTGGTCACGGCCCACACCTATTAGGGCGACGAGCGCTAGGCCGTAGAGTACGGCTCGGTCGAGCTGATATCTATTCGTCGTGACCGAAGGAACCAGATGACAAAAAATCGAGGGCCCCACCATAAAATGTAAAAATAGTTCGTATTCGCACTAGTAGGGAAACTCCATCCGTGGAAATTTACCATGGTTTGGCAATGTGCAAAAATTACTATGGCTTGGCTATGCAAAAGTACCTACAAGCCCAAAACGACGTTTTATGCGGAAAATATGGCATCTGTGGACCACACGGGTAGGTGTAGGGGCACCGCTATGTATGGTCGTATCCGATGTTCACTTACGA
>JAENPR010000990.1:0-245549 GCA_018135685.1 Themeda triandra
CGCAAGCAAAAAAAAAACTATAGGATGCAAATCTGAGGAAACTAATATATTCAAGATGAGAGAGCTTATAGTTCCTCTTTCAAAGGTAGCTAAACCATCAGTGGCATCATTTTTTGGAAAGAACCAACTCATTGACCAACTTGATGCGAATGTTCTCAATGTCTTCTTCACCAAACTTACTCTCCACATCAACATTAACTTGATAGTGCTTCAAATACTTCATAGCAAACACTTTCTGCTGTCATTGGGTTTGCTGCAAGAAAGACAAGATACAGAAATCAAATGAAGCTAAAAACAAAAATATGGTATAAAAAGTATTCAAATGAAGAACTGCGTTTCACATACTCTTCAGTTTCTCAGGTATTTTCATGCCGAACTTAACTTCCCATTTAAGAATACCATAGTCAATGTTTACAACTTTTTTCCGAGATAGGATACAAGTTTTTGAGCTGTAGAAACAAAGAAAAAAACCTCAAAAATAAATTAAATAGTAACACATTACTTACTAGGATCAAGTATATAGAAATCTGAACAAACAACACAATAGTGCTCAAAAAAAGTAAAGGATCAGGAATGCTACTTACAAAATTGTTTTTGACAGCAATATGGAATTCTGATTCTGCCCCACCAGTCAATGTACAACAATCCAAGATTATACACCAATGGCGTTGAAGGTACAAAACTACGACATACCACCGTCCACGAAAGAGAATAGGAAAGAATAGCTGACAAAATGAATAATCAATTCAAACAAAGGGATTATCAGTGGACAGCACAATAAGATATGGATATAAGATATCTTGACACACAAGTCATACTTGCCGTTTTAGTGGACAGCAGAATCTCCTATCAACATTACCTACTGAACATACATGCCAAAGAGTGAAGTACTAAATGCATGATCCAGTTGACACAATAAAGCTAGTTGTACTGCAAGGTAGCATTGTTGATATGGATATAATTTTGCAATAACTGGACTCTTTATCAAAACATCCCATTATGTTTACATGCATACAATTTGCTTTAACTAGACTCTTTTGATCAGATTATACCAAAACAGAGGACCGGCTAGCAGAATTCCAAAAGTAGTACAAGTAAAACAATCCAAAGCCAAAACTTACTTATCCACAATTTCAGCTATTCATAGTATTTTAGAATTTCAAGATTACCAAGTCAAACATATTGCAGTTATACAAATCAAACATGGCAAAATTTTAGAAAACAATCAATCTCGAGTACTACTTCAGCATTTAGAAATTTAGCTATTCATCCAACATGGCAATATCTCTTTCAGAAATTAGCATGCAGTTTGGGAAAGGAATCAAGATATCAAACAATCGGACAAACAGATTGGCTACCAATCACCAACAAACAGATCTATCTATTCCAAAACAAACAAAAATGGAGAAGTTACTCACATGGCTGCAGTGAGGGATGTACTTTGCCCTATTGGAGAAGGTAAAACATCTCGAGCAGTATCATATAGTTCTAGATACCTCTCATTATTGTCACCATGATTTCCAATAAGAAAATCCTACAAATCATGATTTTTTTTTCAAATAAAATTATTATTTCATGCATTTAGAACATTTCATATGCAAAAAAAAAGTAGTAGTAGACCAATACTAACCCCAACTCTAGAGAAGAAGTAATGCATCCTTGAAGTGCCGGGGTGTCTCGTTAAGAACAACTTTCTGCAGAGTGCATTTACTACGAAATAGCCGACAGTGCACCAGGACGTAAAGATGATGCAAGAGCACCCAAATAGATTTTGACGAAGCTATAATCTACAATAACAAGACTGCAAATATCAAATGAACAGAATCAAAACATCAAAAAAGACAACATACAAATGAACAGAAAACATACGGATGGGAGGATGAAACCCATTTTCAAACTTACCTTATGTACGGCTTGTTCGCCCCATCGATAAAACAGCTTGGTACAAATCCTTTTCATCCTTGGATGCCCTAATCCTCGATGGAGGAAGGACAAAAGGGCTCGTCTTGTACTTACTTGGATTCACAAAATGCTTTGGTCGATGGAAAGTAATCTTATGGCTTGAAGGATGAAAAGATGGTTCACTGGACGACATGGAGTTGATATCCAAGCCATTACTGCCAATAGATCTTGAGGGCCCAAAAACAACAGATTTTTTCAAATACACCAGGTGGACGTGCTGCGGGAGTTGGCTAAAAATAACAACACAAAGGGGAAAAAGATAAATATGTTCGAAAAATGAAAGCATCATATATACTTCCCATTACATTAAAACAAAGTTATATAAGAAACAATGAGTTAAATATACTTCTCATTGTAGTTAACTTATTACATAAAACCATACATAACAAGGTCTCGTCATATATTACGAGATCTCCGGCAAATAAATAAAAAAGAAAAAAACAATCAAGGTCCGTCCATTGTCTTCCTCAAGCAATAAAAACATCCACACAAAAGAATATACAAGAAAGATCCATCTTCAAAGAATATCCGAGAAGAGCTTATAATATATATACGGTATTAGGTTCTTGTTCAAAGATTGCAACAATAGGCTCGGCATCAATTGCAGCCTCATTGTCGAATATTCAAGTGAAAGGTAATGATTCCATATGAATGCACTCCTATAAAAAAAATATTAATATAAATAATAAAAGGAAAACCTAAATCATAGCATTTTATGTCTAAAAAGAAAAAGAAGTAGACAGGCTTACTTTTTGAAGATTCTCATTCCCTGCAGTCCCAACACTTGCAGCACTTGCATTCTCCACATTTCTCACATTACCATTCCCTGAACTCCCAACATTTCCAGTACTAACATTGTCCTCATTCCTCACATTACAACCCTGAGAACTTGGATTTGATGCCAAGTTACCATAGCCCACAAATCCTTCAGAATATGATTTGAAATTGTGGTTGGTCACCAAATTTATCTGTGAAAAAGATGAATGCAAATTAGATGTGAAATTGTTACAAACACATAGTAACAAAAAACACAGGCATATTGTGAAAAAATAAAAAAGAAACAACAAAGAAACTTACAATTCGAGGGACACCTCCTTGGGGTAGTTTAGGGTCAACACAGTTCTCAGAAATAGACTTCCTCCCTCTCAGCTGCACAAACATACACTAAATGTTAAACTTGCATATACATATAATACAATGACTTAGCATGGAAAATGACAAAAAGCAAAAAAAGAAGGACGAAACATATGTACCATAGACATCAATGCATCGTTTGGGACGAGGCGGTTGAGAAGGTACACCAAGTGGACACCTCAATCTAGGATCTGTAATGAAGTTTCCTTCATCATCAAACTCTTCACCAAGTCTGAATGAAGGCATACTTGGGCTATGATTGAAAATAGGACGGTTCAGCTCAGAAGGCTCCTTCAGAGATGCTTTGCCTGAAAAAAAGGAGAACATTAGACATATTACGCAATGCAAAAATCTAAATTGCAGAATTACAAAGGTGCAACTCGCTACTAAACATAATGCAATGATCGGTACAAATACAAACCGGGGCTTTCTCATTGGTAGCAACAAAGGAGGCGTGGGTACTTAGTAGCCGTGTCACCAACATTAAGTGTTGGAGAAGCAAAGATGCACTAGTTTCTCTACCATCCTAAAAAAAATACAAAATAAGGGGAAACAAAATTCAAGTTGGTAGCACATTTTATTTACTTCTCTCATGTGTTCATTAGACAAAGTATGTTTGCCGAGATACGACAAAAACTCACTTGTACTTGTTGTTTCTCACTTCCAGCGACACGACTAAGTGGAGATTTAGCTACAGCACATCGAGGCTTTCGAGATGTGATCCCAGGGATTGAAGATTCAGGTGTCTCCTCATTCCTCTTCCCACCGATTACTATACAAGCTGCCATAAAAGAAAAACAAATGAAAAAGGGAAAACATCAAGCATCCAAAAAGATATAGAAAACCAATCTCAAAAGGTACCGCAAAAAACAGTGCTACATACAAGTAAAAATGACAAAATACAAAAAATGAGCAAGTTCAAACTCACCAGGTGACACATGCGAACCAACTATTTCAACTGACAGAGGAGAAGCATTGCCTTTCCTCCTCTCTTTGCCTCCACGCTTTGAAGTTACATCAGCACCTTCTTCAACCACTACAGGGTTCTCAGCTGTAGCTCTAGGTCCAGAACTATGACGAGATGCAACAAGCCTGGTTGAAGTCCTTAACCGCATCTTACGATCACTAATGGAGCCAGCACTATCAGGACTCAAAGACTGAGAAGTGTTCCCCTTCCTCTTCTTACTCTTGCTACCTGAACCTGCACATGAAAATATTTTTTAAAAGAATAAAACAAAATATAAGACAAACACATTGAAAATCTAGGTCAAAATGCTCAACCAATTTGAAAGACAACTTCACATACCTTGAGCTAGTGTGTCTTTGGCAGAATGATAATCAGTTCCAATTGTTGACACAGCTGCTTTTTGCTTCCCATTCCTTGCACCGACACCGCACAAGACAAATATGATTTTACAATAGTTTAAAACAAAGGGGATAAAAAAATCAACTCAATGATGAGAATGGATACCATGTGCGGAGGAGCCACTGCTACAAAGAATCTTAGTTCCCTGAGAAGCGGCACAAAAGTCAGTACCAGGAGCATCATACATACCATCTGATTCGAGTATTTCCGTTCCAGAGGCTGCTTCTTCACCAATCTTTGCAGCGGAGGAATCTTTAACATTGTCCTCTTCACACAGAACCAACTTCATCTTCAATGGCTTTATCAATTACGTAAGCAGCACTAGCTTTAGACACTTCACAGACTCTTTCACTAACACAAGCAGCGAAGAAGCTTCTTGCACTTCAATAGCTTCATCAGTTGGAAAAGCAGCAGCAACAACTTCTTAAACTACTTTACCGGTTCCACCAGCAAAGCATTGTCAGCTTGAGACACTTTTGGAGTAACAATTTCAACAGATGGGCTAGATTGATTGATTGTCAAATTCCTCTTCATTCTCTTGATTTGCTTTCCACCTGAATTCAAATAATCACAAATGATACTCAACACAGGAAGAAGACATTGCAAACTCTCAATAATGTTAATTGCGGCGTTTCAAAAACTAAAATATACTACGACAAATGTGCAAAAGAATGAGAGTTAATAAAAAATGATACCAACCAAAAAACAAAACTTCTTTTGACGGACAAATAAACCAAAAACGAGAGATGTAACACATCTTGTACCTTGAACTCCACCTTTGTCCTTTGAAGAAAGATCCTTCACTGATGGAGATATTTGCTTTTCTTTACTCTTCCTCTTATTGGACACTGCTTCTGTAAAAACAAAAAAGTACATAATGTAAAACACTATCAAACATAAAAGCAGCTACACATCACTGAGAGTTAGAACAATACTCACCACCCGCAGCAGCAATTTCAGCTTCCACATCTTCACCAGGTCTAGCAGCAGCATCAGCATGTATACCAGGTGACTCAACTTCAACACCAGCCAATCCTCTAGAAGGAATGTGGCCATCAGCAGGACCTTGCACTGCAGCACCAAAATTCTCTGGCACAGAAGGCATTTGTTCATTTTCTTCATCTGCCACTGCAGCAGCAGAGCTCTCAGCATGGACATCATTAACATCAGGACCACCATGATCACCATTGGTTTGAAGCAGGCCAAGCTTTTGAAGTAATCTGAACATTTTAGGAACAAGGGTGCCAGGAGACCTATAGCCAAGCTCAGTGTGGTGTTTAAAGAAAAGCTCCAAGATTTTCATCTTATTCTATAATACAATGTTAGTAGAATAAAACTTAATCAACAAAACTAAAACATTTATGATTAAACAGAAATGAAAAAAATTGGATTGATGAAAAGAAATTACAAACCTCCTCACTAAAGCAATCAAAGTGATTATCTAACGCTTTCTCAAGTGTAGCCAAAGACTCTTCAGGTAAGTACAAGTATCCATAAACTATTTCTTCAAAAGGTTTCAGCTACAAAACAAAAAAAAATATAGTTATTTACAACTAGATATACACATATATATTGCCATCAGAGAACAAACAAAAAGCCAAAGTCAAACACAATGCGAAAACTCACCGGTCGCTTTCCATAAATATGACCAGAAACACGATCATAAGAAGCAAATTGCTTGATCCTATTCTCCTTCCACCATTTGATCCTTGGTAAACAACGATCAACCTCTCTTCCCAGGCCAAAGTCAACACAATCAAGATAATAACCCTACAGGCATCATTAAAACACAGTAAGGTTGGAGCTCAGATAATACAATGTGTTGCCTAGGTGAAAAAATGGACCATACAACACGAAGAGGAAAACTTACCGCCAGATAGTACCTACAACCACCTAAAGTACCTCCATTCTTCTTCCTATACTTTATAATCATAGACACGGTCCACTCATGGACAAACTTGGCCCAATCCCACTTCTTCACATTGTCAAGATCAATCAATGGCTCTAGATATTGCGGACTAGGATAAGTACTTGAGTTGGCACAGAGAAAAGTCGAACAAGCTATCACCATGAAATATCTGAACACATTATCATCAGACAACTCCTCTTTAAACAACTTCTCCCCAAAAGCCTTGATTGTAGGCAGAGTAGGCTTCTTGATTTCTTTCAGGAATCTCTTCGTTGTTGATGAAATACTGTAAGACTTAAGGATATCTTTACCACCATGAGGAATTCCTAAGAACAACTGGGTGTCATTGGAACGAATGGGATAATTTTCCCTCCAACTAGAATATCTCCACAATTAACATCAACTTGGTCTGCATTCCATTAGACAAACCCTAAAGGAGGGGAACAACCATCATACTCCAACAGATTTCCAAAACCACATTCTCGATGATTCTCTTCATGCGTTCATCCAGCTTTGCTATGATTGAATTTGCAAAATACTTCTTGTTGAACCCGCTACCGAGGTCTCGATACACTTGCATTGCAAAGACGATTCTTGGTTCTTCTAGTCATTGCTTTCACATTTTTCGCTGTGAGAACAAAATACAAACAAAAACAAGTAATAAACAGTAAAACAATACAATTCATTAAAACCTAGAAAAACAAAAAGATTTAAGACAAAAACAAAATACCGTTTGACCACGCGTCCGCGCACCCCTACTCTTTGAAGACCATTATTTCTTAGTGAACTTGGTGAACTGAAAACAAAATAAAAATAAACAGTAAAGTTGTGCGACATAAACTTCATTGGAACAGTTAAGTTTGTGACATAAACTTCATTGGAACAGTTAGCTTGCGAAGGACATTGCATCATTCATTTGGATCACAGTGAAAATGATGCATTACATAGAGGATACAAAAGACTATGAAATACAACCCTATGCATTGCATGTGAATCAAGACAGGATACTTATACAAAGGCATTGCATCAATCAAGCAGTGGCTGGATAAGGAGGAAGATATTTATACAAATAACAGGTCATGCTTTACATTGAGCAGACATAGAAGGAATCAGTGCATGTTTAGATATGACAGATTAAGCATAACATTATCGATTAGTTTGTTATGACAGATTAAGCAACAAAGGCATGAACAGAAAAAATATATAAAACAACTAGAGCATAAGCTTACTCCAGAAAATGCCTGCTGCAGATGCTTCAATGTCTTCACCATCTCAGCAGTGGGAACATCATCACCACCAGAAGAATTTGCTTCCTACAAAAGAAAAAGAAAAAAGATATAACAAGTTAAAAACATATCTTCTTATTTACTAAACAAACAATTAAACAATCCAAAAAATTAATATACCTCAGCATCATTAGCTACATCAGGCATAGCATCATCATCAGAGCTCATAAGATAATCATCATCTTCAAAAGAATTGTCAGAACCACCATTGGACAGAGATTCATCATGATCCATGGCTGAAACACATATAAAACTAGAAACTAAATACTAAAAAAGAGAGATATCATCAAGGCTGAAACACATATAAAACTTAGAAACCGAAAACTTAACTCAAACACAATATATCACCATAATATAATACGCATATCTCCATTAACATAATATCACCATTACAGACCAGGGATATCACAATTACAAAAGGCATATCCCACTACTGATCAAAACAGATAGGGGGGACGTCACGACGACACACAGGGCATGTCAGCTTAATCCTAAGCCACTCATAAATGCAATCCTTATGGAAAGAATGCATGCAAGTAAGGCTCCAAATCTTCTCAGCAAGAGCATCTTCATCTTCATGTGATTCTCCAAAAATATCAAGACAGATGGCGCACTTGTCGTCCCTGTGCAGCCAACACTCAATACTGCTATCAACTAAGTTTTCAATAGCAGTAGGAGCCTCCCTAGAAGCAGCCTCAGCTGCAGCTTGAGCCTCCCTAGCTTGAGCCTCCCTAGAAGCAGCCTCAGCTGCAGCTTGAAGCTCCCTATTTTGAGCGGCAACTTGCATTTTGGTGAAACGGTATGTGCGCATATAAAATTCATAATGACGACGCCAAATACGGCTGTCCATGTACGGACCACGCCTATGCCTGGTTAACCGAACTCTACGCTCTCCATCCATATCTAACCTAATGGAAGTAAAACAAAATAACAATATAAATCATAGGATCTAACCCAACTGCGATATGAGAGACAAGATTACTACTAAATTTATACTACAATTAAGTTAATGAACCTATTCATTGATTAGGTTTCAGCCTACTCAGTTTTACAAAAATCAAGACTACATTATAAAGATGAACCAAACAAAAAGACAGAGTGCAAAGTTAATGAACCTATTAATTGATTATAGCATATTTCAGCCATGGCACCCTTTCCCTGTCAGTGCTTACCTCTCACAAACAACCAGTCCCAGGCACAAATCAAATTAGAATGGAATAGAAGCCACCTACAGACAAAAAGGAGACAGAGGCAAGTCTAGAGAGCTTTGGTCTTGATCAGAGGACTCTGGATGTACCAAGACCAAGCACACTACAGCAACAAGTAACAGACTAGAGGAGATGATTACTTGACCATCTGAACTTGAATATCCCAACCAAATCATGATCAACATAAATCTATTAGATTCAAATCACAGTTTCATAAGTAGGTAGATCAGTAGATTGCTCGAACTTAACATTCAGTTGAGACACATATGAACTTAATGTACCAGCAAGCAACTAGTATCACAATAGATTGCTGGAACTTAATCTACAAAACACAAATGGTTAAATCAACCTAGAAAGGCTAGTAGCATGAACCGTCTGTGCATACTACTGAACTTTTCTATTGATGCTCTGACTGACAGAATTTTTAGGACGATAAGGTTTAAAAACTCACTTCATTAATTTAGCTTAATCAAAAGAAAATGCAACGCTAGCACAATCACAGTCATATCAGTCTACCAATGACTGAATCTGTGGATGTTCAGATTCAGACCAAGCATTTGCTGAAACATACTAGCAGACAGCACCCTAACAAGTTAGAACCGTTGACATACAAATTCCCTAATACTTAGCCAAATTCCATGTCAATTGACAATTGACAGTGTCCCAAACATATCTCATACGAATTGCTTAACATTAGTTGAAAGAATTAGCTATTCAACTGCGATTTGTGAGTCGTACTGCACATCAGAAATTGGGAATTCAAGAATGAACAGCAATACTGAACAACAAACAGAGTAAACAGCAGAGCAGATACCGCAAAAATCCCCAGGTGTGAGTGCGCCATGCATAGAGTGCATCACCAGAGCAAGAGCAAGAGCAAGATGCAAACCCTAACATTAGATCTTATCGGCGAACCCTTGGCAAAGAAAAATCCCCAAATCAAACCCTAAGACTAGCTCTTATCGACAAACCCTTGCCAAAGAAAATCCCCAAATCTAAATCCAAGATCAAATACACAAAACCCTAGACAAAATCACCTCAGATTCGTACCCACTGACACCGAATCGAACCATAAAACCCTAGACAAACTAGAACTCGAACTCCAATTCTAGAATCTACAACCCCAAACCATCCATTTCTCGGCAAAACCATACAATCTATACCCCCAAATCAAACACGAACTCGAATACCCCAGACAACAAATCGAACCCCACCCCAAACCTAACGAACCCTAGCTAAAGCATCAACAACCCAAGCAAACAAAGATGAGGGGCTCACCTGAGAAATCGCCGCTGCGGTGCCCGTCAACTTCGTCGTCGACTTCGTCATCGCCGCCGCGCTGCTCGTCACCTTGGTCACCGATGACGTCTAGTAGCAGATGAAGACGAGAAAGGACCGCAGAGATCCAGCCGCCTTCACCGCCGTCGGAGCCATCGCGGTGCTGGATCCCTTGTGCGTCGCCGACAACGTCCAGGAGCAGATGAAGACGAGGAAGCACCGGACACCGAGTCTCCGCCGCCTTCGCCGCTGCCGGAGCCGCGCGGTGCTCGTCACCTTCGTCCTCGCCTTCGTCGCCGCCGGGAGAGAGAGAGAGGAGGCGAGGAGATGAGAGAGAGAAATGAATGGGAAATGGAATCGCCCGCCGCTCACTCTGGCCACTTGAAGACAGAGCAGCGCGAGCCCCGAAATTTGAACAGTGCACCTCGGTGGGACCCACAGGACAGAGAGACAAAAGGAAACGAGGAGGCGGGCGAGCGAGCGGGCCACCAGATCAAGATCGAACGGCGCAAAGAAATGTGTGTCACCGAGCAAAGAAACACACGCACATCATATAGTGTTTCTGAAATTGTAGTGTCTAAGATGACCTTACCTGGCTTTGCTACGGTACAACCCTTACCTAGGTAAGAATTCCAACAAACCACGGCCTTCGATTTTTTATATAAATAAAATTTAAAATATTTATAAGTAACTAAAATTTCTAAAAAAATAAAAATCATGATCAACAATTAAAGAAACAAATCATCTCAGGAGTCTGTCATGCAGCGCCCCACTGCTTTTTTTTACGGCCTTGTGGTCACATGCGGCTCACCTTATTAGCATGTTATGTTACGTTGTCATATGCAGAAACTTCATTTTGTTGATTACAATTTACATCGTGCATGCAACCTACATCCAAAATGATACAAAAATTAGATCTTTTGGAAGATATTTACCTTTTTTTTTTTTGTTCGATCAACGGGAGGGAGAGAATCCCCCACCTGATTTTCATTGATCATGTGCTCTTGAAGCCTGATAGTACAAATACATATTTTTTAGGCTTAGCTTTGCGTACATATCGCGCTGCTTGATGAAATTGAATAACCAAAAAACAAAGAGGAAATAGAAAAACTCCCATGATGCGTATGCACATGTACACCAATCAACACCACCAATAGCGGCTGAGCTCAGGCGACCTCCACTTCCACGGTGACTGTGAAGCTTTACTAACAGTTGACAGTCATGATTACAATGTCTTTGAAGTACATCCAGGCCCCTGTCGATGCCCACCAACGCCCATTACCAAGCATTGGAGGGGAATGGCAGCAGTGGTGAAAAACCACCCGACATTTGATATTCTAGTGCCATCAAAGGTAATGGTGACATCCTACGGCACATCCGGGCTGGCATTTGATATTCTAGCACCATCAAGGAATGGTGACATCATGCAGCACATCCGGACCTGTGTGCCAGCATCCAACTCCATCCACGGAGAGGACAATGGAGGGAGGGCCGGCAAAAGAGGCGCGAGGAGATCCAAGAAAGGGGATCATGGTCTCATTATCGGCATTTGATGAGACAAAACAGTCAAGGATATGATCTTGGAGAATGGCGAAGCTAGGGCACTGCCAGCGTAGTTTGCTTTGAATCATCATGGAGGGGGATGGTTGGGGCAACGGCGTGGGGGGCAAAAGATCTCCCATGCAAAGCCTCCCAAAAATGGGAGTGACATCAAGAGATGCCACCATCGCTTTGTCCGAGTGACTGGTTTAGGTTTTCACTTGGAGATCAAATCCAACAAGGTGGAGGTGGAGACTCAACGACACATTTATCTATTTTGCTAATATATATACTTATTCCATTTATTACCTCCTAGAAATAGGGGATAATATGTGATAAAACTCATCCAGATCAATGGCTTACAGTTATTTGGAGGTACCGTAACCCACATGAAAAGACAATCTCTTCTAAATAAGCTGTAGAAGACAATTGCTTTACTATCATGCTACATGCACTCATCTTATTGCATCATGGACCTTTCATATTTTAAATGTTTTATAATTTTTTTGTTGGATTATTGGAAATTCTAAGATAGTGCAGTGTTTGCTATTGTGTATAATGAACTGTTTGCTGGGAAAGTTTCTCTACGTAAGTGCGCCAAATTCCTTTTGTTTCATGAAACAGGCCGGTCCCCATGATTTGGGGTAGAAACACCAAATTCCCATGATGAATTGTAGAAAATGGATCAATTATTTCAAACCAATGGTGATTTTATCCTTACTTTTTAACTTTGCAATTTTGTCCCATGATTTTTTTTTTTTTTGGAATGAAGTTTGTCATCTACCCCTACTTTCTCGCATGTTGTAGTCTAAGTAAATTAAATGCCAAAAAAAAAGAAAACCCATATGAAAAGACAACGGTACCCCCTCAACCAAATGTTTTTTGCTCAACCACCCTTTCTGACACTGCTCTCCGGCCACCAGCTGTCGTAGGGTCAAAATCATGGCAAGCATGTTGTTCGAGTTGGTGTTAGGAGTGCATGTCCCTGGTGGCTTGGGTGGACTCAAGAACACAAGAATTACATAGAGGACACAACGGTTTATCCTAGTTGGGCCAATGTTGCCTTACGTCTTGCAACTGATGATTCTTATACTCAGGGGCGTAAAAAATCAGGGGGATTACAACAGAGTGTAGGAAGAGATTTGGTAGGGAAGTAGCTCGGTGCTAATCCTAAGGTTGCCTTGCCGCCGGTGGAGTCTTCACCTTGTCGGGGTGGAGGAAGATAAGAGATAGCGGTGGAGAAGCTCTGAGTGCCCTTTTCTGTGGGTTGCTCGCTGGGCAGGAGCAGATGGAATGAGGGATGGAGTGGGCGATTATCAAATGATCATATGTGGGTTGTCCTCCCTCTCTAGTGGATCTGACCTCCCCTTATTATATTATGAGGTAGGTCGGGTACTTGGCAGTTTGGGGGAGCTATGTCTATGGTCTACATGCGCCAGGATCCAGGAATGTCTTGCAGCAGCGTCATGTGGACCGTCGATTTGCCTTGGTGTCAAAGAAGCTCTGGGCATCGTCTGTCCGCCTTGCCCTAACACCTTGCGTGTTAGGTCTTGTCATCTTCGACTGACCTCCCATAGGCTTCTACAGTTTTCTTGGTGGAGAGGGAGCCTAGCTCGGGGTGTGGGGGTTGGGGGGTCGACGCGTGGGTCTTAGAGCCCACGTGCCCTTGGAGCCACTAGAGAAGTTTGTCTTCTTGCATCATGCTCCGTGGGGGACCCAGTCAGGGGTAGTGGTTGGCAAAGCAACGCCCAATGGGCAATGCCTAGAAGCACTCGAGCCTTGGTGGCTCGGGCTATCATCTTCTTCTGCCCGGGCCTTGTATTGGTGGCTCGCTACGTGGGTGACCCAGCTTGGTGGCTTGACTGTCGTCTTGGATGTAGCTGAAAGCCGGGATGGGGCCAAGGATCAAGCTCAAGCTCTTGTCGATCGAGATCCTAAGGCGTGGGCAAGCCCTTGAGCCCAGAGTAGAGGCGATAGGCATGATCAGGCTCGACCTAAAGGGTGAGCGTGTGCTCAACCTATGGGTGTAGCCCGCAAGCTATCCTGGGTAGATCGGTGTGGGGGCCCTCTTGGAAGGAAATCTTTGATCTCCGGAGGTTTAACATATTCATATGTTAGGATCTCATCACCAGCGGTGGCTACCTCCTACCTAGGTTGTGCATGCAAGAGTATCTGAGGTTGCACCTTGGCCCCGCGGCCGGCTCCCCCAATAGGGTCGCATATATAGAGCCACTAAGCTGCGCAAGGCTCAGTTCTCAGCTTCCTCTCTCCACTAGGCCGACGACTGCTCCAGGAGCTCCATGGAAGAGCCTAGTAGATGAATCTCTGAAATGCATATTTCACTCCAGTAGCCGTGTCAGGATCTATTAACCTGCTGCAGTGATTTTAAGGTCCAATTCACATACTAAAGTGACCTAGTGTGTTGCTATTAATGTAACACATGTGATATTAATCAGTTGTGTCATTAACTTGTGGTTTTACGTGTTGTTAGCTGAAATGCCTTTTGTGTCATAATAATTTTTGTTTATATGTACCGTCGGTTGAAATGTTGTTGTGTCATAATAATTGTGTATATATGTATTGTTAGCTGAAATGTTGTTGACTTTTTTCTAAAAATTGTTGAATTTTGCTCTGAATGAATCTGGGGTAAAAACACAATCATCATAACATAACATAATAACGGTAAAATGCATGGGCAAACTCAGTGTAAAGTCTCTCTTTGTTCTGAAATTGTAGGGGTAAAATCACAATGTTACAAAAAGGGGTAAATCACCATTTGGCTTTGGCGAAACGTTTAAGCTCCTTTATTAAATATGCTAAAATTAGAATAATATGTAGAAAACTTAAGCCCCTTTATTAAATATGCTAAAATGAGAATAATATATGACTGTCAGTATTATATTTGTACACCAAATGTTTATGTGAGTAGATTCAGAAAAAAGTCCAAAAGAGAGGATTGTGTGAATCCAAAATTGACCAATTTTTTTTACTATTGGAGGATGTATATTTAACTGTGCATTAGTTGCTCTTTGTCTTAAGCCATCTTTTTTAAAGTGATACTGAACATAACAGATATGTGAATTATCAATAACGAACGGCACAATACAAGGGAGGTACCAACAGATTTCCCATGGAAACTAATAGAAGACATTACAAATGGTTTTGCGGAGGAGCAACAAATCGGTAGTGGTGGATATGGGGTGGTTTACAAGGTATGGTTAATGACTTTTGTTTCTGTCTTTTGAGTGTCGTCTATCAATAATGAAATGCCAGTAATCAAACATGTGAAACAGGGTGTGTACCCAAATGGACAAGAGGTAGCTGTGAAAAAACTTCACAACATGCCAGGATTAGATGAGGATCAGTTTCAAAATGAACTTGGAATCCTTACTAGAATTTGCCATCGAAACATCGTCCAGCTCGTTGGGAAAAGCTACATGGAGCAAGATAGATGTGTCGAACACCAAGGCAGACTAGTGTTTGCTACAAAGATAGATAGGGCAATATGCTTGGAGTTTCTGCCTGAAGGAAACCTTGAGAAGCATCTTTATGGTATGAGATAATTTTGGTTAGTAAGCTAGTTAGTGTTGATCTATAAAAAATGCTAATTACATTTGATTGAATAATTCTATGAACATGTATCATTTGTTTTCTTCTACAGATGAATCATCTGGACTTCGTTGGCATAATCGCTACAAAATAATAAAGGGGATTTGCAATGGATTGAAATACCTTCATGGAGAAAAAATTTTCCATCTTGACCTCAAACCGTCAAATATATTGCTTGACAAGGATATGGTGCCAAAAATAGCAGACTTTGGCTTATCAAGGCTCTTTAATGGAACTCATCAATCTCATACTACAAAAACTTTTCTATGCACTCTGTGAGTTAGTGATCCGATCCTTATAGATCTATCCCATTTTTTTTCTTTTTTTAAAATATTAGTATGTTTGCATTGTGATATAATCTACTAAAAAACCATTTGTAGGGACACCTTTTTTTCAATAGAGGTGGCTCAAGCTACAACCGCCTCTAACAAGCGACTTCTAGAAATGCATTTATAGGGTATTTGGTATTTTCATCCACCTATACAAATGCCTCTATCTTTAAAGGTGATTCTAGATCTAGCTGCCTCTAAAAATAGATCTCTAGAGACCACTTGATCTAGAGGCTTCTTTTAAAATATGTGAGGTACAGTAAAGTTCATAACTTTGTCAAATGAAGGCGGCTTGAAGGACTTTATATCAAAGTTGTATATCTCATTGAGATCTACAACTCTTTAGTTGACCACTTTTTTTTCATTTGAAATTATTTGGATCCAACAAATTGCATTTGAAGTTGTCACATGTTGAAATTAAAATTGTTTGAATTTTTCAAACGACCTCGGGTGGAGAAATAGTTGCCATTTGGCCTTTTCAATGTACAATTTTCTGTTTTTCTTATTGCGCATTAGAAAGGAGATTACCTTGGGCCATCTTTTCTATGAAATATATTAATTAGGTTTACATCACTTTTAATTACAATGTGATGCTTCAAATATATTTCAACGGATACGCGCCACCGAGTTTATAGATAAGGGGAAAAGCACAAACAAGTTTGATGTATTTAGTCGGGTGTCATAATCATAAAAGTATTGGCAGGACCTGATGGCTACTCCACATATTCTGATATGCTCGATTCCCAAGACTTCATTGATCGGGTATGAGAAGTCATTTCCTAATATTAGGATGACAACGGCCATTTTCTTGTACTTTTGGTTCCTCGCGTTTTTATAGCTAGTCAGTCTAGTGTGGCATTTCCCGATTCACTTCAGTTGCAGGTTCAAGGAAATTGGAGAGAAATGCTACTGAAGGCAGGATGGAAAGATGCATCATATTTGGATGCATATTGCAAGCAAGTGAAGATTTGCACTGAGATCGCACTGAAGTGTGTGGAATCCGAAAGCCACAAATGGCCCAGTATAGAGGATATCATCTCTATGTTGAATGAAACAGAAGAAACTATTGACAAACTGTACCAGCAGCTATTTGTTGTCGAACCTTCACATCTCTGCTTCCCCCAGATAAGCTCATTCCATGCCCAGTGCACCTAACCAACAAAGCAGATCATGGTACTGCCTAGAGGATTCAGCTACCAAATACCCCAGATGCCTTCGTCAGTTCGCTCGAAGGTATTGTACCTGCAAGATCCACTCAGACTCAAGTTCTGACAATGCAACAGCAAGAGAAGCCACCCCCAAACCTGGATACAATTCACATCCAGAGCGTTGTACTTGTACTGGAATTTATTTGGGACATTGACTCGATAAGGCCAGTCTCAATGGTATTTCATGAGAGTTTCATGCACACTAAATACGCTGATGTGGCATTATATTAATGAAGAGAGAGATGATAGAGTTTCATGGGAGCAGAGAGAGTTTCATCCCCATGAAAATGATACACTGTTTCCAAAAAATCAATGTATTGGAAACTATGCCATGAAACTCCCACTGAGACTGGCCTAATTGCCAAAGCAGAAGTGGTTCATGACGAGAGAAAAGTGGTTAAGATAATGAGCCTTTATGAGTGTGCAAGCCAGCTAGCATCCAAGGTATGCTCTATATATTTACTGCTCGTCTTGGGGAAAACATTAATTGAACTACTTCCACTGATATTATATCCCTCGAAAAACACAAAACAAATGGGTTGAGATCACATCAATTTTTTCTATAGTGAATTTAATTTGTAATATTCTTTTGCTCTGTTTACTTTATCCTTGGGCGTCATTGTGCGACTGCTTAATCCGGTGGTGTGGCTACGCTAATACAGCCCAAGATTGAGGTATATACTACATGATTTTATTTTTCGTAATTTTTGCTCATAATGATATGCGACACTTAAATCTTTTGGTTGTAATTAAAGTTTGTTTGATTTGATCAGGTATTATCCCTGAATCTTAGTTATTTTACCATACACATGCCTACCATAGACGTGCATCCATTGGAGCCATGGTGCGTGCAACGAATTAGTATTTAGTTGCCACTGAAATGGATACGGATTAACATTGATTATTTGTACATTGAATTCTTCAATGCAACTGTTATTTGTTCTCACAGAACTTCTTACTCTATGTGGTACACGCAGGGTTCTAATAACACCTCTTGACTCACATGGCATTAAAATTTGGAACTACAAGACCAGGGTAAGTGTTGCGCAGACACAATGAGAGTGTGTAATAGAGTATAATAGTTGAGTGCATAGAGCCATCTCTTATATCTTACTATGTTTATTACTATTTTTACTAATTAAAGAGCCAAAGTCCCCATGTTAATTTTCACTGGTCGCGCGGAAATTAAATTAAAGAAATCCACACAATAATCAGAAACATCTAGATTTTAATTTTGTGAATTGTATTCATCATCCCCAATAATAAGCATTTGATTTAAAATGTTTGATAAAAAATACTTATCTCTACCACTATGAAAATATATAAAGTAACCTCCTATTTTCGTCTCGAATTACCCATCCCTATCATTACAAAAGATAATTTAAATCTAAATAATCACCTAAATTTGTATCTAAATTATACACTGTCATTATGAAAGATAACTAAAATAACTACAAATTTGGCTCTATATCACCCACCTCTGCTATTAGTGAAAGATTATTTAAAATAAACCCTAAATTTGTATCTAAACACCGAACCCTACCATTATGAAATATAATATCAAATATCATCTTAATAGTTTTTACAAATTACCTAGCTGCATCATTATGAAATATAATGCAAAACTCCCATAAGTTTGCATTCAAGTTATCCATATGTGCAATTATGAAAGACAATATAAAGTAATATCTTTTAATTTGTATCCTGATTATCTATCTTATTCATTGTAAACAAATAAAAAAATCTCTCAAATCTACTTGTAAATGCTAAATAAGATATTACAAAACAATATTCAATCTCCATAAAGTACATTATATATATTTGCAAATTTCACACTTCTACCACTAAGCACAATCCTATGTTTCACCATGTAGACCAAGTAAGCATGTATACCTCAGGATAAATATTTATTTGTTTTAAGAGCTTATCAAGCATGAAAACGCATTCCTTAACAAACAACATAGCAATGAGCCAATGACAAATAATTCCCTACAAGTTATATTAATACTATATGATAAATTTGTTAGTTGTAATCTTAAATAAGTTTCTAATTTTTATTCAAATGTTATAATGTATTAGAATTTTGTAATTTAATTTTAAGCACTATATTTTTATAGAATAGTACTTCTACACATATATATGATTATTTGATATACAAATTCAACACTAGTTATTCTCTTTAGTGTCACGGTGCAAAGTTGAAATGGCTATTTATAACACTAGTTATTCTCTTTGTTCCAAATTGTAATTTGTTTTGGCTTTTCTAGATAATGAGGTTTTACTCTATTTCTAGACATAGCATATATTTAGATGTATAACAGAAGCTATTAATCTACAAAAAGCAAAATAACAATGGAGAGAGAGGGTAGCCTAGGACCTATAATACTTTTTAGTAAATCAAACTATGATAATTTTGAAGGAAAAAAGATACAATAAATACTAGAGTTTCACTTAACACGAAAAAATTTCAACAACTAGATTAAAAGTTGAAAGATAAAATAAAGATTCATGATGTCAAAAATAGATGCTTGAAGAACGTAGTAACTTGAGTTTAGGTCTTCAACTAAATGTATATCACGCTAGAAAAAGTTAAATCCTAAAAATTCTAACTAGAGGTTCTCAATAGAGTTAGCCTAACGTTAATTTCCATGAGCCCTGCTAGAAAAAGAGAGAAATCCTAGACATTCTCACAATATATTGAAACATCTGGTTATCAATTCGATATCTAAAAAATCATTTCGATATACTCTAGTGACCATGAATAGTAATAGCCATTTAAACTTTTCTGTTTTCTAAATAATTGCCCTCATCTACGATTGTACAAAACAACATAAAGGAATCTATGAATCTATATTCGAATTACCTGCCTATATATGCATTGGAAAACATGATAGATAATCTAATTATCACATAATGTCTTAGTTGTAGGTTGTAACTGTGAGCCAAGATTATAATGTCTTAGTAGTGACTGTGTATGTCCATAATATCTTAGTTTTGTAAGTTGTAACTATAAGTCAAGGTTATAATGTTTTGATAGACTATGGGTTATCCTAAATGGATCAAATATGGGTCTACATGAATTTTATTTGTTTGACGTGGCACGTACATGGTATGGTAATTTTGTGTGTACCATTTGCCATATTAACTTCTCTAGAGCCAGTTATACACGACTATTCAAGAAATATCCCAATTAAATAATTACTTCCTCTGTTCTAAATTGTAGGTCATTTTAGATATGGACTTTGTTGCGGTACTCACAAATAACTATGAGTCATTTATTAATTAGAATCAGTTGTTACCTTATGCGTGGCAATAGAGGAAATATTTTTCTATTTAATTTTCAATTTTGCAAAATAGAAATATGGAAAGTTTTAGATATATAGATTTTTTAATCTAATTGACGCACACGGGAGCTATTGGATATGGTAAGGTTTTTTATTTTTTGCAACTTTAGATATGAGATAATTTAATGTGCAACTTCATTGCATATTGTCGGGTACCACAATTAGGGGTACCCAAAGTAAAATATCAAAAAATCATCAAAACCCTAAAAAAGTCGAGATCAGGGTAACCACGAATGATTCCCCGAGACAGTTCTAAACCAGCAGGTGCCTCACGGGCTATTTTCCGCCTCGCACGCCTCGACCCAAAGAAGCCTCGGCTACAAATCACCGATTCACTCGAGGCTGGCATGTCCGTAACAGGCCTCGGATACATATTTCCGACTCGCTCGAGGCCGCCTCGGCCAACTACCCCGACAAGGGAACACACTCATTTAATGCGCTCATGGGCACGGTACCGCTGCAGGGCCGATGAGACTGGCGTCCAATCAACTTTACGCCGCCCACGACGGAGTCGTGTGGGTGCCTACCGAGCACTGTACCACCTTGCCTGGCACTGTACCAACTACCGTGGCCCCCCGCCGCATTGCCCGTCCTATCCATGCCCCCGTATTTACAGGGTCGACACCAACTCCTATAGTCCCAACCCGGCCTCGGCTCTCTACGCCTGTCAAGCCTACAGGGATCGGCATGCCTCCAAAGGAGCTCCCATGTCGAAAATAGGGACGGACATCCCCGCCACATCGCTCCAGCTTTCGAAGGACAGCGGCCATTCCACCAACTGTACTGCAACAGGAAAAGGCTACAGGCCTTAGAACCGCCTTCCCCGCTAAGGAATTCCACGTAGCCATGCATGTAACCTGCACCCCCCTTGCAGCTATGAAAGGGAGAGGCCAGGGCCAATTCTAAGGGACCGCACAACACAGGCACACACTTGAGATCAACATCTCAAGCAATCTTCCATGCTCCTCTAGGACACATCCCATACATCCCCTACTGGACGTAGGGCACTCTTTGCCTAAACCAGTATAAATCT
Organism: Themeda triandra; assembly: GCA_018135685.1. Classification (NCBI taxonomy): domain Eukaryota; kingdom Viridiplantae; phylum Streptophyta; class Magnoliopsida; order Poales; family Poaceae; genus Themeda; species Themeda triandra. The sequence goes on from JAENPR010000990.1 coordinate 21,206, forward strand.
CTTGTGTTCTTCTTACATCACCATCCGGATTAGGGACACGCAGCTATAAATTTACTCATTGGTTAGGGCCCATGCGTCCAGACATCGATAGTTGGCGCGCCAGGTAGGGGTGTGACGTGTTGCAATCATTTCCCAACAAGTCTCGATGGCAGATCCTAAACGTCCCTTGCCTCTCGCCATGGTGATTTGGTTCAGGAGCCTCGAGTTCATGTCCCTTGGCTATGGCTATGACATGGTCCTCCTCCCGCCCAGGGCCCCGACGACAGATGATGAGTCCGTGGTCTAGCGCGGTAGGCACCCGGGCCGCCGATCCCATCGCGCAGGCCATGTAGGGCGGAGGCAGGCCAACCTTGGCTTCTCCATGAACGACCCTCTGCACGCCGCCGATGCCCCCTGACCGGCCGCTGGTACGGCATCCCTTATGAGGGACCTGTCTGGCATGAGCCTAGCCGACGGGGGCATTAACAGCGCGCAACGACGTCCCAAGCTCTGCGGCCCCATCCCTGTTTCCTTACAGGTTGAGCAACGCCGCCGTAGACTACGGCTCTTCCGCGAGCACCAACCTGAATGCTTACGTGGAGCTCCTTGGACACCACCTACGCTCCACCCTCAATCTCTTCGTGACCACGCTAGCCTCAGGGTATGCAGGCTCTGTGGAGGATACCAACTCAGAGGCCAGTGCGGATTTCACTGATCTCCTCAACCCAGGATCCATGCGCCAATTCCTGGCCGCGTGTGACTACTACTTCGGTTGCACCAACTGAGGAAGACAGCTATGATCTGACTCATGAATGCTTTCACGTCGAGATCGATGAGGTGGATGAAGGTGGCGATGGTGCCGAGCTGGCCAACCACACCCCTCTTCAGCCTCCATGTATTGAGCACCCAAGGGGGCAGGATCCAGCGCCTGCTCTAGGGGATCTCCAGCGACCAGAGCTCGAGCAACTCCGCGGGCTTCAGGCTAAGCTTGATGAGGAATGCACATGCCTACGACAGCTCCAGAACATCCTCGAGCAGGAGCGAGTGGATCAAGGCAACATCGGAGCAGCCCAGTTACAAGCGCGTGATGTCCAGCGCTGCATCAATGAGGAACAACCCCATGTCTTCAATAGGGATAGCCAAAATGTCACTGCAGCGGCGATTCTCCTCCGAACGATGCCCGAGCCATCCACCCTGGAGGGACGGCACGTCCGTGACGAGCTCAAAGAGCTCCTCGAGCATGCCGCTATTCAGCAAGCTGAGAGCTCCGCGTCTCGGTGATGTGAGCCAGCCTCGGAAGGGCCTGTAGCACCCTCCTGACAGGAGAGGGAGGCCTTTGTCCATCCCGAGCCCGCACAGGCACCCCAGAGAAACAAGGCCCCATTGGTGCGAGGATGCCTCGTCGACAACTGCAAGGACCGTGATGCTCACAACTACCACCAGCGTCATGGTGGACGCTACGATAGCGGAGAGGACCGCAGTCCCTCACCTGAGCCACTGAGCCCCAGGTCTTCAGCAAAGCCATACGCAGAGCCCAGTTTCTGACCTGATTCCGCCAGCCAGCCAACCTCACCAAGTACTCGGGAGAAACGAAGCCTGACCTATGGCTCGCCGACTACCGCCTCACCTGCCAGCTGGGCAGTGCGGACGACAACTTGCTCATCATCCGTAACCTCCCTCTATTCCTAGCTGACACCGTGAGGGCTTGGCTGGAGCACCTTCTCCCTCACCAGATACACAATTGGGATGATCTGGTGTGGGTTTTTGTGGGAAACTTCCAAGGCACGTACACATACGCCGGCAACTCTTGGGACCTCGGGAGCTGCCGGCAAAGGCCGGACAAGACTCTCCATGAGTTTACCCAGCGCTTCTCTAGACAGTGTACCGAGCTACCCAATGTCACCGATTCGGATGTCGTTGGGGCGTTCCTTGTGAGCAGCACCTGCAGGGAATTGGTCCGTGAGCTTGGTCGTAGGACCCCTGCTAATGCAAGCCAGCTGCTAGACATCGCCACCAACTTTGCCTCCAGCGAGGAGGAAGTTGGAGCTATCTTCCACGATGACAAAGGCAGTGGGAAACGGAAGGAGGATGCCCCGAGGGCTCCACCCCCTTAACTCTAAGAAAAAGAAAAAGAAGAACTAGCAGGGGAAGCAGGCGGTCCTTGAGACCACCCTTGTCACGACCGCAGACCAGAAGAACACGCGAGGCCCCCCAAGGGCCCTGGGTCTTCAACAAAATGCTTAAGGAGCTGTGTCCATACCACAAGGGTTCGACGAAGCACGCCCTCAAGGACTGCATCCTACTCTGATGCTACTTCGGCCAGTTCGGCCGTCCTGAGGAAGACGACAAGAAGAAGGGCCTAGGAGACAAGGACAGCAACAAGGATGATGACTTCCCTCAAGTCCAAAACTACTTCATGATCTTCGGTGGACTGAGTCACAAAAAAAAGATCTTCGGTGGACCGTCAACACGCCTCTCAGCGCGCTAGCGGAAAGACGAGCGCCGGGAGGTCTTTGTGGTAGAGGTGGCCACACTGGCCTACCTAAGATGGTTCGAGGCAGCAATCATGTTCGACCGCGATGATCACCCAGACTACGTCCCGAATTCGAGGGAGTACCCGCTCGTCGTGGACCCTGTTATCGGCAACACTAGGCTCACCAAAGTCTCGATTTACGGAGAGAGTAGCCTCAACATCCTCTATGCCGAGACCTTGGACCTCATGGAGATCAGCAGGTCACAGCTCCGGGTCGACGCCGTGCCATTCCATGGTGTCATGCCGGGAAAGCGCGTGCAACCCCTCGGGCAGATTGATCTGCCTGTTTGCTTCGGAACCCCGTCCAACTACCAAAAGGAGATCCTCACGTTTGAGGCGATGGGTTTCCGAGGAACCTACCACGCCATCCTGGGGCAGCCGTGCTATGTCAAGTTCATGGCGGTCCCCAACTACACCTACTTCAAGCTCAAGATTCTAGGTGCCAAGGGCATTATCACCATTGGCCCCTCATACAGACACGCGTACGAGTGTGACGTTGAATGCGTCAAATACACCGAGGCCCTCATCGAGTCCAAGACCCTCACCACCGACTGGAGCTACTCACCAAGGAGGTGCCCGATCCCAAGCACCATGCCGGCAATTTCGAGCCTATTGAGGAGGTCAAGCGTGTCCCCTAAGACTCTAGCAGCTCAGACGGCAAGATGCTGAAGATCAGCACCACACTTGACCCCAAATAGGAAGCAATGCTCATCGAATTTCTCTGCGCAAACACTAATGTGTTTGCGTGGAGTCCCTCGGACATGCCGAGAATTCCGAGGGATGTCACCGAGCACTCCTTGGACATTCGAGCCGATTCCAAACTGGTGAAACAGCGCTTGTGCCGATTCGACGAGTGTTGGCGGTCCTTAACTCCGTTTTTTACCCGCCAATTATAGATCATTTTGGGAGAAATAAATATTTTATTGCTCATGTATCTTTACTATTAACCTAGTTCCACTTGTACTTGGAGAAAATATTGTATTGCAGAATTTACACCAAGTGCGGGAATTTTGGAATAAAACGGAGCTTTTCGAGAAGGCGTAAAATAAGCTAGAGAGAAAGTGGGCCATCGGAGGCCAAATGGGCCGAAGCACCGGCACCGGCCACGGCCGGGGGAGGTGGCACGGGCCCACCGACCAAAGCCGGTCAGGGGACGGCTCCACACAGGCGCGGGCACGCCTGGGGCGCGCGTGCCCCCTGGCTGGTGCGTGGGCTTGGCCAAAGGCGATTTGCCACCTTCCATCCTGAGAAGGACGGTTTCGCTGGTGCTTCTGACCATACTACCCCCGAACAGCCTCTAGCGCCCGATATAAGAAGAGGAGAGGCACCCCCCATCAACACACACCATTTGGAGCTCTCTCTACACCTCTCACTTGTTCTTTTAGCATTAGTGTTAGGCCATTGGAGCTAGGCAAAGCTACTTGGAGAGCTTGCCTCCAGGAGAAAAAGCTACATCTTTAGTATAAATCTATGGAGCGTTCTTCCTTAGTCAAGTTCTCATTACATTTATATAGTCTTGCATATGAACTAGAGTATAGTCTAGTACACGATATATTCAATGATCAAGAACTAGGCCATAGTTCTTGTGAGAGCTGTTCATCATGTTCTACATTGTTCTTCATCGTTCATGTATTTTACTTGTTTAGATTAGATTGTAGAAGAGGAATAGCGGTTCGATGTGCCTTCGGGTTTGCCTATGTCCTAGCTCGTCCATCCGTAGGGTGGGAGTCCTGGGGGGATGTAGGTAGCTCCTTAGTATGCGGCGTGGTGTCCGGATGCGAGGGAACCTTCGGATATGTTGGCATGCCACGGTTGAGGTGGTAGGCGGCAGGTGGTGACAGCCCTGTCCGTCCCTTGTAATCCCCCACGTTCGCATGTTGAGTAGGAGTTCGTAAATGCCGCCATCGACTGGCAGACCAGTTGCCGCGGTCTCCTCATATTCCTAGTCTATAGTCGAGTCTTGACTTGTATAACATGTGGAACTAGCTGTTCTAGCGTTGACTATATAGGACCTGCCTGCTCCGCGTAGATTATTCATACCCATGCCTTCCTTTGGGAAAATATAAATAACAATACCCTGAATACTTCCGGGTGAAATGCTGCAACGATAGATCCGTGTGCTTGCGGATATTATTCTAATACGATGTGATCTATCTATTGGCAACTCTCGCATAGTTACTAGAACTTGTTTCTAGCGATTGTGTCGAGAAATGCCAACGTGCGTTCTGGCGCCGTTGCCGGGATGGGCTTTATGTCGTTTTTGGTAATCGCGCTAAGAAATGCCAACAAGCATTTCGGCGCCGTTGCTTAGGTGAAGGCATGGAAGTTAAGCATCTAGCAGCATGGGTATGCATATAATATAAAATGAGAAACGACAAATGTCTATGCGGGCGAACTTTTATGTTTTTTCTCCTGTTGTGGATGAAAACAGGACAGTGCATGTCTGGTTTCTCCCTGCCGGAAAACTTCGTTTCAAATCCGGAGGCACTCCTAAGGAAGAACAGGACTCGTGCCTCTTCTTCTTCTGCCACCCCGCCGACAACTGAACCAGTCATCGTCGCACCTACCGCACCGTACTCCATGGCCAAGTCCCTGCGTGAGTTCTCTGTCCCCAATGTTGCCAACGTGCCCACTGGGCCCGCTGTCAACCTGGGAGACAAGAACTTCGAACTTCGGACTGGGCTCATTACCATGGTGCAGGCAAGTTCATTCTGTGGACTGCCTAGTGAGGACGCCAACGCCCATCTTCAGCGATTCTTGGAGATCTGCGACACCATCGTCATCAAAGAGGTTGCACCTGATGCAATCAGGCTCAGGCTTTTCCCTTTCTCCCTAGTGGGAAAGGCGAAGACCTGGTTCTATAAGGATAAGGCCGCTGTTGACACATGCAGCAAGTGCTCCACCACGTTCCTCGCTAAATTCTTCCCCATGGGCAAAACCAATGCCCTACGGGGGAGAATCGCTAACTTCCAGCAGAATTCGCTGGAACCCATCCCTGAGGCATGGGAGAGGCTCCAGGAGTACATCCAGGAATGCCCTCACCATGGGATGGAAAGTTGGCTGGTGCTCCAGAACTTCTACAATGGGTTAACACCCATGTCAAAGGGGCACCTGGACGCCACCGCTGGCGGCGCCTTTCTATCATTAACTATTGATAGTGCCACAGCACTAATCAACAAAATGGTGGAAAACCAAGCTTGGGGGGAGGAGCGTGCCCCCACTAAATGACAAAAAGGTATGCATGCCGTGAAGGAGGCGGATATGCTTGCCGCAAAAATAGACCTACTCCTGAAGAAGATTGACGGTGGTGCCATCAATGATGCATCCGGCACCGTCAACGCCATGGACGCTCGCATGACGTGCGAGGTCTGTGGTGAAGCTGGACACTCGGGAAATGACTGCCCCGAGACCCGTGAAGAGGCCGCCTACCTCAACAATGGGTTTCGCCAGCAACAAGGAGGAAATGGCTAGAACAACCAGTCCCGTCCTCCATTCCAAGGTAATTTGAATTATGCCTCCGGGTTTAATTCGAATCAGCCTTCATTGAAGGACCTGGTTTACGGCCAAGCCAAGATCAACAAAAATCTCACCAAAAAGATGATGCAAAATGATAAGATCTTGGAGAATATGAATAACAAGATAGAGGGTCTATCATCCGCTGTCAGGAATCAGCTGAGCTTCAACAAGATGATAGAGACCCAGCTCGCCCAGATTGCCGCAGCGATCCCAACAAACGCTGACATGAGCAGGATCCCAGGGCAACCCGAGGTCCCGCCCGAGTCAGTGAACATGATCGCAACAGGGTTCGGTCACCCCTGTTAAACCAAGCAAGCTTGGGGGAGGAATAAGAGCACCGACAAAGCAGGTCGGTAAGTATTTTCTTGCTACTCAAAAAAAATATTTATATTTATATATGTGAGAGATATATTCCAGGAAGAGTGAAAAAAAAGAGAGAGAAACTTCTTCTTCTTTGAAAAAAAAGAGAAAGAAGTTTTAGTTTGAAAAAAATATATATATTTTCAAAACCGCCAGGGCAGAAGCACCAACGGCGCCAAGGGCTAGCCGTTGGAGCCCAACGGCCAAAGGGGAGCAAAAGCGGGGCCCGCTGGCGCGGCGCGCCGAGGCGCGCTCGTGCCAGTCCTGCAGAGGTGGGGCCCACGCCGACGGCCAACGGCTCCTAGCCGTTGCCCCCTCCTTCCCCCGCTGGTGCTTCGCCTATAAAAGGAAGGGGGTGGCCAGGAGCTCAAACCACCTCCCATTCTCACACCTCTCACTATTTTTCACCCCCACTTCCTATACCACAAGCTTTCACTAGCAACTTTTGAGCAAGAGCGCAAGCGATAGAGCTAGTCTCGGGTGTGGAAAATAAACTTCCACTAGTTCTTTCGCACCCGAGAACTAGCCACCTAAGTAGTCCGCCATGAGCGACTACAGTTCATGGGGGGTATGGTGAGGGCTCAAGCTCTCACTATGGGGCCCCCTACGAGCCTGAAGTGCCTAAGGAGGGAGCAACACCTGCGACTCCCGAGCCCGAAGGAGTCTACGCGGTCGATGCCCCGCACCTCGACTTGGAGGGTCAGCAGGAGCTGCAGAGGTACCACCACCTCAAGGATCGTGTGTTCAACCACACAACGGTCTACGACGCCAACCTCTTCGAAAAAATAGGTACGACCACTGACTTCGAAACCATTTGGAGGGCTGTTGGTTGGGAGAGCATCGAACCCATCGATGAACAAGGTTCACATTTCTTGACTATCCAGTTTCTTTGCACACTAGATTATGATGATGAGCATATCTACTTCCATTTTTTTGGCATGAACTATCATCTTACCTGGAGGGAACTTGCTCATCATCTAGGCTTCAATAGGAAGTGTGCACTTAACCTAGACTCACCATTCTGGTTTTGATCGCAACTCTTTTTGGGAGAGGATTTCGGGTAGGGTTGAAGTTGGACCTTTCAAACCCTTAAACACACGAGATCCAAAGATCCTACCCTTGGACTCATGCATCGTTGGATCTCAATGACCCTGTTTCCTGCTGGCAAAATTAGATGGGTGCATTCGGCAGAGCTTAAGCTTCTCTATGCCATTGTTCATAAGTTCAAGGTCGCTCCTGTGAGGGAGATGTGCCTTCACTGGCTAGATATGGTTAAGAAGTCTTATGCTATCGATTGCACCTCTCTTGTTACTCGCATTACCAATGCCGTTGGAGCACTAGATGGGCATAATGTTGAGTTTATTCCTTTTGAGCGCCCGATTTGTGACCTGCGTGTCCTAAACCATGGACATACCCTGAAGGCTGATGGAAAGGATCACTGCTTTTTCTTCCCCGGTTATATAAATAAGATTCGGTTACCTAACCCAAATCTTTATTTATATAACTGTGATGAGCTCACCCTTGATTTGAAGACTGCAGAAGAAGTACGTAGGGAAGAGCTCGAACCGAGAGCCACCAGAGGAGAGGCTGAGGCCCATGCATAGCCTGACGCTCCTGCACAGCCTCCCCAGCAGTATGGCTATGCAGGATGGGAGGCCTACCAGGGCTACTCAGGCTACTCAAGGTGGGAACAGTACCCTCAGCCGGCACAGACCACTGAGAGGGCATGGTCCGAGGCAGGGACCGACGAGTGGGAGAGATAGAGGTGGTACACTGTCAACTCACCACCACAGGAGCAGGAGCCGACGCTGGCCACGGTCCACGCAAGCATTGGACAGCTGCAGGCCCAGACGGACGACATCAGGAACACCCTGGGCAACTTCATGCACTCGACGACCCAGTGGCAGCAGCAGCACGGGCAGTGATTCGACGCTCTCGCAGAGAGCCTCCACGTGCAACAGGAGCAGCAGAGGGCCTACCGGAGGTCCCAGGGATACAACCCTGGGCCATGAGCTTCAGGACAGCTTGGGGGAGGACCCCCACACGAGGTACCTGCATTGCATATTTAATTTCCTGCAAAATTTATTTTCTTTTTAGCATGTTTAAATTCAAGTTTCTTATCTTGCATTGAAAATTCAAAAAAAAATAATTTTTATTCCACTCTATATATGTGCCATGAAATGTTTAGTTCTACCCTTGTTGATATGATTAGTTGCTCTGTTTTATGTCTCTCTTGTACTTGTTTAAAATGGAGTTTTCTCTAAAATTTGGGTTTATCGGCTTTACATTATCATGCTCTAGAAACTTGATTTAGTGGGTTGCATACAATTGCTCAAGTCTAGGTTATTGCGCGATATGATATAGTGACATAGACCACAGCAATGACTTTCTCTCTTTGAGAAAACCTGACGTCCGGAATTTTGTTTCAAAAAATTTCAAAAACAATAGTTCCTCAATGATCACGAAACACCTACCAAGGCCAAATACGACATGCTTAGCGACAAGTTTACAAAACCTTTTTGTCGTATGCTTCTTACCAATTGTTGGGCCTTGTCACAGTTTGAACCTAACCTAGATTAGGGTCTTACACATATGGTTGAGATTCACTTGCACCCACCAAATAATTGCCGACTTTCACACTGAGAGTCGCGCACAACATGCACCCCCACGCCTACATGCCAATTCTTACACCGAGAATTGCGCACCATTCCACCAAATAAAAGTGCCGACCCTTACCCTGAGGATCACGCATCCCTCTCCTTTAGTTTACCAAAATTCTCCATGCATTCTATCATGACATCTCTCTCCACTCCATCCTTTTCTAAGCAATAAGTTATGGGCTATGTTCTTAGTCGAAAAAAAATAGAGATATTTGTAGGACTTACCACTGTTGTAGGAAAACGGGAAAAGTCTTAGATCCCCGTTCAAAAAAAAAATTGAGAGAAAAATTTTTGCTCTTTGATAGCCCATATTTCCTTCATCTCTTCACTCACCAATAAAAGAGAGTTTGTCATGATGCATGGAGACCTAAAAATACCACAAAAATTAGGAATCATTCTTCATCCATCCCACACACTTGCACATCTCAACCTAGTGTATGGCTTTAACCTTAACATGGTTCAGACTTTGACTCGGCTTCACACGAGCGGTAAGTAAGCCATTCCTTGTATGCCTACCCAGAACTCCACTCAAAAATACTAGAGGTAGGATACAAAAGGGGCAAACATCAAAGCCTTCGGTGAGGTTACCATATACTTTGAGCGATTGAGTGGGTCATTTGAGGAACTTGGTCTATTTTACAAAATCTTACAAAACCTCCGGACTAAAAGTTGATCTTGGAACGAATGAAAAGCACCGGTCTTTGAAACTGTTCTATTGTGCAATCACCCAAGACTTGAGAAAATTAGAAACCCCACTCTATTCAGGAATCATAGAGTAGATATAATTGCCGATATATTCAAATTGCAGTAGAACGCTCTCTTTTATCTTGTACACTGAGATATAATCGGCATTGCAAAGCAACTCCCCGATCAATAACCCAACGGCAAAGCCTTGCTCGGGACGAGCAAGGGTAAGCTTGGGGGATCTTGTTGGCGGTCCATAACTCCGTTTTTTACCCACCAATTATAGATCATTTTGGGAGAAATAAATATTTTATTGCACATATATCTTTACTATTAACCTAGTTCCACTTGTACTTGGAGAAAATATTGTATTGCAGAATTTACACCAAGTGCAGGAATTTCTGGAATAAAAAGGCGCTTTTTCGAGAAGGCGTAAAACAAGCTAGAGAGCAAGTGGGCCATCTGGAGGCCAAATGGGCCAGAAGCACCAGCACCAGCACAGCCCAGGAGGTGGCACGGGCCCACCGACCAAAGCCGGTCAAGGGGCGGCTCCACCCAGGCGCGGGCGCGCCTGGGGCACGCGCGCCCCCCTGGCTGGCGCGTGGGCCCGGCCAAAGGCGGTTTGCCACCTTCCATCCTGAGAAGGACGGTTTCGCTGGTGCTTCAGACCATACTACCCCCGAACCGCCTCCAGCGCCCTATATAAGAAGAGGAGAGGCACCCCCCATCAACACACACCATTTGGAGCTCTCTCTACACCTCTCACTTGTTCTTTTAGCATTAGTGTTAGGCCATTGGAGCTGGGCAAAGCTACTTGGAGAGCTTGTCTCCAGGAGGAAAAGCTACATCTTTGGTATAAATCTATGGAGCGTTCTTCCTTAGTCAAGTTCTCATTACATTTATATAGTCTTGCATATGAACTAGAGTATAGTCTAGTACACGATATATTCAATGATCAAGAACTAGGCCATAGTTCTTGTGAGAGCTGTTCATCGTGTTCTACATTGTTCTTCATCGTTCATGTGTTTTACTTGCTTAGATTAGATTGTAGAAGAGGAATAGCGGTTCGATGTGCCTTCAGGTTTGCCTATGTCCTAGCTCGTCCATCCGTAGGGTGGGAGTCCTGGGGGCATGTAGGTAGCTCCTTAGTATGCGGGCGTGGTGTCCGGATGCGAGGGAACCTTCGAATATGTCGGCATGCCACGGTTGAGGTGGTAGGCGGCAGGTGGTGACAGCCCTGTCCGTCCCTTGTAATCCCCCATGTTCGCATGTTGAGTAGGAGTTCGTAAATGCCGCCATCGACTGGCAAACCAGTTGCCGCGGTCTCCCCATATTTCTAGTCTATAGTCGAGTCTTGACTTGTATAACATGTGGAATTAGCTGTTCTAGCGTTGACTATATAGGACCTGCCTGCTCCGCGTAGATTATTCTTTATTCTTTATTTTACCTTTATTCCTTTGAGATTGCTCTCGAGTGTGTGTCCACTATCCAAACTACCGTATGCTTACCCCTGTATAGCAGATTTGTCGGTTTCTCCTCATGCTAGACATTATATTCATACCCATGCTAGATACTTAACACCCCATGCCTTCCTTTGGGAAATATAAATAACGATACCCTGAATACTTCCGGGTGAAATGCTGCAACGATAGATCCGTGCGCTTGCGGATATTATTCTAATAGGATGTGATCTATCTGTTGGCAACTCTCGCATAGTTACTAGAACTTGTTTCTAGTGATTGTGTCGAGAAATGCCAACGTGCGTTTCTGACGCCGTTGCCGGGGATGGGCTTTATGTCTGTTTTTGGTAATCGCGCTAAGAAATGCCAACAACGAGGAGAAGTGCAGGGCCATCAGGGAGGAGGTCCACAAGCTTTTGGCGGCTGGATTCATCAAGGAGGTTTTTCATCATGAGTGGTTAGCCAACCCTATTTTAGTGAAGAAGAAGAACGGGAGCTGGAGGATGTGTGTGGATTATACTAGTTTAAATAAAGCATGTCCGAAAATTCCTTTTCCATTGCCTCGTATCGACTAGATCGTTGATTCCACCACAGGATGTGAAACTTATCCTTTCTTGACACATATTCCGGCTACCATCAGATCAAGATGAAAGAGTTCGACCAGCTCACGACTTCTTTTATCATGTCGTTTGGCATGTACTACTACACGACCATGCCATTCGGTCTCAAGAATGCAGGGGCTACATACCAGCGATGTATGCTCCAAGTTTTTGGGGAATACCTCAGAGAAATCATCGAGGGCTATGTTGCCGACATTGTTGTCAAGTCCAAGAAGGCCGAGGATCTCGTCATCGATCTAGACACGGCATTTTGCTGCCTTAAAGAAAAGGCATCAAGCTACATCCAGAGAAGTGTGTCTTCGGTGTTCCCCGAGGTACGCTCCTAGGTTACATCATTTCCAAGTGTGGCATTGTTGGCGGTCCTTAACGACAATTTTACACTGCCAAATTAAGATTAAAAAGGGAGAATTATTTATTTTTATACACATATACTTTTGCTATTGATCGAATTCCACTTGTACTGGTAGAATTGACACTTGTAGAGATTATAGCCAAATACAAGAGAAATTATAAAGAAAACACTCTTTTATACAAAGCGTAATAGAGGGTCAAGGAGAGAAGCCCACCGACCTGGCAAATCTAGGAGAAACCACCAACATGGGAGTGACCTAGCCCAAGCACCTAATCGAGGTCGAGTTCACTTTGGACTGCACGAACATGTCCGGGTAATATGGACACCATGGATTCATACGAACTCCGATTGAGGCGATTCAGGTGGCTATGGAAAGCTAACGACGAAGCCCACGTGCCTGCAAAAGATGGGTCCCAAAAGAGCTACCCTTGGCGTGACCGCGCCACTGGAACGAGCACGCCAGCACGGGAGCCGATCAGGCCCATCTTCGTCCGGGTGGCCCATGTCGATGGCCCAATCACTATGGCGGTGTGGGTTGGTGCCAGGGAGCAACGCGAGGCACATTCCTTTAGTACCAAATGGACTAGCTAGAGTTGGTTCCCACCTCTAGCAACCTATAAATAAAGGGGGGAGGCTCCCTCTCTAGACACACCACAACAAGAGCCTCTCTCTCCCTCTCCTGTATCTTCTTCTTTAGTAGTTTTAGTTATGTAGATGGAGCAAGGCAAGCCTCGTTGGAGAGCTTGAACTTCTAGGAGGATCTACGCGATAGAGCGAACCCAAGGGACAAGCTAATTGGGCGCTAACGACACTCGACGACGACGCTACTCGTGCGGCGGCGGCGGCGGCGGCAACGCAGAGCTCGTCGTCGGCAACGGCGTTCCGGCGACATCACGGCATCACAGGCCTATCCAAAGGCATCTACACAAGCCTGAGACTAGCGCGACTCAAGTGCGCATGATGATGAAGGTTAGGAGGCGGCGGAGCAGAGTGCTCATCGAGCGCGAGGACGGCGGCAGTGATGGCAGTAGTGCGCTCCGATGGCACGACGGGTGTCACGACCAAATCTGTGCGCCAAACACCAAACCAAGGGAAGCATTAGACGCAGGAGATGCTGGCGATCACGCATGCGAAATGAATTTGAAAATTGACCAGCGACAGCGGCGTAATCGACGGGCGACTCCACGACGGCACCGACGACCGGGCACGAAGAAGATGACGACGTGGTGGCGCTATGAGCAGCAATACTTGCAACTACTCGACCCTAAGCGATCGCAAGGATGAGGCGGAGCTGCTGGCAAGACAAGGCAGCAAGAGGTGAGGTAATGGCGGTGAATTTTGGCGGTGGCACGGGGTCGACAACAATGGCGAGCGACGGTCCAAGGGAGAAGAAGAAAGGGAAAAGGAAACGACCGACTTCTATTTAAGGGACGATGGCGACCCATGGATGGCCGACACGACGATGGAGGAGCTTCGTGCGTCGGGACGAGGTGGAGGCCGAGCGGCATGGGCGCCATGGCCACCGCGACGGGAGGAACAGGGAGGGAAGATGAAGGTGATGACATCAGCGCTACGGGGCAACGTAAATGTAGCAGAAAAGATCTCCATTTTCTCCAAAATTTAAATGGAATCATGAAAAACTCCAAAAACAAAGTCCCCTTAATTTTTCCTGATCTACAACTTTCTCAAAAGGAGTATTTTCAAATTCTGCCTAATTTTTGAAATATGAATCCAAATTCAAAAAGGGGACAAAACCCTAGAATTTAATTTTTGCAATTACTTTTGATTTTTCAACTAAACTTGAAAATCTCCAAAACTATGAAATACTCAACTTTTCAAACTGAATATTTTTCTCAAAAACAACTTTTCCAAATTTTGAATAGTTTTTGAATTCTAGTTTTAAACCCAAAAGGGGACAAGTGTCGAAAAATAGTATTTTCAAAATATTTTGAATTTCTTTTTGGAAACTTGAAAAACTTTGAAAAGCAAGTTTGTTGCTCTCATCAAGATGCTCAATAAAGCTTTTTGTACCAACCCCAAATTATTTACGGATTTTGAATTACACGAGAAGGGGTAAAACAGGGTTTTTCGGAAAAATCAAGTTTGCACAGAAGAGCACATTCAACATATAATTTAAACCCGTTTTAGTTGATGCACATCAAGATGAGCCTAATCATGAATGCTTTGTGATGCATTATGATGTCATGGTAGGTTTTAGTTAAAATAACACCAGAGGTGTTACAGGTACCTAAACCCAAAAACCATGGGTGAGAAATCATTCCCAAACCCGAACCCGGAAGACCCGAAACCTGCGGTTATCCGCCGCAAACCCGACCCGCTGTCATCCCTAGTCAATATATATATTGACTAGGACGCATGCCTTTCAGCGAGAGTTTGTTTCCTGGAGACAACTAGCCCCTCACAATAATTAGTAGAAGACAAAATGTAAATTCATTACTGAAATTAAGTACAGCTGCCTTGTCAACGACCAAGACGAATCAGTAGTCAACAAAGTGTGTGTAGGTGTGCATCATATATAAATTGCAAGCGTGACTAGGACCGCATGCCTTTCAGCGAGATTTTGCTTCCGGGAGAGCACTAGCACCTCATCACAATAATTAGTAGAAGACAAAATGTAAATTCATTAGTGAAATTAAGTACAGTTCCTTGTCAACAACCAAGACGAATCAGTAGTCAACAGTGTGTGTAGGTGTGCATAATGCTACAAGTGGTCAAGCTACATGAGAACTTATTATTATTATTATTATTATTATTATTATTATTATTATTATTATTATTATTATTATTATTATTTTGAGACTATGAGAACTTTCCTGGGCAACGCTTGAATGCGTGAAATTAGGTCGAACAGCCGATATTTTGGAACAAGTCAGTCAATGTGTTTGGCATTCAACACACGTACGTGGTTCAGCTCGAGCGTCAGTCAATGTGTGCATCATCCTTGCCGGAAAAATTGGGAAACTATGGCCTTGTTTAGATTCCAGATTTCACTCCCAAATTCCACTATGCAGAATTACTATTTCCTATCACATCAAAATGTCGGCACATATATGGAGTACTAAATATAGATGAAATAAAAAACTAATTGCACAGTTTTATTGTACTTTGCAAGATGAACATTTTGAACCTAATTAGTTAATATTTGAATAATTTTTAGCAAATACAAACGAAATGCTACAGTGTTACTACAGAAATTTTTCCCAAGTTTGGATGTCTAAACTTGGGCATCTAAACAAGGCCTATGTGTGTCATCGAGTCCTGTCGCCGTGTCGCGTCATACGGGGCGGTGTTGCTTCCTGACGTGGCCACGGTGAGGCAACGCTCCTGGGGTGAGATCCAACTGGCAGTGATGACGTTGTTCAAAAAAAATGGCAGTGGTGACGATTTAGACACGACAGGGATCCATATTTTTAGAGGTATTTAAAATGCATTTCTTAGGCTGTCTGTAGCCAGGCCTCTAGAAATTTGTTTCTGAACACCACCAAGCCAACATCTCACGAAATAGTTGATCACTTCTTTTGTATTTCAGGTGGCTGGATTTTAAGATAATTTCGGACAACATTAAATTATTACTATTGTGATTCGTTATTTATCTTTGTGTCATAGCATATTATTATTTTTTGTCCTTGTCTGAGTATAGAAACAACTTGTAGTTTTGTCTGATGGGTTTCTTTATTTTGAAAACCAAACACTGCAGATTGGGCCTAAAGAAATTATAATAAACTAAAAGTGCAATTTTAATATAAAATATATGCAATAGCCGTTGCAAAGGAAACTAAAATTCAATCTTATTGTCAGGGTTTTGGATGAGGACTATGACGTGGCAGCCGACGTAGATGAGAAGAGGACGGAGGGCGGCGACGAGGGGCGGCGGCGCAGTGCACGCGGCGGAGGTGGCGTGGAGCAGCAGCGCGTGCAGGCAGGGCAGGGGCGCAGGGCATGGGGAGTCAGAGAGAGAGATGGAATAAAGGAGCTTTCGCTCTATTTCTTTCTTGATCAATTTGATTACATCTCCCTAGTATTTATAATCCGTACCTGGACTAGACTTCTAAACCAACTAGGAAATCCTTATAAGATTGGATCTCCTTTTACAGACTCTTTCCTATCTTAACTCAACTTCCGAAATCCTAACAAGACTCAATAAGGGAACTAACGACTTCATGACGCGGGACCGACGGCGGTGGTGGAGGTGGGCGCGCACCCCTCCTCCTCTACACGCGCGTGCGGCCAGGGCACCGCTCTAGGCCCGTGTAGCGCGGCAGGGGCAGCAGTGCCCCATGTAGGGCTCCAGGTTGGCCCAAATTCTTAGGCGGGAAGCATGGCCTGAGTTGGGCGTGTGACAGTACTCCCCCTTTTCCACTCGGCGCGTCCTCGCGCCGACACACCACCCAAGTCTCGACGCCTTGCGATGATGGTGGGAATTTGGTGGTATTGCTTTCAATAAGCACACCAAGCATCCTTCCATCTGGTCATCGAGGACGATGTTCTGATGTGTTTGTGATGGTTGGAAGTTGAAGCAATACTGGAGAGTGCCGATGTAGCCGTAGAACTGGTAGTTGAAGGTGCCCAGGATGCACCCTGTGCAGAGGCCGCCTTGCGCTTGTTGAAGAAGATACCGAGGTATTGCTGCAGAAGTCTCAAAGCGAGCCATAGTTCGTGGTGGAGCCGAGAAGCCACGAATATGGTTGCCGGTGTCGAGGTTGAGGTAAAGCGGTAGGCGTCGCCATATTGTTGTGGTGGACCTGGCGGCATGTGGCGTTGTCAAGTCCAGCATGTCGCCGTACATGAATGACCCGAAGTCAAAGATGTCAGGTAGGAGGTGGTGAAGATTGGTGTTGGGGATGAGGTCGATGCTGACGTTGCTCGTACAGGTAAGCAGACGCCCGCGGTTGTCAAAGAAGATCATCGTAGCTCGCAGTACATGCCAATGTTGGATCCACGGTTGCACTAGGAGAATGTGCTTCGGTGTAGCATCGAGTTGCTGGCCAACTGTTGGAGGCATGTGTGTGCCCAGAGCCGATGCTCCAAGTTGTCCGAGTCCTCGCCTCCTAAGGCCACAGAAGATCAGGTAGCAGTGTCGAAGAGACCGGGAGGTAGACACGACCGTCGAAGAAGATGATGCTGCGGTCCATCGTCCAAGCTTTGGCTGCTTGGCAGTCCATGATGGTGAGGGCAATCGCGCGGAGCTCTTCTTGTTCGCGCACGGCTTGATGAATGCTGTCGAAGATGATGCTGTCGGCATTGCTGGGGAAGTCGAGGGCATTCGGCAAGCGAGCTCTGTGTGATCTGTTCATCGAGCATCGGGTGGTCGACGGAGCCGGATGCACACGCGTTGGTGGTAGGGGCGTCGGAGGCGCGCGGAGCGCCAGTTGACGACGAATGGGGGCGCCCAATGTGTGGTCGCGCCCTTCTCGGGCGTACTGCAGCTGCTCGTTGACGAAGTCCCACGTCACACGACCAAGGTTCTCTAGCCAAGGTATGCCAAGGATCACGTCGATGTCATGGCTGATGTCGAGAAGGTAGATGTCGAGGTCGAAGATGTCGGAGGTGATGTGGAGCGGTATCACGAAAGAAGCGGCACGACAAGGCACCTCTTCTCCCAATGTGACGAGGACTGTGGTGTCGATGCGTTGCTCCCGGAGGCCGATGGTCTGTGGTGTGGTGATGTTGATAACATTGTGCGTGGCGCCGAAGTCGACGAGAATGTTGACGTTGTGCCCGATAATCATGCCTTCAAGGTACAGTGGAAGCGAACTCTGAACTCCCGAATGCGATCTGCTGATGATAATGTTGATGCCGTTGGTTGGCTACTTCGGGTTGACGCTGTCGTTGGCGTTGATGAGGCATTGGCATGGTGCGTCATGGTCAAGGGGTTCGTCGCAGTAGTAGCAAAGTCCGGCGCGTCGGCGCGCCGTCATCTCCTTGGAGAGTTGCTCTTTGCGGGGACGAACGGGTGGCGTAGATGATGTAGTCGCCTTGGTCAGCGTCAAGGGAGTCACCAGGGATGTCTCCGTACATCCTAGCTCCAGTGCCAGGATCTGGTCAGAGTCTTGAGCGAAGATGTATCTCTCATGCGATGGTGGAGTAGAAGCCAGCTTTGGTTGCTCTGTAGTGTAGATGTTGACCTACTGATTAATCTCCAGACCAGACAGAGTACCAGGAATTACGTTGCTGACTTACGGCTCCTTTGCCCGAGCGTGGGAGAAGAGCTTGGTCTCAAGCTCTGCCGCGAACTCAGTCATGAGCGGAGTGTTGGAGGAGTGCGTCTGTCATTGGAGGTATTCACGGCTTGCCTTCTCCATGGCAAGCTTGGCGACTGCTTCCATGGTGTTAGCGAGAGCTTGCTTCTCCTTCTCCATGTTAGCGTTCTTCTCGACGATGAAGAGGCGACCGTCAATGTCGCCCATCTTCGCGGTCATCTCGTCCATCTTCATCAAGACGGAGTTCGCGAACTCGGCAAAGAGCTTCTTCGTCTCGGCGGCGTCCATGGTAGCGGCGTGGGATCATCCGGGAAGCTAGATACTAGCTGTCAGGGTTTTGGGCGAGGGCCCTGACATGGCAGATGACGTAGATGAGAAGGGGACGGAGGACGGCGACGAGGGGTAGCGGTGGCCGGGCAGCGGCGGCGGTGTGGAGCAGCGGCGGCGGCGGCGGCGCACGTGGGCAGGGGGCGGGGGCGCAGGGCGTGGGGAGGCAGAGAGAGAGATGAAATAAAGGAGCTTTCGCTCTATTTCTTTCTTGATCAATCTGATTATATCTCCCTAGTATTTATAGTCCGTACCCAGGCTAGACTGCTAAACCAACTAGAAAATCCTTATAACATTGGATCTCCTTTTACAGACTCTGTCCTATTTTAACTCAACTTCCCAAATCCTAACAAGACTCAATAAGGGAACTAACGACTTCATGACGCGGGACTGACGGCGGCAGCGGAGGTGGGCACGCGCCCCTCCTCTCCACACGCGTGCGGCCACGGCACCGCCCTAGGCCTGTGTAGCGTGGCAGGGACAGTGGTGCCCTTGTTGGGCTCCAGATTAGCCCAAATTCTTGGGCAGGAAGCATCGGAAATCTTGGGGTCCGAGCGCTCGGACCTCATCCTCCCGCCGGCACTGTTCCCGCGCGTGTGTTCCCGCGCTTTGCATCCTGCTTTACCGCGCTGCGGGTCCCTGGGCGCCCACGCTTTCGGCTCTCCCTCTCTCTACCTGCGTGTTTGACTGCACCTAGAGCAGCCTAGATGCTAGGCTATACTCTACGCTGGACCATGGCTGGCGGCCTGCAAAAGTTTGCATGCGTCACTCTGCCTGCCATGTTCATGCATGATATCTCCTTCAGTTTCTTATCTTCTCACCGACACGCACACGCAGAAAGGGAGAGTAGACCAGGCAAGCCGTTCGTTTCCGTTTTCTTTTTTTTTTCTTATTATTCTTATTTCTTTTTAAATTTTATTTTCTTTTTCATTTCTCTTCTTTTCTTTCTTTTTTTATTTCCTTTTTCCTTTCGTGCTTCTTTTTTTCTTTTTCCTTTTTGTGCTTCTTTTTTACTGTTTTATGTGATTTTTTATTTTCTATTTTTTATTCATTCTTTTATTTCTTTTTATTTAATTTCTTTTGTTTCTTTTTTCTAATTATATTTTTCTTTTAGTGATGTCCTATTATTTATTTAGTGATATTATATTATATATTTAGCGGTGTTCTATTATATATTTAGCAATATTCTATTATATTTTTTATGATGTTTTATCATGTTTTTGGCGATGTTCTATGATGTATTAAATGATGTTCTATCTTATTTTTAGCAATGTTCTATCATAGTTTTAGTGATGTTCTATCATATATTTAACTATGTTCTATCATGTTTTTAGCGATGTTCTATTATATTTTTAGCAATGTTCTATCATGTTATTAGCGATGTTCTATCATGTTATTAGCGATGTTCTATTATGACTCTAATGATGTTCTATTATGTATTTAATGATGTTCCATAAGGTTTTTATAAAAAATAAGATAAATATTCAGAAATAAAATTTTATCTAAACATATTCATGTGGGATCTTGTTTTGAAGAATTTTTTACAACGAATTTATTACAACGAATTTAATGGTGCAATCGGAATTTAATTTGGATTTTTGGTTTGTTAGTTAGAACTTTTTTAGTTACTTCAAAGTAGGTGGGGTCCGCCACTAGTTATTCCCGTGCATGCACGCGCGTTCACGCAACCAGCGCCAGGACGCCAGCAGAACCCTGGCCCACAGGGCCCCTCACACCCGCTTGCGTGCGCTGCCTGTCTTTTTTTGCGTGGGAAAAGTGGGGGCTCCTCACATCGGCGGACGTCTTCCGTCCGAGCAGCCGGACTCCAAGATGCCCCGGGAAGTATGGCCCGAGTTGGGCGTGTGACACTTATGAATTTTAGCAAATCTCTATATGCTTTCGAGGCAATGCTAGAATCTTGCTGAATGTGTGAAATTTGATCAAACAACATGATAGTTTCGTACACATTCCGTCAATGCGTGCAAGACGTGGTCGAGCTCGAGCCTGAGTGCCGCACTACTATAGTCGACACCAGTTTGTCCGTGCCGGTAAATTAGAAAACTGACATGGATGCATGGGTTTGTGTCAACTTGTTAGACGTGATATAGGAGAAGGCGCCAGTACTTGTGTGCGCACATAAACAAGTACACCGGCCGGTGTTGGCCCTGTGATTCAGACTCGAAGGCTTGGTCTTTTTCGGGCCAATGGACATGATTATCGACGCGACAAGAAAAGCGGTGGTTCGCCATTTTTTAACAATAGATACCATATGAGAGTAACCGGAATGATTGATTGTATTTCATTTGTCGTACAGTCGTCACATAAACAAGTACACCGGCCGGTGTTGGCCCTGTGATTCAGACTCGAAGGCTTGGTCGTTTTCGGGCCAATGGACATGATTATCAACGCGACAAGAAAAGAGGTGGTTCACCATTTTTTAACAATAGATACCATATGAGAGTAACCGGAATGATTGATTGTATTTCATTTGTCGTACAGTCGGGATGGCATGCAAGAAAAAACCGCAAAGGCGTATATTTACAGCCACAATTAATGAGCGATCTGCTGTAATTACCTTGTGCTAAGGGCATGGTACACAGACAGCGAAAAAATACAACTAATACAGGGGTTGTCTTTTTAACTGTCTGTAAGTTATTTAATGGTTACATATAACTACGATCAAGCACGAATCTGATTTTTATATATTGTGTTGCTTCTTCATACAAAACTGATCAAACGTAAATAAGATGAACATAATTGAAATATGGACTAACAGCGCTACCATTTACACCATAAAAAAATGTATTCTCTAGTCATGACCAAAATACTCCAGAAGCAGGCAAGCACCCAGAACACGGTAAACTTTTCAGATGAACACATATCGCTTGTTCAGATGACCCGCGGCTGTCCCTCCACCGTTCATGCTAGCTAACAACCTTGCTCCGTGGTGTACTTCTGAACAAGACAGCAATAGTCTGAGAAGCATGCCATCAACCCGAAAAACATCAACCATGTGAGAAGAAACCTTTCGGGCCTTTTGTCGAACAGCTCTTGGGCGTCATCCATGGCATATTGTCGGGCTCCATCTCTAGGGCGCTAACTGACATGCTTGGCCTTTGTGGTGCTGGAGGACGACATGGGTGCATTGGAGCTGTGCAGTGCAAGTCCCATTCGCCTTCTTACGCATGCAGAGGAAAACACTGTTGAATGGCTGGCTGGCTGATTCTGGATGATACTGATTTGTTGTGAGAAAAAAACATTATTGCATGGCTGGCAGATTCGGCTGATAAGCTCAAGCAAACATGGCGTTAATGTAGCAGAGGTAATTGCCCCAGCAACAAGCGAACAGGGCATTAATGTAGCAGAGGAAATTGCCCTAGCAACATTGATAATCCCTGCACAGGAAAAGTCAGCACAAAAGATGTGCAGGATACATGCTCAGCCAGTCAGTCGGCTTGGTTGGTATGTAAAGAGCAAAGTCAGCAAGAACGATCAAGGACGATATCATCAGAAGTTCAGAACTAGATCCCCCGTCGCATCAACTCCACGCTCGGTTTCAGTTACTGTCGGTGCCATACTGTGTTTGAATTGGCTGGTATATGAAATCACCAGGAATCCCAAGAATAATAATCAGACAATGGACACCGAGAACAGTCTAGCTTTAGTCCGCTACTCATGTGGCAGAAGTCACTCACAGTCAAGTCTACGGACGGAATGAGAAAGATGGCTGTAAGACAAGTGTACGAAAAAATCACCTGCCTAGCTAAGGCCTCGTTTAGATCCCCGATTCGGGGTGAACAAAGTTTGCATAGTGCTCCCGCGAGCACTGTAGCAATTTCATTGTTTTGTGATAATATTTGTCCAAATCTTGATTAATTAGTCTCAAAATATTCGTCTCGCAAAGTACAATAAAACTATGCAATTAGTTTTTAATTTCATCTACATTTAATACTCCATGCATATGTAAACATTTTGATGTGATGGGGAATAGGGATTCTGCATAGTGGAATTTGGGAGTAAAATCTGAAATCTAAACAAGGCCTAAATCGAGGACTTCTTGCCGGACTGTTCGGCACAACTCTGAAACCAGAGCAGACACCATACCTGCGTGCTCTCTGTTTGTACTAATAATAATCAGCAGCAGCAGCAGCAGCAGCAGCAGCTTCATTCCCGTGGCATCACCCTTATAAGTCTGCACATGCCGAGGCCTTACCTCACATGATAAACCACGCAGAATCTGTCTCACGCAAGAATACCTGTGCAACTGAGCCGTAACCACTAACGAGCATGGCCATGGCGGCAGCCCGGCCGACCGATCGAGCGCATGCACTGCATCTGCTGCTGCTGCTGATCATGTTGCCGTTAGCGGCAGGCACGCAGCGGTCCGACTCTGGCATCGAGCGGGATGCGCTGCGCACATTCAGAGCCGGCGTGTCCGACGCGTCGTCGTCTGGTGCGCTGCAGTCGTGGAACAGCACGACGCACTTCTGCCGATGGCACGGCGTGACCTGCACCGGCGGGCATGTCACGTCACTGGACGTCTCTGGCCTCGGGCTCACCGGCACCATCTCCTCCGCCGTCGGCAACCTCATGTACCTCGAGTACCTCGTCCTCAACAAGAACCAGCTCTCCGGGACCATCCCGGCCAGCATCGGCGGGCTGCGGCACCTACTGTACCTCGGCCTCTGTGACAACGGCGGCATCAGCGGGAAGATCCCGGGCAGCCTCCGCGACTGCAGCAGCCTCACATCCCTGTACCTCAACAACAACAACCTCACCGGCGCCATCCCGGCATGGCTCGGGACGCTTCCCAACCTCACCTACCTGTATCTGCACCAGAACTCGCTGTCCGGCGAGATCCCGCCGTCGCTCGGCAGCCTCACAAAGCTCCAGGAACTCAAGCTCGATGAGAACTACCTGCGAGGCAGTCTGCCCCGTGGCCTCACGGATCTTCCTTTCCTCAAGACATTCAGCGTCTACCAGAACCTTCTGCACGGAGAGATCCCGCTCGGCTTCTTCAACATGCCGTCGCTCCAGTATCTTACCCTCACCAACAACGCGTTCCATGGTGTTCTCCCACCCTATGCTGGCGCACGCATGTCCAATCTCAGGGGCCTATACCTTGGTGGGAACAATCTGACCGGTCCCATCCCTGCAGCACTTGCCAAGGCCTCCAATCTGATGCAACTCATCCTAGCCAATAACAGCTTCACTGGGCAAGTGCCCCCGGAGATCGGTACGCTCTGCCCACAGGAGCTGTACATGTCGGGTAACGAGCTGACAGCGAGCAACGAGCAAGGCTGGGAGTTCCTGGAACATCTCACCAACTGCACCAGCCTGCAGGTCCTTGCCCTTGACAACAACAAGCTCGGTGGCAAGTTGCCAAGCTCCATTGGCCGCCTCTCGAGGGAGATTCAAGCACTCAACCTAGGGAACAACCGCATTTCCGGGTCCATCCCACCGGGTATCGTCAACCTCGTCGGGCTGCAATGGTTGCGCCTTGAATCCAATCTCCTCAATGGCACCATCCCGGAAGGGATTGGGAACATCAAGAACCTCAAAGAGTTGGGGTTGCAGGGGAACAGGTTGACGGGGCCAATCCCATCCTCCATTGGCGACCTCACCCAGCTGCTCGAACTTGATCTGAGCAGTAACACATTGAGTGGATCCATTCCTCACACTCTAGCTAACCTGAACCGCCTAACATCGCTCAACCTCTCGGGCAACGCCCTCACCGGCTACGTCCCAAGAGAAATTTTCAGCCTGGTGTCCTTGTCGGCGGCGATGGACTTGTCTGATAACCAGTTGGACGGCCCACTTCCCTCTGAGGTCTCCGGCCTCACCAACCTTGCGCAACTAGTACTGTCCGGGAACCAATTCTCCAGCCAACTGCCCAAAGAGCTGGACCAGTGCCAGAGCCTAGAGTTTCTTGATCTGGATCGTAATTTTTTCGACGGAAGCATCCCAACATCGCTGAGCAAGCTCAAGGGTCTTAGGAGGCTGAAACTGACGAGCAACAGGTTGTCCGGGAGCATCCCATCGGAGCTCAGCCAGATGTCCGGCCTGCAGGAGTTGTACCTGTCCAGAAATGACTTGACAGGAACAGTTCCAGAGGAATTGGAGAACCTGAGCTCCCTGATCGAGCTGGACTTATCTTACAACCACCTTGACGGCAGTGTACCGCTGCGCGGCATATTCGCCAACATTTCCAGGCTCAAGATTGCAGGGAACGCCAACCTTTGCGGTGGCATCCCGAAGCTCGACTTGCCCCGGTGTCCAGCAGCAAGGAACACACGCCCTACTCGCTGGCTTCTCAAGATAGTGGTGCCTGTCCTAAGCGTCGCTCTCTTCTTGGCCATACTCCTCAGCATGTTCCAGTGGTACAGGAGAAGGCCGAGATAAGCAAATAAAACTGATGATTCAACGCCTGATGATGTCCTCGACAGCATGAACTATCAGAGAATATCATATGCTGAACTGGACAAAGCTACCAACGGCTTCGCAGACACCAATCTGATCGGTGTAGGAAAGTTTGGATCCGTGTACCTAGGCACCCTGCCCCTGGTACTGAAGGGTGCTTCGGCTCCGGAGAACGTCGCCGTGGCGGTGAAGGTGTTTGACCTCTGTCAGGTCGGTGCATCCAAGACATTCGTATCAGAGTGCGATGCGCTTAGGAACGTCCGGCACCGCAACCTCGTCAGGATAATCACCTGTTGTGTCAGCATGGACGCGAGGGGCAACGACTTCAGAGCCCTGGTGTTTGAGTTCATGCCCAATTACAGCCTAGACAGGTGGTTGATCTTGAACCAGAAGCCCAATTCCGAAGAGCTGAATATCATGAATAGCCTCAGTGTAATCCAGAGGCTCAACATCGTTGTGGACATCGCCGACGCGCTGTGCTACCTCCACAACAACTCCATACCACCGATCATCCACTGTGATGTCAAGCCCAGCAACGTTCTCCTCGGCGAGGACATGAGGGCGGTGGTGGGTGACTTCGGCCTCGTAAAGCTGCTCCTTGAGCCTGGGAGCCACGATGACACTTCCATCGCCACAAGCACAATTGGCCTGAGAGGCACGATTGGATACATCCCGCCAGGTAGGTCCAAGTCGCCAGCATCCAGTCGTGTGCCAGACTGAAATACATGTATCTATATTCTATCTATAGCATAGCAATATTCACATGTCTGAACCCTGCTTTAATTTGTGTGCTGAGCAGAGTACGCAACGACAGGGAAGGTGTCGACACACGGCGACGTCTATAGCTTTGGGATCACACTGCTGGAGATCTTCACTGGGAGGTCACCAACGGACAACGCGTTCAAGGACGGGTTGACCCTGCTGGAGTTTGTGGCAGCGTCGTTCTCAGAGAAGATCGAGCAGGTCCTCGACCCGGCCCTGCTGCCGGTCCAAGGGTTTGATTATGGCCAAGTGTCCAGTAGCTCCGACGATGGTGGTGTGCATATCTCGGAGCACAAGTGCTTGGTCTCTGCTGTGAGGGTGGGGCTTAGCTGCACGCGAGAAGTGCCGTTCCAGAGGCTCAGCATGAAGGATGCCGCCACCAAGTTGCGCTCCATCAAGGACGCTTGTGCCCGTTCAGCTAGGTAATAAGGTAAGAATGGAAGAGTCCTGTTCGCATGTGTAGCGCGCCGTCCCACTCGATGTTGGAGTCGGACCGCTGCGACCCTGCCGCTAACGGCAACAAGATCAGCAGCAGTAGATGCAGTGCAATGCTGCTGCAGTGCTGCTGATTAGTAGTACAGTAGAAACAGAGAGCATGTGTGGTGTCTGCTCTGGTTTTCAAAGTTGTGCCCAACAGTCCTGGAAGAACACTTAAATTTAGAGTTTAGACTGGTAAGTACGCTTGTGTTGACAGCAATCATTACGTGCGTAGACTAGACGAGTGAGTTTTGCCACATGAGCAGGACTTGACTACAGCTAAATTCTTCTTGCTGTCCATTGTCCTTCCTGGTGATTTTCTTATCTTAGGAGTAGTTTGTGCATATGTCAGCACCTCATCTATCTTATCCTAGTAGCATCTACTTTAGTAGTTGGAATATGCTGTGATCCTTTCTGAAGGACCAACTATGCTATCCTATATATATATATATATATATATATATATATATATATATATATATATATATATATATATATATATATATATAGGGTCGAACTATTGGAAGCCCAGGGCTTCCAATACTTATGGAGAGCCCGAGCCAACCTCTCTAGCCATCCCAACCAGCTGCTGACGCGCGCACATGGGTTCGATGCTTGGCGCGGAGTGGAGGGCCCTCCAGATCCGGCAGAACGAACGCGTAAAATTCTCCGATCAAACTGCGTACAAACATTTTTGTGCCGACCATGCATATAAACCAGTGGTTTAGTGAATTAAAACCAGTTGGATGCCGCATAAAAATCACTCCGCGGTTTGGACTTCCAATGAGACACGACCTGACGCACCTGGCACATGTCCCTGACACACCTGACGCATGCAAGCATGAATCTAATTTGATCTCTTCCATTTTGTCCCCATAATTCTTCAACGAAGCATCCGATTTAAAAACGGTTTTCACCATTGAACTCCCGACATTTTTGTGCACGATTCAAGATCCATTTTGAATATATTTATAAAAAATTAAAATTCATAAATTTGAAATTTGATTCATGTCACATGGTGACTGTTTTGGATGCATAAAATCTTTGGTCAAGATGTGTAGAAAAGTTTTTGGCATCGATGTTGCATAATAGTGTTTGATTGAATGAATAAAAAAATATTTTCATAAATTTGAAATTTGAATCTTACCGCAGAATGGCCGATTAGATGCATATAGTTAATGGAAAGTTGCGTATAAAGGGTTTTGACACAAACGTTGCATAAAAAATACTAGTTCACTGAATAAATAATCGCCTTAGAGCATAAAACCTGTCCATGAGATGGACATTTCACCGAACGCTGAGTTTTTGACACGGACATTGCATAAAAATTATTTGTTCAATGAATAAATAGATGTGTTATGGCGTAAAACCTTCCCATGAGGACATTTCACCAAACACTAATCAAAATTGACTCCAACATCTCAGTTTAGTCGAGCATAAAACTCTATTCTCTCTAGCATACAAACATGAAGACCACATGCATAAGAACATTCAATTTTTCACGTGATTTAACCCCAGCGAATAATGCACAGAACCCCTACAACACACTGGTGGTACTATCTATAATTACCCCAACTCACAACATGAATAGATACTACCAATTGAGGTTACATAAATAGCAATAGCCTTGCTCATCTCATGCAAGCATATAAATAAAACATATGGAAAGCTAAACATTTTACAAAGAATCCATCAACTACAACAGAGATCAAACTACGCCACAATCGCAAAGCCAAGTCGCGGACGTCGCAAAGCCATGTTTGTATGAGCCACTATTGACCTCTCACACCCATAGAGAGGAATCCTTCAAGCCATCCTACATCATGACAAAAGGCATAGAAAAGTGTTTGAGCATGTGCAAAACCTTAACAATTCACATGATTTAACGTAGGGAGCAAAACATGATTTAAGGCAGGTATAGAAAATTCCTGAATTCGAGACAGTGCATAGAAGCCAAGCCCTAACCATTATTCTCACTTCCAAAATGTATAATTGATAGAGGCAGTGCATAGAACCTGAAATAGCTTGCATTCTAGGGAATTATTGTAGAGGAATGGTGACAGCCCCAACCAAAACAATGCATACAACAATGTATAAAATTCTGTACCACAACATATATAGTGTGTACCAACAATGTACAGAATTTTATAGAAGTGTATAGATAACTATTCCAACAATGTATAAAATGTGCTCTAATAATGTATAGGGGACTCCCAAAATAAGTTCCTGCTAGTTGGCTCAAGAAGCATAAAAATACAAAATCAAATTGTACTAAAACCGACTCATTTTACATCAGATCAAATGGGTGTGGAACCCTATGCAACTAAGCATAATCATAGTCGGATTTGAGCAAAAGAGGAATTACCAGCATTGGATCTGCATCAAGCACCACATGTTCCTGCAAGACTGCAATAAAAAATCGAATCAAAACATGCAAATACATGGCATAAAAACTGTGGCTCCAGAAGCATAAAACTATGGCTGCAAATCAATGAATTTTACCAAAAATTTTGAACTTCAAATCATTCGGGTGTAGTGCATAGATAGGCATAAATTTCACATGTGTGGGAGTGTTTTAGCTATGCATAGAACTCTGTTTTTATCAGCATAAAAACCAACAGTTTTAAAATGAGTAGAGTTTGATTTCTATGCATCCAAAAAATTATGATGTCAATATTTGAAGATGTACCAAATTGTCCTAATTCACGTGCGTGAAATTATAATCAGCTATGCTAATGCAGAAATTATAGCCAAAAAATCTAGGAATGCTTGCCTGCATTGCTAAACAGAAATTCCAGCAATGAACACAATTACCATGCAGAAAAAAGTCACTTTGGGGGCATTGATGCAATGTCTAGCAGAATGTACATACAGAACTAATGGGCCATGCATAAATAGTTTCATCAACGATGCATAAATAGTTTCATCAACGATGCATATATTGCACAGAAACCTTGCTGCTAGATTACCGCACACAAATACATACCTCTACCTTAAACTGCATATAAACCTTGCCGCTAGATTATCGGACTAGCAGACACCTACCAGCATCAAAAATTGAGTAGAATTTAATTTCTATGCATCAAACAAAGACTATTATTTTCGATCCCAAGCATTTTCGATCTCTTAGGTTTGCCATGCATCAGCTAGCATCCAGAAAGCAAAATTGAGAACAAAATGCATAGAAAAGAAACCCAAAATGCATAAATACCCTATCTTGTCGTGTGGAGGTGAGGAGAGGCAGAGCGCCGCTGTTTGTGTGATGCCAGCGTGAAGACGGTGGGTCAGGTCGCCAAATCAACCGACTGGGTGCTGCACGGGGTTGTGTGAAGGGGACAGGCCGTGGCCATCGACGACCACGCGACTGAGCACGCAGCAGCCCCGCCGCACACCCGCCGTCGTCGTCCCCATCCGTCCTCCCCCAGGCCATGTGTTGCGCCCATCATCATCTGTAGCTCTTCATTTCCTGCAATAAAATGACATAGAAACTGCTCAAACAATTATTGTAATTATGTATCAGCATGTATAGAAGTGGAGAAGCGTACACATATTTAGACGGGCATATATTTTTATCGACATAAAAACAAATGATTTTTTGCGACAAATGAAATTTACTAGAAATCTGAATTTTGAATCATCTAGGCACTGTGCATATAATATAGAGCAACATTGCATACAACCCCCCAAAACCCCTCCCTTCGGGGTTATTGTACCAAAATTGTGACAACAAAATATTTTTCACCATGCTAATAGCGCTCCTGCGCGAGGATCCACTCTCCAACTAAGACTATCTATCACAGCATAAAAATTAGCATGGAGGTGCATACAAACTTTTGAAGTCAATTTTAAGCATGGTGACAATCTGGAAAAGCATGGTTGTCCAAAGCATAAAAAAGCATATAAACCAGCCACCTTCCAGCATCCAGAACTTGGAAGAGCATGAACAGAATGAAACTTCATGCAAACAAGAATATACTAAACTAGAATCTGAAATCCATTTACAAATGGAGCTTCAGCCACGATCATGCCTGAATGCAACTCGGGAACTGACCGAGAGGGATGGGCCACCACTCGTTTAGGTCTTAACTGCCGGTGACTCCGAATCTGCAGAAGATGCATAAAAATCAAACCTCGAACCACTAGAAGATGCATAAAAATCAAAGCTTGAACCACTAGAAAGCTGAAGCTGATTCGGAGATGCTCGACGCTGGGATACAGCGAGCTCACGACCCTGCAATCCATGCATATAACTTAGCAAATGGTTGCATATAACTTCAGCAAATGAAAGCATAGAAAGAAAATAGCAAATGGAGACCCACGCGAGCTTCCCCATCCACCATCCTGGAAGCATCATGGAAGGAAATGGATCACCTGAGGGTCTGCTGCCGTGGTGAGGATAAAGAGATGGGGATGGCCGGAGCGGAGATAGCTGGGCCTGCTGCCATGGTGAGGATGGAGAGGGAGGCCGTGCCGTCGCAGATCGGGGCCGTGAGGTCGCAGATCGAGGCAGGAGAAGGGCTGGCCGCGCGGGGTGGTGAAGAAGCCCCCCTCCCCCTGGCCCCGTTGGCTCGACGCGCCACCAGGCACGCTCGCGCTGCAAGCCGCCGTCGGCCGACCAGAGCCTCTGCCGTCGCGTCACGGCCTGCACCGTAGGCGAGGGAACAGCGACACCATGTCGTAGTTGCTCCGTCGGTAGGGTCGCGACGCGCGGTGGGGGAGGGCCGAGGCCACGACGCTGCAGCTCCAGGCGCCGCCGCGACGCCCCAGCCCATGGGGCCGCCGTGATACCGCCGCTCCAGGCGCCGGGAAGGGGAGTGGGTCGGGGCTGTGTCGCTACGGGTCGGGGAGAGGCGGGCCGCGCCGACGCGGGTCGGGACCGCCGCTACTGCATGACAGACGGAGCCCCGCCGCGCCATAGTCGCCGCCGCCTCGATGGAGGAGTCGCGGGGCCGCGCCGCCGCCAGTCACGGAGGGGCGCGGGCCACGCCGCGCCGCCGTGGGATGGGGACAGGACGGGGCCGCCACCGCCAGCCGCGAATCCGCCCTTCCGCTAGCCCCAGTGGACTCGCCGCGGCCAGGCAGGGAGGGGCGCCGCCGCGGGGCCTGGCGGGGAGGGGCGCCGCCGCGGGGCCTGGCGGGAGGTGGCGCCGCCGCGTGGCGTGGTGGGAAGGGCGCGCTCGCCGGCCACGAGCTCACCGGGGCTCGCCCTCGCTCGGCCTGCAGCGCCGTCACGCGAGGTGTGCCTGGAGGAGCCGCCGCCGCAAATTCAAAATGAGGATGGGGAGAGAGCGGCCGGTGGGAATTAGGGTTTGGAGACCTATATAGTGGGCCCGGGAAGGCGGGCCTGGCCGGTGGGCATAGTGGGCCGCTAGGTGGGCCGGTTCGGTTGGGCTGGTGGCCATTTGGTTGGTGGAACCAGACCAGCTGGACTGGCTGGGGCTCTCCGTTGCTTATTAGAAGCCCAGGGCTCTTAATATAATATATGTATATATATATATATATATATATATATATATATATATATATATATATATATATATATATATATATATATATATATAGGGAAATTCCATTATACTCTTACGAGTATCTACTCCCACCTCCTAATACACAGCACGCGACCTCCACCCAGTCCTGCGCGCCGTTGTAGGTAACGGACGCATGACGCCGTTCCATCCCCCATCAAATGTGCCCTGACACATAGACCGGGTAGAGCTGAGCCCTTATTTTTTGGACCCGTTTTCTGTTCAGGATTCTTTTTTTCCAGCGCCGTCCAGTTCCTGGTGCCCATGCGGCCATGCTCCATTCGTTCGACGCAAGCAGCTACGAATTGGTAGGCGGCAGCGCATACGAATGACGAGCTATTTCATGGCATGCACCCTCCCGTCCTCGACTCGTGGCGGCGTCCCTCCGTCTGGCTGCGGCGCCCAAGCACCATCGCGGTGATGCGGCGTCCCGTCCTCGACTCCATCGGTGGCGGAGGCCACTCCGCCCTCACCTCCCCTCGCTTCGCCCAACGACCATCGCAGCGGCGCTCGTGTCCCCAACGGTGCTCGGCCTGCGGCGGCGGCCCCTAGACGCAGCGTCCTTCCACGGTGGATCGATCGCGACTCCACTTCAGCATGCCCCTCCGATGGTGGCAGCGGCATGGATCCGACGGCGGACTCAGCAGTGCCTTCCCATGTTCAGATCCGGTGTTGGTCGGGGCATCACCATCGTCCATCCTCCCGGTGGTGCCTGGAACCAAGGTGGGCACGGTCTTGTGCTACGGGACAGGACATCTACCGTGGCGGCGGCACCTCCATACGTTCGTCAGGAGCTCCTCAACCACTTCCTCGTGGCGGCCTCCTCCGGCCCGGGCTCATCACTGGACGGCGGCGGGCGTCCAGCCACTCCCCGGATCGGCGACGAGGCTTGTGTCGTCATGGGTGGGTCGCGTCGAAGCCCGCACACCAGCTTCATCGGTCGAGCAAGGCCACGGGATCCAGGTATGGATGGTTCAGAGTTGATTATTGATTTCTTCAGCGGCAGTCTGCTGTCTCACATGATATATATTTCTATTCTCTACCTACCAATTTGTTTTCAGGTCGGCAAAATCATTTTGTTTTCTATCCTATCGATGATACATCTTTGGCTTCTCAGAGGATCCCAAATCAGTTTGGCTTCTCAGTGGATCCAATCTAGTTTTAGTGAGATGCATGACCATGATCTATTGAAGTATCGATATGGACTCTCTTCTTTAGCTTCTGTTAAATTTTAGTATATATTATACTCTCTGTAAAGAAATATCGGTTTCATAATCATAATCATTATAAACTTGTATGTACTCATTATCTCATCATTTATTTATGTGCCCATACTCCTTGACGAGGTATACTTATATACTCTGTTTTCCAAATGACATACTTGCGATACATGGTTATGTATGTGTTCATCCTCTCCTGAGAGCCATATATGTGTATGTGTATACGCATATACTCTACTATAGCAGCACGTATGCACTCATATTCAAGTATATGGACTAGTATTTGTTTATACCATTCTTTTTAACGACGACCGTGTGTGCAATAATTTTAAAAAATATATGCTAATCGACGTCGTTAACCAAAGGTGGCCAGCTTGTTAGTACTTATACTAAAGTATGAATACATACACATGGCCGCAAGAAGTATCCATACATATATACTTCTAAATGTATGTATCTGAATATACTCACTTTATATACTCATTTTATAAAGTATGAATATACTCCTTCAAAATAAAGTATGTATACATATGCTCCTTTAAAATGACGTATGAATATCTACTTATACTATGAAAATAAAATATGAATCTGTATGTGTATGTACTGATACTTGTCAAAAAGGTATGTCTGCATACTTCTAAAATCACCGCAAGTATCGATACATATATTTCTAAAAATTAGGTATACACACATACCACGGGTGTACTAGTACAAGGCATGCATACGTCACCTTCGATCAGCCACAATTTTAAAATCGGGACAAGCAACCTGGCGACGGAAATCACGTGATCAGTTATTCCTAAATGGTTTGGTTTGCAGCTAACGGGCCGCACCTCCCGGCATCCCTCTCTGTTGACGGAACGAGCCAAACGGTGTTTAATACATGGTGGGAGTAAATACTCGTGAGAGTATAAAACACCTGTCCTATATATATATATATATATATATATATATATATATATATATATATATATATATATATATATATATATATATATATATATATATATAGAGAGAGAGAGAGAGAGAGAGAGAGAGAGAGAGAGAGAGAGAGAGAGAGAGAGAGAGAGAGAGAACTGCAAGCATATAGAACCTGCTACATACTAACTATCTCACAGGAACATCCGTGTCTGGTCAAAATCAAGGGGTGCAGATTATTCCTTAACTATCTAACATGGAACATCTATGACATGGCCCTCGCCCCTTCCATGTGTGAACTATCTAACCAGGATGGGTTAATTACCAAGAAAGGCTCCCACATCCGCTGCTGCTTTCAGATTTGAATCAAACTGAGATGGACTACGAGTGTTCAGGAGCTCACCTGTTAGCACCTTGTGGACGATCTCAGAATTGTTGGATCTGAGGGAGAAGGGAGCGTGACCGGCCTCACCGGATCTGCTTCATCCTCGCGGGACCCGCCAAGGGCTGTGGTGGGCGCAATCCTCTGTCTCCTTCGCGTCGAGTGCTGGATCCGCAGAGGGTTGGGAGAAGCCGTCGGCCTCTCCAGGGAGGAGGCACCGCAGTAGCTGTGCGTGAGAGCAGCCTCGCCGGAGCAGGACTCCTTCTCGAGGCGAGGTGCGCGGCGGCGACGGCCCTTGAGCCCGGTAGGGGGCTTCGGCAGACACCGCCAACAGGTGGCCGCGCAGATCCCCACTATGGTAGCCTCGGCCCTCGGAGAGCCACAACCTCCCCAAGCCTCCCGGCCATGGCCGCTGTCGCCGAGGGAAGGGCGCGCAACGCTGCTGCTCTGCCGTGCGAGAGAGAAAAGAGACGAGGGAGGGAGAGGAGACTCTAGGGTTTCAGCAGGATTTTATTCGAAGTCAAGTATACAGCAGCCGTCCATTTCAGGATCCAATGGCTGAGAGAAGTAGGGCTTGATTTGGGCTCAATCTGAACATCATTTTAGGGCCCAACTAGTATTAAGTTCTTTCTTTTAAATTAGTATAAAAATAAACTTGGAAAACAATTTTGGGATAGAAAACGACTTCAAATTCAAAAGTCATGAATACAAAGTTTGTCCAAATTATCAAGATATACATTTGGTGTAATGATCAACTTTTCATTTGAGAAAGTTTGAACCACTCAAATTTTGAATACCAAGACGGCCCCAACTCCAAAAGTCATGAATACCAAGATTATTCCACTCATCAAGATCTACATTTGATACATAAAATATTTTTGTATTTGACAAAGCGTTACGAAAGTGTAGTTCTAAATCCACAGTTCTCATATATAGTTTCATGAAGTCTATGCGAGATTCAATACTTTGTGATTAGAGTTCACCGACGCTTTCTCAAATACAAAAATGTCCTATGTATAGAATGTGTATCTTGATGAGTTTTAACACTTTTTGTATTCAAAAGTTTTTAATTTGAGACCATTTAGTGTCTTGTTTGACCAAGTTTGACCAAGTTTCTACATTTGGTATATATGATATTTTTGCATTTAACAAAGCGTTACAAAAGTGTAGTTCTAAATCCACAGGTCTCACATATAATTTCATAAAGTCTACATGAGATTCAAGACTTTATGACTAGAGTTACCAACACTTTTAAAATACAAAAATATCCTATATATGAAATGTGTAACTTGATGAGTTCTAACACCCTTGTATTCAAAAATTTTTAAATTGAGGCCATTTAGTGCCTTGTTTGACCAAGTTATGCCTTGGATTTTTAAAATATGTGACTAGAGTTTTCTAAAACCTTTTCAGATGCAAAAATAGACTATGTATCAAATATAGATCTTGATGAGTTCTAACTCCTTCGTATTCAAAAGTTTTTAATTTGAGGCCATTTAGTGCCTCGTTTGACTAATTTTGTCTAAAATCACAATAAGGTATTCATGTAATTACCCTGACGGTTTATTTCATAACCGTCAAAAAAAATACAACACCGTCAAGGTAATTCTATTTACCCTGACGGTTTAGACAATTTTCCTGACTGTTATGTGCACTCACAAGTTAATTACACATTTCCCGACGGTTATTTAATTTTCCTGTGTGTTTTTCCGAAACCGTCAAGGTAATTAATTTACCTGACGGTAATTTAATTTCCCCGTGTGTTTTCCAAAAACCGTCAAGGTAATTCTATTTACCCGATGGTTTTTACAATAACCGTCAAGGTAATTCGACACCGTCGGAAATTTCGACTTTCCGGTAGTGAGACCTACTATCTTCGGGCTGCACAGGTGGTGGACGCGGCTACTTGCCTAAGTGCCTAGGTTTGACTGTCGCTCTAGTCTGTGCACCATATTAGCACAAAACTTTCTTATTTGGAATGTGCACGGGCTCAACGCTCGGGCTCGTCGTGATGTCGTTCGTGAGTTCGTGGCCCAGAGCGTGCCACTGTCACCGGTCTTGTTGAGACAAAGATTGATGTACTCTCGGCCGGTATGTCCATAGACTTGGAATGATGTTTGACTATGTGTGTTTGTCGTCTGTTGGGGCATCCGACGGAATCGTGGTAATCTGGCGCTCGGACGCCTGGTCGGTAACCGCGCGAACTTGTCGTACGTTCTCGGCTACGGTAACTATACGATTGTCCCGGCCCGGGCTTCTCACCGTGGTCGCTTGCGGTGGTTTACGGCGGTCGATGAGGACCTAATAAAACCAGCATTCCTTGCTGAACTATGTGAAATTGGGGCAGGCTGCGCCGGGCCACCTGCTCATTTGTAGTGACTTTAACCCGATCTATCGGGCCGCAGACAAGAGCAACGATAGTCCGAAAGCGAAGAAGCTCTAGCCCCCCCGCACCGCTCCCGCTCGGGCGGCACAGAGACGAACCCTAGTGTCGCCGCCGAGACCTCCCTTCCCCGTTCCTCTCCCCCGCCGCCACCGGAGGGTGGCGGCGAGGCCTTTCACCGCGGCGCGGGCCCCTTCGTGTGGGCGGGGCTCGTCGACGGCCATGGGTGCGCGCGGGGGCACGCGACTGGGCTCCGCGTCCTGGTGGCTCGGCGGCGGCGGTGGGGTGTCCTGGTGGCTCATCGGCGGAGGTGGTTGCCCGTGGTGGAGGTGCGGCGGGATTGGAGCTTCTTGGCATCTTCGACGGGTCAGGCACAACGGCCGCCGCCGCTCTGGCCGGCCTTATCCGCGTGGATGCGGCGTGGGGGTCACCGGATCCGGTGCTCTGCGCGTGATCCGGGCCGGGGATGGCGTGCGAGGTGGAGCCGACGCGCCGCCTCCTCTTCGGCGCCCGCACCGGCTGGTCGGCCACCCTTGGTTGGCCGCCGACCGGCCGGGCCTGGCCGTTCTGGCGAGCCGGCCGGCCGGCCGGGTCGGCCGTTGGGTATTTTAAACGCACACAGAATAATCCGCAAGCGCACGGATACCGATGTAGCTTTCACCCGGGAGTATTCCAAGGTATCGATTTTCCACGGGGAACGTGAAGTGTACTAATTAAGGTTCAAGATCGCCCAAGGATAACTATATGTTTATATGGAGAGATAGAAAGTGTTTTCCTATGAGTTCTCTAATTGATCTATGAATCAAGGTTACTTCAAGACTACTTATTTCGGGACATCAGAGCACTAGCCACGAAATGGATGAGAATGGGGCTAGGAAGGTCCGACTCACGGTCCTACGAGACACCAATCCGAACGAGGTGGAATACGTCGCCGTTAGGCTGTCACTACCCTAGGGCTACCACAACAATCCGGGCAGTGGGTGCAATTCCAGGTAATCGCGACTAAGCACCACGCCTAATCTATTAATTACTACTCTAGCGTTGCAAAAGACTAGAGCACTTGATGCAAGCGGGAATCCAATAAATAACTTGAAAGTAAATGCTGGAAGTAAATAAAGAACTCAGGAATTAAGAATTGATGAACCTGGAGAGTAGCTGGAAGACGAACTAGATGCTGCAAAAGTACAATGTTGAGGAAGATCCGACAGACCCGGCTCCTCCTCCGCTCTCTCCTCTTCTCTCTCTCTAATTTTCTAGATACAACTAGATGAACTAGAACTAGAACTAGATGAACTAGAGCTAGATCTAGATGAACTAGAGGGACCTTCTTCTACTTGGATGGAGGATGAAACCCTAGCTTTTGATCTGTAGAAGAATAATGATGCCAAACCCTAGGGGAGGGGCCTCCTTATATAGCCCTCTAGGATGCACCACGGCCCCTCGGATCAAACCGACCTAAACGGACGATAATTATTGCTCCTCAAGGTCGGTGGAGGCGAGATCCGCGAGCCTCCACCCGATTGGTGGAGGTGGGGCGTCGGCCGACCCAAGGAGGAGTCGGCCGACCCACCACCGAGCCCGTTCGGGCTCCCGTTTGGTCCCAGAGCCTTCTCGAACCTTCCAGTTACATAATTTTCACCGGTTCCCGATTATCTCTATGTAATCCCGACATGTGGGCCTTCCTTGGGTATTTTCGCCGACACCTATAAAAATGGACATTCACCAAAACTCGTGGAATTACATCAGTATAACCCCTATATCTAGTTGGTGAACATATTTTAGTCATTTCTCATGTTTAGTTGACGGTAAAAATTGGCACTTAACGATCGTCAACAACTCCCCCAAGCTTACCTTTTGCTCGTCCCCGAGCAAAGATAAACTCGAGTGTGGATCGGAGTTGCTACAATGCTTTCACGCCTCAAAAGTACACATGCGTTCAAACAAGAACTCTCTTCCGGATTAGAGTGAACTATTCTGACTCAAAACTTACTCATATTACCTTTCACCATGGGGCTTGTAACCGTCACTTGGGTCTTGAGTAGTTGAAAGATAGAACGGTCAAGTCAAGCGCCATGTTTCTCGATCTTTGATCAACTATTATTCTAGAGTTTTTGCAAAGTTATGAAATAAAACTCAGAGTTCCTTGTATGAACCTTTCAGGTCTCTCATATGTGGTATTTCTGGATCCTCACTAAGGCATTAATGTTGTATGCCTTCTCTCTTCTCAAAAGATATGTGGTATTTTTGGCATAAGGCGGAAGTAACATTGCGCCTTCACTCTCTCACCCTACCTCTAATAGGCTTATGTGGAGTTTGTAGGTGGGAGCTTATACATATGTTGCATAGTCAAACCATGGATCCGAAGAAACTGGACATACAATCAAATCAAGATGTGCATGTGTGTGGCCCTATATATTGGTTAAGTGGATATATGATGGTAGTGAAAAATGGCGATGATAGATATAAGATGAAATAAAGGGAGAAAAGGGATGATAAAGGTCAACACCTAACTTCTACTTTTGCTCCTTGCAGAAATTCATACCTCCCTTGAACTATGAAGAATTTGGGAGAACTTGGACTGCTGGAAATCTCTCTATGTTGGGACATTGTTCTCTTGCTATTCTTTTTTTTTTTTTTTTTTTTTTTTTTTTTTTTTTTTTTTTTTTTTTTTATGAAGCACCGGGATCTCTTCTTTGGAAACATTGACGGATGTAGCAGCAAACACATACTTGGAGCTTAATTCGATAACAAAAGGGCTAGCAATGGATGAAGGGATATTTTTGATGCTCACTCCCGGTGTAGGAGTAGAACAATTTTAGGATGTGTCTAAATGGATGAATATGGTGGCGCGTACTTCCAGGGATGAAGTAGCGAGGGGTGCATGATGTACGTGTGTGTGA
The DNA here is from genome assembly GCA_018135685.1 of Themeda triandra. Lineage (NCBI taxonomy): Eukaryota > Viridiplantae > Streptophyta > Magnoliopsida > Poales > Poaceae > Themeda > Themeda triandra. The sequence goes on from JAENPR010000990.1 coordinate 60,905, forward strand.
TCTTGACTTTTAACTGTATGACGAGTTTCTAAGGGTCAACACAATCGACCACACTCAAAGCATAAGTAAGTATAAGTGGACTTCCTAGTCTAGCAAGCATGTATATATGGATGTGGTAGGAATTCAAACTCTCGTCATACGAACTCATCATGCGGCATTTTGAATTTTCAAAAGATAAATTCTCGAACTCTAGTATCACTTAGAACAAGATAAACAATGACTCGGACCTTCCCATATCATACCCGTCAACTACCTAGACTTAGATCAAGCATTCGCTACCCACAAGTTTTAGGTTCGAGCAAATCTTAGATCAAAACAGTTTGTCCAAAACTTGGGAGAGTTCTAGGTTGAAAACAGGCACTTGAAAGGAATTACGGCAGAAAGCAACTAATCATCACTTCCAAAAAGTTTATTCTAGGGATTTATTTGGCAAGCAAAATCTTGTACACTCTCCTTTTATTTAACAAACTTAAACATTACACAAGAGTAAATATATAAAGAAAGCAAATTTTAAAATATATAAGAAAGTAATAAGAAATACTTAGCTAGATACACGGGAGATGCTCTCCCCTAAGCTGGATGTTGGCATAATCTCTCACTCTTGTGATTGATGTAGGTCTCACTCTTCTCAAACTTAGCAAATCTCGCGTAACTCAAATAGACAACAAAACTCATGGAGCATATTAAGGGTGAGGTAATCGAGCAAGAGTTGCCTAGAGCTTTGGTTGATTGAGTTTTAATGCGGGAATTCTATGAACTCAATAACATCGAGTTCCTCAGCCGTGTTGATTTGTGGCTCAAGATACACCTTCAAGCGTTGGCCGTTTACTTTAGAAGTGTTTCCTACATCGTCTTGGATGGTAATGGCCCCGTGGATTGAAGTGTCAATGACTTTGTATGGGCCATCCCACTTACTTCGCAACTTTCCATGTCCAAAGAGCTTAACCCTTGAATTAAATAGCGAGAACCTTATCTCGGGTTTGAACTCCTTGTGCTTGATTCTCTTATCGTGCCACCTTTTTGTTCTCTCTTTATAGATTTTAGAACTATGATAGGCCTTTTCTCTCCACTCTTCTAGCTCGGATAGCTGCATTAGACGATTCTTGCTAGCTAGGTGGAGATCCATGTTCCATTTCTTGATCGCCCAATGGGCTTTGAACTCTAATTCTACAGGCAGATGACATGTCTTTCCATATACGAGTTGATACGGTGACATGCCTATGGGTGTTTTGTATGCAGTTCGATAAGCCCAAAGTGCATCATGGAGTTTGTCCTTCCATCCCTTGCCCATTTCATCTACGGTCTTTTGCAGAATATTCTTGATTTGTTTATTAGATGTTTCGCTTGACCGCATTAGTCTCGAGGATGGTATGCCGTTGCGACATTGTGACGAATTCCATGATCTCGCTAAGTACTTCAGGAAGTGTCTATCGATGAAGTGGGAACCTCCATCGCTTATGACTATCCGGGGTGTACCAAAGCGAGGAAAGATTACTTCATGGAACATTCTCTTGGCATGTTTTGAATCGGCTTTACTGACGGGGCAATGCTTCTACCCATTTGGACACATAGTCCACCGCTACTAAAATGTATTCACAATTCCCAGACATAGGGAATGGTCCCATGAAATCAATGCCCCAAACATCAAAGAGTTCAACTTGGAGATTGTTTGTGAGAGGCATTGCATTTCGTGAGTTAATATTCCCATGTTTTTGACATCGGTGGCATCTCCTAACAAACTCCTTTGTATCTTCATACATCGTTGGCCAGAAGAAGCCACTTTGCCAGATCTTGGCATGGGTCCGGAATGCTCCATAGTGTCCTCCATATGGTGAGGAATGGCATCTATCCATAATTTGAATAGCCTCAGCCATAGGGACACATCTCCTCAACAATCCGTCGGCGCAGACTCGAAAAAGGTAAGGCTCATCCCAATAGTGAAAACGGCTATCATGTACCAATTTCCTTTTGTTTGCACCAGGTGGGACATAGCCTTTCACTATAAAGTTTACGATGTCTGCGTACCATGGATCAGAGTCTTGAATTTTGAGTAGGGTGTCATCCCTTAGGTAGTCATTGATGGGAAGCTCATGTGTTTCCTTATACTGAAGCCTAGACAAGTGGTCGGCTACGAGAATTTTCTACTCCCTTTCTATCTCGGATTTCTAAGTCAAACTCTTGGAGTAGAAGAATCCATCGTATTAGCCGAGGCTTAGCATCTTTCTTAGTGAGGAGGTACTTAAGAGCAAAGCATGATCCGAATAGACAATTACCTTTGCCCCCACTAAGTAAGATCTAAACTTGTCTATAGCAAAGACAATGAGCCAATAGCTCTTTTTCGGTTGTAGCATAATTGAGTGCGTGGTCCGGACAAGGTTTTGCTAGCGTAGGATATGGCGTAATGCTTCTTATCCTTGGTTTGGCCTAAAACGGCACCAACCGCAAAGTCGCTAGCATCACACATGATCTCAAAAGGAAGCTCCCAATCAGGTGGTTGGATGATTGGAGCTGAGATGAGTGCTTCTTTGAGGATTTGAAAAGATTCATGACACTCATCATCAAAGATGAAAGGTGCATCCTTGGCTAGGAGACTAGTCAAGGGTCTAGCAATTTGAGAGAAATTCTTTATAAATCGCCTATAGAACCCCGCATGTCCCAAGAAGCTACGGATTCCTTTCACATTTATGGGAGGTGGAAGTTTTTCAATAACTTCAATCTTTGCTCTATCCACTTCTATCCCACGTTCCGACACTTTATGTCCTAACACTATTCCTTCTGAACCATAAAATGGCATTTTTCCCGAGTTTAGGACTAAGTGCTTTTCTTCACATGTTTGTAAGACTTTGTCTAGATTCTCCGAGACAATGATCAAAGGTTTTGCCATAGATGGTAAAATCATCCATGAACACTTCCATGATTTTCTCGATCATGTCACGGAAAATAGACATCATGCACCGTTGGAAAGAAGCTGGAGCATTGCACAACCCAAACGACATTCGTCGGTATGCAAAAGTTCCATACGGGCATGTGAAAGTTGTCTTATTTTGGTCATCTCGGGTGGATCGGGATTTGGTGATATCGAGAATAACCATCAAGGAAACAATAGAAAGAGTGATTTGCAAGCCGTTCAAAGCATTTCATCAATGAAGGGTAACGGGAAGTGATCTTTCTTTGTAGCCTTGTTGAGTTTTCTATAATCAATGCACATACGCCACCCGGTGACTAATCGTTGAGGGATGAGTTCATTCTTCTCATTCTCAACAACTGTCATTCCTCCTTTCTTTGGCACTACTTGGACAGGACTAACCCACTCGCTATGTGGCACGGGATAAATAATCCCAGCATGTAGGAGTTTAAGGACCTCTTTCTTAACAACCTCTCGCATAGCGTTGTTAAGTCTACGCTGTGGCTCCCTAGAGGGTGTACAATTGGGATCAGTGGGGATACGATGCGTGCAAAGAGCGGGGACTAATGCCCGTGAGGTCTTCGAGTGAGTAGCCAAAAGCGATCTATGTCTTTCAAGGACAGTGACAAGTTGTTGTGCTTCATATTCGAGAAAGCTTGTCGCGATGATTCGGAGTGTTTGGGTTGTTGTGAAGAAAGACATATTTAAGGCCGGGAGGAAGAGGTTTTAGCTCTATCGTAGGAGGTGGAGGTTGTTCATTTATGTCTAGCTCAATGGGCGCCGACTCATCTTCTTCTTGAACAAAGTGTTCTACATCGAAGAATGGTTGAGTCATCTCCTCTTGAGACACCATTAAGACCTCCTCAATAGGGTCCGGTTCAGTTTGGGTTCCACTATTGTGTTAATTGATCGATCAAGAGGAACAACAATAGTGGAATTCCCAACCTTGAAGTCTAATTGACCTCGTAATGGTTGTTCTGTAGTAGTCTCATGATTGGTCTCGCAATCAATAGAGGAATCTACGGGATGTCAAAAATGTGAAAATCTAGACATATCCCGAGTTCTTGATTCTAATGGGAACGGTCCTCGTACCCCATGACTTTCTAAAATAAATCTGATGGATCTTGTAGAAGTTTTTGAGATGGGGTTAAGGATGTGTCGGGATAAAGAGTTCTAGCTAACTCTTTTGAAATAATATTTATCCCGTGAAGGATTGTAGTGGACCTTCCTAGCAGATCTTCTAATCGGCACAAGAATGGTTGAAGGAGAGATGATTCGAGCTACCTCGGGGGACATCTACGCCGGTTAGCTTAGCCATTCATAACTCATGATCGCCGAAAGGCTTTGAGTGTGTTCTACGGCCATCGACTCTTTCGTGGATTGGATGGAGTGGTCTTTGCTCGAGGTCTCACTTGGATTGGAAAATTCGAGGCATTTCCATAATCTTCAAAGAGATCTTCCTCGAATTCAAAGGGAAGCTCTAAAGGAGATGGTTCATCATCCTCAAGGGGGTTTTGCATTCCCTTACTAGGAGGTTTTTCAACAACCAAATTTTTAGAAGAGTCTATTGGAATATCTAATTCAGTTGTGGGTTCCTCCTCTTTTGGTTCGGGGATGGGCTCGACTTCTTTTTCTTCTTCGGGAAACTCATCAAAAATGCCAGTGTAAGGGGTGTTCTCAAGAATTTTCTCAAGAATGGCCTTCCCCTCATCTATGGTTTTGTGTGAGAATGAACCTCCGGAAGAGGTGTCGAGATGTAGAGCGACTTCCTTGTTAAGTCCTAGATAAAAGTGTTCTAAAAGGACGTTTTCGGGTAAGGAATGGGTTGGACAAGATATAGTAAGGCTCATGAATCTAGCCCAAGTTGCTCCTAGTGTTTCCTTCTCTTTTTGTTTAAAGTCAAGAATTTCTCTACGGATGATTGCCCTTTTAGAAAGAGGGAAGAAAGCATGACAAAATTTTTCTTGAAGTTCATCCCAATTTCCATCTACACCTCTTACGGAATGAGTATACCACTGTTTTGCTCTACCCGAAAGGGAGAACGGAAATAATTTCCATTTAAGGGTCTCTTGTGTCATGCCGGCAATTGTTAGGCAAGAACACAATAGCTCAAATTCCCTAAGATGGTTGTAAGGGTCTTCATCTTTTAGGCCGAGAGAAGGGTTGATCCCGAACCATGGCTATAAAGCCGGGACGGAGTTCATAGCCGGAAGCCGTAATTGGCTTTGATGATTGTGGTGGCTCTAAGAACTCGGCCCTTGGTGTGGAGAATTTATGAATAGGTGTGGAATCCATGTGGTGAGATGAGAAAGGTGGTAAAAGAAAAATAAAAAGGATACACGGACGACTTGGCTCGAAACTAGCATGACTACCGTTCCCGGCAACGGCGCCGTAAAGCTTGTTGGGTATTTTAAACGCACACGAATAATCCGCAAGCGCACGGATACCGATGTAGCTTTCACCGGGAGTATTCCAAGGTATCGATTTTCCACGGGGAACGTGAAGTGTACTAATTAAGGTTCAAGATCGCCCAAGGATAACTATATGTTTATATGGAGAGATAGAAAGTGTTTTCCTATGAGTTCTCTAATTGATCTATGAATCAAGGTTACTTCAAGACTACTTATTTCGGGACATCAGAGCACTAGCCACAGAAATGGATGAGAATGGGGCTAGGAAGGTCTGACTACGGTCCTACAGACACCAATCCGAACGAGGTGGAATACGTCGGCCGTTAGGGCTGTCACTACCCTAGGGCTACCACAACAATCCGCAGAATTGGGTGCAATTCCAGGTAATCGCCAGACTAAGCACCACGCCTAATCTATTAATTACTACTCTAGCGTTGCAAAAGACTAGAGCACTTGATGCAAGCGGGAATCCAATAAATAACTTGAAAGTAAATGCTGGAAGTAAATAAAGAACTCAGGAATTAAGAATTGATGAACCTGGAGAGTAGCTGGAAGACGAACTAGATGCTGCAAAAGTACAATGTTGAGGAAGATCCGACAGACCGGCTCCTCCTCCTCTCTCCTCTTCTCTCTCTCTAATTTTCTAGATACAACTAGATGAACTAGAACTAGAACTAGATGAACTAGAGCTAGATCTAGATGAACTAGAGGGACCTTCTTCTACTTGGATGGAGGATGAAACCCTAGCTTTTGATCTGTAGAAGAATAATGATGCCAAACCCTAGGGGGGGGCCTCCTTATATAGCCCTCTAGGATGCACCACAGCCCTCGGATCAAACCGACCTAAACGGACGATAATTATTGCTCCTCAAGGTCGGTGGAGGCAGGATCCGCGAGCCTCCACCTGATTGGTGGAGGTGGGCAGTCGGCCGACCCAAGGAGGGAGTCGGCCGACCCACCACTGAGCCCGTTCGGGCTCCCGTTTGGTCCAGAGCCTTCTCGAACCTTCCGACATTCTGAGAATTTTCACCGGTTCCCGATTATCTCTATGTAATCCCGACATGTGGGCCTTCCTTGGGTATTTTCAGCCGACACCCCGAAGAAAGGACATTCACCAAAACTCGTGGAATTCTCGTCGGTATAACCCCTATATCTAGTTGGTGAACATATTTTAGTCATTTCTCATGTTTAGTTGACGGTAAAAATTGGCACTTAACGACCGTCAACACTGGCCGGCTGGGGCGGACGCGGCGCGTAGTGTGCGGGGAAGGCGGTGGTGGGTGGACCCGTGCTGGGCACAGCCTGACGGCGAGCCCATCTCCGGAGATCGGGGGCTGTTTCTTCAGTGGTGCCGTGGTGGTATGGCCGGTCGCAGTTTTTAGCGTGCCGGTGGTGCCATGGTGGTGCTAGCCGCGGTGCTTGGTCCGGGTGGAGGCCGCTCTTCTCCGTTTTGGGCTCGTTGGCGGACGGTAAGGTTGTCGCCCTTCGGGCGTAGGGGGTAGCGGCGGGATTTCCTCCCTCTCTGCTCGCCCCCTGCTTCCTTCTTCGTGGTTGTAACACCCCGGCCTAGGGCTTAACAGGATTAATAGGATACTCATACTAACAAGTTGCAACTTTTTTTCGGAAGCCCATCTTCTAAAAACTCCAAAGTTAAGCCTGCTTGGCCTGGAGCGATGGGTGACTGATTGGGAAAAATTTTCCCAGGTGCGCACGAGTGAGGACAAAGTACGCAGAAAAGACTAGTGTTGGTCTCGTGAGGGTAGTCTATGTCCTTGTTAAGGCCGGATGTAAGCGGGCCCGGCCTCGGAGGGGCGGGGACGTTACAAATGGTATCAAAGCCAACCCTTGCGGTTTCACGGGCGTGTGTGTCGGTTGCGCGGGCATGGTGCGCATGGTGGTGTGGATCCGAGTGGTCACACGGCATGGCACATGCACCGGCACTTGGACACACGGACGTGGCTAAGAGGGGACGTTCCACTGGGTTGACCAACGAGGACGTCGGTCTCGTAAGGGGTGAGAATGTAACACCCCCCGCCCGGGCTTAACATGATTAATAAGATACTCATACCAATAAGTTGTAACTTTTTCCGGAAGTCCATCTCCTAAAAACTCCAAAGTTAAGCATCCTTGGCCTGGAGCGATCGGTGATCGACCGGGAAGTCCTTCCCAGGTGCACAAGAGTGAGGAGAAAGTGCACAGAAAAGATTAGTGTTGGTCTGTGAGGGTAGTCTATGTCCTTGTTAAGCTACCGGATGTAAGAGGGCCCGGCCTTGAAGAGGCGGGACGTTACAGTGTTGGCCATGTTACGGTTGTGGCCGGGGTTCTGCTGGCGTTGGGGGCGGTCTTCGACTATGCCGTCCCTCCCCATGTCCCCGCTTTGTCGTCATGGGGTGGTCGTCGTGAGGACGGTGGCCTTGGTGTGCGCCGGGGTGCTGGTCGGGACTCGCCCTGCACTGTACCTTCGGGCGGCGGCGGTTCCGGCCTACGGGAGCTCGGTCGGCAGCGGTGGCTGGCTGCGGCTACGGCTACGGCGGATGGATAGTGGACGTTCATGGTGGCGGGAGGCTGGTGTTCGGCAGATAGTCTGGCGGGGTGCTGGCGCAGCTCTGCGGCTGCTTGCATGGCCGGCGCGTCGACTTCCTGTGAGGCTTCTGTTGTGTGCTTGGCAATGGCGTCTTGCTTCTGGTGGGGGCCCGCATCTCGTTTGTCACCCGTGCTGTGGGTTTCTTTGGGCGAAAGCATGGTGGCGACACCTGCGGGTGTCGTTCCCCTGTTGAGGGCGTCACGTCCCCAGCACTCTCAATGGGTGAAAACCCAGTCCTGCCCTCAACAAGCGACGGCGGTGCTTTGGTGTCATGACCTTCTTGAAGGCATCGCTGTGGACTTCGGCGCGATCGGGACGTTGATGGCGGCCCTTATCGACGATTTTACACCGCCAATTTAAGATGAAAAAGGGAGAATTAATTATTTTTATGCACATATACATTTGCTACTAACCCAATTCCGCTTGCACTAGGAAAAATACTATTTCGCAGGAATATATATATAAGTGCAGGAATTTTATAAATAAAAGGCGCTTTCTTGGAAGCGCAAAACCAAGCAAGGGAGAGAAGGGCCACTTCGGGACCAGACTGGGCTAGAACCACGTCACCACCACAATCTAGGTCCAGCCCAAGGTCCACTTGTGAAAGTCGGTCAGGGGGCGGCAGCACCTGGGTGCGGCCGCGCCTGGGGCGCGCGCGCCAGGGGCCGCACCGCCCTCCCTCTCCTTCCACGTGGCGCTTCCTGGTGGATCCTCCATGATGGTTGCATGTGGGAATGCAACATTATGGCGCCCAAATCGACCATCCTAGTGCTATAAATAGATGGAGGAGGCTCCCTCTCTCTCACACACCACATTTTGGAGTCACCTCACAACCTTCTCTTGTATTAGTATTAGTACTATTTTAGGAGCAAGGCAAAGCTACTTGGAGAGCTTGTCTCCCGGAAGAAAGAGCGACTCTTGGTATGAATACTATGAAGAGTTCTTCCATATTCAAGTTCTCATATCTTTTATATAGCATTGCTTATGAACTAGAGTATAGTCCCGATCATGTTATATTCGATATTCATAGACTAGACCAAAGTTCTTATGAGTATTTCATAACATGTTCATCATTGTTCTTCATTGTTCGTATTCTTTATAAGTTTAGAAGTATCGATGAGAATGGAGTAACGGTCCGTTGTTCTTTCGGGATTGCCTATGTTCTTGCTCATCTATCAGGGGGGGAGTCCATGGGGGACATAGATAGTTCCTTAGTATGCGGGTGTGGTGTCCGGATACGAGGGGGCCTTCGGATATGACGGCATGCCAAGGTTGAGGTGGTAGGCGATGGTGGTGACAGCCCTGTCCATCCTCTATAATCCCCCACGTTCGTATGTCGTGTAGGAGTTCGTAAATACCTCTATCGGGCCGGGTAGACCAGTGCGGAGGTCTCCGTTGCTCTAGGCTGACTTATTTCTAGACTTGTACATCATATGACATTAACTTGTTCATTGCAAGGCTATATTAGAACATGCCTGCTCCACCTAGGATCATTCTTTTATTCTTTATATTCTTTCATTCTTTGTTTACATTTCATTTTCCTTTTATCCCGAGGTTGGCTCTAGTGTGTGTCACTCTATCTTAAAACTATCATGACTTACCCCCGTATTGAGTATTGATCTATCATACGAGTCATCTTGTCCATGTCCATACTCTTGTACCATGCCTTCCTACGGAAAAATATAAATAACGATACCCGAATACTCCGGGTGAAGTGCTACAACGATAATTCCGTGCGCTTGCGGACTTGCTCTGTAAACAATCAGAACTATCGTTGAGATATTTCTTGGCGACGTTGCTAATCCTAGCAAAGATGCTAAGAAATGCCAACAAGCATTTCTAGCGCCGTTGCAGGGGATAGACTTAAAACCTCCATACTTGGTGATTGCGCTAAGAAATGCCAACAAGCATTTCTGACGCCGTTGCCGGGGAAGGCACTGGTTAATTAAACTCTAGTATGGACATGTTCATGGTGACATATATGTATGGTAGCCATTACTCATGCAAAGTTAACCTTTTATGTTTTCTCCCGTTGTGGATGAAAACGGGATAGCCGGTTCGTCGTTTTCCGTCAACTTGTTCGTGGTTCGTGCCGAGTGGTGGAGTAGTTGTAATTTGTTTTTAGTTGGTTAGTTTCTTAGTGGTTTTGCTTTTCTTTAGTTGGTTAGTTGCCTCGTCGTGGAGCTCTTTAGTGGTTTTAAAGTGGAGGCTCGTGTCGACTTGACCCAATCCGACCGAGTTCTAGTGGTTAGAGGTTTGTGTCGATGTCCCGGTCCGACCAAGCGTGGAGTTGAGTTGGCGCTTCTTGTGACACGAGTTGAGTCGATTTGGTACCTAGGTGTGATATTTGGAGTAGGGCACCCTCCACAATTGTATGTGGTTTTCGTCCGGTTTTCACATCAAAGACTAGGCGAGGCACTTGCCTTCTTTTTCTTTTTTATTCGTCTAATAGAAATCGCGGCAAAGCTTTTGCCGTCCTTTCGAAAAAAACAGCTCAACCTCCGTTCCATGTGGCGTTTTCGTCGTACCATCGATTCCCCGCATGTCGATGAGTTATACCCGCATGGACTTTGTTTACATGGAGCAATGAGCGACGCCGGCCGATGCCGGAACGCATTGACCGGGCCTTCGCTAACGTTGCATGGCTCCGAAGTACCCGGTCACCACCTCGAGATCGCTATCCTCCGAGTGCTCGGACCATGCTCCACTCCTCCGCCTATGCACCGAACCATGGGCGGTGCCACGCCTCAAGTTCGAGCCGTTCGGGGTGCGTCAAACGGGATATGAGAGAGAAGTGGCGCAGCCGGCACAACAGCTTGATCTGGTGCCACCGAACCAGTTCGACTAGTCCGATCCAACCAGCCCAGCCGTCGGCCCAATAGGCCCAACTTATCGGGCCATATATATACCACCCACAAACCCTAATCCCTCCATCCCTGCTACCCCCAACCCCCACTCGCGGCCGCCGTTTTTGGAGCAGGCGCGACCGCGCCCCTGGAACCACCGGTGGCGGCCCGTGCGGGGCACTGCGCTCCCCACCGGTGAGCTCTGATCTCACGGCGGTGCGGCGGAGCCCCTCCCCGGCCACTGACGGGCGACGCGGCGGCGGCCCTCACCGGGCGAGGACCGCGGCGGCCCTCCACAGGCAAGGACGGCAGCGGCCCTCCCCAGGCAAGCCCTACGGCGTGGCAGCGGCCCTCCACGGACACCGATGGCTCCCGGGCTCCCTTCCTCTACCGCCGCGGCGGCGGCCCCGAGCAACAACGCGGTGGTCCCGCGCGTCTCCCCTCCCGCGGTGGCATGGCCCCGCTCCTCGCGACCCCGGCAGCGCGGCTCCTCTCCCGTCTCGCGGCGGCGCGGCGTGGCCCCGCGCCCGTCCCCGTCATGCGGCGGCGAGCCCCGTCCCGGTTGAGATCCACCTGCACCCGACGCCCCTCGCCTGGATCTCGCGGCGGCTGTCCCAAGCACCGACGACAGCGCGAGGGAGGCGCGGTCCTGTCGTAGTCTGCGGCCGGCCCTTCTCAGCGGCGCGGGCACGCAGGGGAGGCGATGGCGGTGCGCGGTCCACTCTGGTGCCGTGGCTCCTCTTCCCCTGGCCGCGACCCACTACGGCGCCGCTCCACGCCAGAGCATGCGCGGCGGCCCCAACTCCCCTATCCGTGGTGGCGTGCGGCACCAACTCCCTGGACCGACGGCGGCGCGTGGCCCCTCTCCCTCACCTGCGACGCGGCGTGGCCATGCATGGAGGTCCGATGGCGACGCCCATCCGCTCCACCCTCTCCCCTGCGCCGCCTCGTGATCTGCGGTGGCAGCTTGGGCTCCCTTCGATGGTGACAATGTCACGAACGGGTTTGTATGCAGAGTCTGCCACATTTGTATGCAGAGTCTGCCACGATGCAAAGGTTTTTATGCATTTTCTCTTGTCGTTTGTATGCACAGCTGTTGTAGGGTGCAGATCGGACCATCGCCTCCAGTCCGTGTGGTAGGGGCGCCCCTGCGGTGCCAGCGGCCTCTCCAAGCAGATCCATCGGCGTCCTTCTCCCTCCGTGCAGCAGCATCGGGTTTTCCTCTCCTGCACCAGTGGTGGCACGGTCGGCATACGGGCATCCGGGCACCTCCTCCCCACCGGTGCCATGGCCGGCATTTGGGCACCTCCTCCCCACCGCTGCCAGTTTGATTGCAGGTCTGTGCATCTCTTTAGAAGTTTATATGCAGAGCTGTTGAGTGCTTATATGCATAGTTTGATCAGCTGTTGATTGCATGGTGAAACTATGCTTATATGCATGTTGATATGCTTGATTATTTTATCTGTTGATATGCATGGTATAAACTGATTTATATGCATGGTTATACTGTTTTTATGCTCTCCTTTGGTTAAAATTAGTGTTTATCAATTGTTGTCGTGGTTAAAATCTGTATGCATTGCAGGATTAGGTATCTATGCATTGCAGGGAACTTATCCTTTTATACATTGTTGGATGACATTTTCCATACTTTTTGTTTCTACATATTTCTATGCAGCGTCCTCCTCCACCGCAGTGAGGTCGGTGGCGGAGCTACTCCCTACTATCGACGGCCACGGAGGTTTGTATGCATCACGGAGGAGGTTTCAATCCACAGAGCTCTTTTTGCTGTTTATTCATATTTCTGTGTTTGTCAGCATGCATATAAAATTGTCTTATGCATAATTAAGTTGCCCTGTATGCAGATTGGCAAGGTCATTGGGGATCTAGGCATGTGGTCGTGGAGAAGAAGGTCATCGGGTTTTGTATGCAGGATTGACCACGGTTTGTATGCAAGGTGAAACCTTATGCACGCTTGACAGTGATCTATATGCATTGTGGTTCACACTCCGCTAGGCAGCATGCATACAAAAGCTTGTATGCCGCGTTCTTGATTTTTCTTGTTTCAAATGGAAGTACAAAATTGAATGCTTGGTTAGGGTTTTGGATGGGTGGGAGCCGCCAGCTCGATAGCAGCACCGTTTCCTTGGTCTTTTCCATTGATGAAAAATAGCATGTCTCTATGTGCTTTTGATAATGGTTCGTATGCACATCAGGTTTCTATGTGCTTTTGATAATGGTTCGTATGCAAAGTTGCAGATATCTATGGTTCGTACACAAGTTTTGTATGAGTTTGTATGCAGAGCAACGGTTTTGTGCATACGTAAGTTTGTATGCATAGCAAGGTTTTTAGATGCATGGTGATTTGTATGCATGATGCTTGGGGTTATCTGTATGCAATTAGAGACTGACTTAATTCCTCATGTTGCTACTTTGGAACGTATTTATAAGCACTTTTAGAACACGTTTATATGCACTGTTGAAGCACTCTATTTTGTCAATTGATATGCATATAAAGTTATGCACCAATAATGCCCATTGTAAATGAGTAACTAGTTAACAGTTATGCCCTCAAAATGGTTGAATGTATATTTATATGCATAATGAAACGAGATAACAATGTTTGGGGGATGATTTTAAGGTGGGGTGGTTCACGTTCGTATGCATGGTAAACCGTGTCGCATGCTTGGAATGAATTCCTCGGAGCACACTTTCTATGTTTTGTTAGAAACACTTTTGACATACATTATTTATGCATTGTCGAAGCACACTTTTCTATGTTGTGTATACACTTTTGACCTAAATTGAATAAAATTTCAAATTTAAAAGAACTCTGTATACACTATTGGAGACATTTGACATGCATTATGAGAGCTTTGTATACACTATTAGACACATTTGATATGCATTATGTGAGCTCTGTATACACTGTTGGACACGTTTGACATACATTATGTGAGCTTTGTATACACTGTTAGACAAATTTGACATACTTGTCATTTTTTATACTTTGTGTTAACAGTCTATATGCATATCTGTTTTTGGTTGTAGGTTCGTGTTGTAAGAAATGAAAATGCTCGAATGACGACGTCCGGAAGGTTGGCGACTGTGTCGAGGTGGCCGATCGGACTGTGACTGCAGGTGTAGGTTTAGATGCATGGTGAAAATTGTGATCATGCTTAGTTGCATAGGTTTCTACCCCAATTGAATTCAAATTTCAAATTTAAAAGAAGTATGTATATATTATTCAGGAACACTTATATGCATTGTGAGAATGATTATTTGTGTGCTTCTACAAAAATTTATACAAGGTCGGTACATAATTCTATACACAATTGGAGTAGTTGGATGTATGCTTTCTACATTGTTGTAATACAATTATTATTGAGCGTATTTTTTATTCAATGTTGGCACACATTTGTATACATTTTATTGAAAAATTCTAATTTCAAATAAGTCTGTATACTTTGTTGGAGCACACTTCCATGTGATGTTGGAGAATATGTAATGTTGGCGCAAAATACTTTTTATATGCACATCTTGATCAGTGTTATATCCATACTATCTCCCAATACTAGCCACGATTCAAATTTTAAATTTTGGAGAAGACGATATCATAAATTTGAAATCTATATGCATCTTGACTAGTGATAATATGCATACAATCAGTCATCCAAAAACTTTTATACGCATCTTGACCGGTGACTATATGCACCCAATTGTCACATGCCATGATTCAAATTTCAAATTTATGAATTTCAAAAAATTTCAAAAAATATATTCAGAATGGATCTTGAATCGTACGTAAAAATGTGACGAGTTCAATGGTGAAAACTGTTTTCAAATCGGAGGCTTCGTTTAGGAATTATTGCAAAAAAAGAAAGAAATTCGAGTGGATGCCCGCATGTCGGCTTGTGTCGGCCGTGTCACCGTGTCGGCCGTGCGGTGGAAGCTGCTCACGGGAGGTTTATATGTATCGTAGAACTGGTTTGTATGCACTCAGTGTACTCGAACAACTGGTTTATATGCACTGTCGCGACAAAAAAGTCTGTACGCACTCTGACCTGTGTTTGTACGCGTCCAGTCTATTGAGTCAGCACCCAAGCGCGTCAGCACCTGCATGTGGGTGGCTGGCTGGCTGGTTGGGTGGGTGGGTGACTAATTGGCTGGAGCTTCCAATAAGCTATTGGAAGCCATAGGCTTCCAATAGCGGCGCCCTATATATATATATATATATATATATATATATATATATATATATATATATATATATATATATATATATATATATATATATATATCTCCCCAACCCGCCATGGTATGTGGCAATGCTATTGAAATCTAAATCTAGCCCCAAACGTGTGATTTGTCTCCAACGGTGCTAAAAGATCCAGATGTGTATTCAGATTTCCAAAAACCGTCAAGGTAATTCTATTTACCCTGATGGTTTTTACAATAACCGTCAAGGTAATTCGACACCGTCGGGAAATTTTGACTTTCCAAAGAGTGAGACCTACTATCTTCGGGCTGCACAGGTGGTGGACGCGGCTACTTGCCTAAGTGCCTAGGTTTGATTGTCGCTCTTGTCTGTGCACCATATTAGCACAAAACTTTCTTATTTGGAATGTGCCTCGGGCTCAACGCTCGGGCTCGTCGTGATGTCGTTCGTGAGTTCGTGGCCCAGGAGCGTGCCACTGTCACCGATCTTGTTGAGACAAAGATTGATGTACTCTCGGCCGGTATGTCCATAGACTTGGAATGATGTTTGACTATGTGTGTTTGTCGTCTCTGTTGGGGCATCCGACGGAATCGTGGTAATCTGGCGCTCGGACGCCTGGTCGGTAACCGCGCGAACTTGTCGTACGTTCTCGGCTACGGTAACTATACAGTTGTCCCAGCCGGGCTTCTCACCGTGGTCGCTTGCGGTGGTTTACGGGCGATCGATGAGGACCTAATAAAACCAGCATTCCTTGCTGAACTATGTGAAATTGGGCAGGCTGCGCGCCGGGCCACCGCTCATTTGTAGTGACTTTAACCCGATCTATCGGGCCGCGAGACAAGAGCAACGATAGTCCGTAGAACGAAGAAGCTCTAGCCCCCGCACCGCTCCCGCTCGGGGCGGCACAGAGGCGAACCCTAGTGTCGCGCCGAGACCTCCCCTTCCCCGTTCCTCTCCCTCGCCGCCACCGGAGGGGGCGGCGAGGCCTTTCACCGGCGGCGCGGGCCCTTCGCCGTGTGGGCGGGGCTCGTCGACGGCCATGGGTGCGCGGGGGCACGCGGACCGGGCTCCGCGTCCCGGTGGCTCGGCGGCGGCGGTGGGGTGTCCCGGTGGCTCATCGGCGGAGGTGGTTGCCGTGGTGGAGGTGCGGCCGGGATTGGAGCTTCTTGGCATCTTCGACGGGCGCAGCACGGCCGCCGCTCCCGGCTGGCCTTATCCGCGTGGATCCGCGTGGGGTCACCGGATCCGGTGCTCCGCGCGTGATCCGGCCGGGGATGGCGTGCCGAGGTGGAGCCGACGCGCATGCCTCTCTTCGGGCGCCACTCGGGCCGGTCGGCCACCCTTGGTTGGCCGCCGCCGACCGGGCGGGCCGGGCCGTTCTCGGCGAGCCGCCGGCCCGGTCCGGGCTGGCTGGGGGCGGACGCGGCGCGTAGTGTGCGGGGAAGGCGGTGGTGGGTGGACCCGTGCTGGGCACAGCCTGACGGCGAGCCCATCTCCGGAGATCGGGGGCTGTTTCTTCAGCGGTGCCGTGGTGGTATGGCCGGTCGCAGTTTTTAGCGTGCCGGTGGTGCCATGGTGGTGCTAGCCGCGGTGCTTGGTCCGGGTGGAGGCCGCTCTTCTCCGTTTTGGGCTCGTTGGCGGACCGGTAAGGTTGTCGCCCTTCGGGCGTAGGGGGTAGCGGCGGGATTTCCTCCCTCTCTGCTCGCCCCCTGCTTCCTTCTTCGTGGTTGTAACACCCCGGCCTAGGGCTTAACAGATTAATAGGATACTCATACTAACAAGTTGCAACTTTTTTTCGGAAGCCCATCTTCTAAAAACTCCAAAGTTAAGCCCGCTTGGCCTGGAGCGATGGGTGACCGGTGGGAAAAATTTTCCCAGTGTGCGCACAAGTGAGGACAAAGTACGCGAGAAAAGACTAGTGTTGGTCTGTGAGGGTAGTCTATGTCCTTGTTAAGCTGCCGGATGTAAGCGGGCCCAGCCTCGGAGGGGCGGGACGTTACAAATGGTATCAAAGCCAACCCTTGCGGTTTCACGGGCGTGTGTGTCAGTTGCGCACGCATGGTGCGCATGGCTGGTGTGGATCCAGAGTGGTCACACAGCATGGCACATGCACTGGCACTGGACACACGGACGTGGCTAAGAGGGGACGTTCCCAGCCTGGGTTGACCAACGAGGACGTCAGTCTCGTAAGGGGGTGAGAATGTAACACCCCCGCCCAGGGCTTAACATGATTAATAAGATACTCATACCAATAAGTTGTAACTTTTTCCGGAAGTCCATCTCCTAAAAACTCCAAAGTTAAGCATCCTTGGCCTGGAGCGATCGGTGATCGACCGGGAAGTCCTTCCCAGGTGCGCAAGAGTGAGGAGAAAGTGCACAGAAAAGATTAGTGTTGGTCTGTGAGGGTAGTCTATGTCCTTGTTAAGCTACCGGATGTAAGAGGGCCCGGCCTTGAAGAGGCGGGATGTTACAGTGTTGGCCATGTTACGGTTGTGGCCGGGGTTCTGCTGGCGTTGGGGGGCAGTCTTCGACTATGCCGTCCCTCCCCCATGTCCCCGCCTGTCGTCATGGGGTGGTCGTCGTGAGGACGGTGGCCTTGGTGTCTGCCGGGGTGCTGGTCCGGGACTCTGCCCCAGACCTGGTACCTTCGGGGCGGCGGCAGTTCCAGCTACGGGAGCTCGGTCGGCAGCGGTGGCTGGCTGCGGCTACGGCTACGGCGGATGGATAGTGGACGTTCATGGTGGCGGGAGGCCGGTGTTCGGCGAGATAGTCCGGGCGGGAGTCCGGGCGCAGCTACGTGGCTGCTTGCATGGCCGGCGTCGCCGACTTCGTGAGGCTTCGTTGTGTGCTTGGCAATGGCGTCTTGCTTCGGTGGGGCCCGCATCTCGTTTGTCACCCGTCCGTGGGTTTCTTTGGGCGAAAGCATGGTGACAGCCGACACTGCGGGTGTCGTTCCCCGTTGAGGGCGTCACGTCCCCAAAGACTCTCAATGGGTGAAAACCCGGCCCCGCCCTCAACAAGCGACGGCGGTGCTTTGGTGTCATGACCTTCTTGAAGGCATCGCTGTGGACTTCGGCGCGATCGGGACGTTGATGGCGGCCCTTATCGACGATTTTACACCGCCAATTTAAGATGAAAAAGGGAGAATTAATTATTTTTATGCACATATACATTTGCTACTAACCCAATTCCGCTTGCACTAGGAAAAATACTATTTCGCAGGAATATATTCGCAGGAATATATATATAAGTGCAGGAATTTTATAAATAAAAGGCGCTTTCTTGGAAGCGCAAAACCAAGCAAGGGAGAGAAGGGCCACTTCGGGACCGGGACCGGGCTAGAACCACGTCACCACCACAATCTAGGTCCAGCCCAAGGTCCACTTGTGAAAGTCGGTCGGGGGGCGGCAAAGACCGGGTGCGGCCGCGCTCGGGCGCGCGCGCCGTGGGGCCGCACCGCCCTCCCTCTCCTTCCACGTGGCGCTTCCGGTGGCTCCTCCATGATGGTTGCATGTGGGAATGCAACATTATGGCGCCCAAATCGACCATCCTAGTGCTATAAATAGATGGAGGAGGCTCCTCTCTCTCACACACCACATTTTGGAGTCACCTCACAACCTTCTCTTGTATTAGTATTAGTACTATTTTAGGAGCAAGGCAAAGCTACTTGGAGAGCTTGTCTCCCGGAAGAAAGAGCGACTCTTGGTATGAATACTATGAAGAGTTCTTCCATATTCAAGTTCTCATATCTTTTATATAGCATTGCTTATGAACTAGAGTATAGTCCTGATCATGTTATATTCGATATTCATAGACTAGACCAAAGTTCTTATGAGTATTTCATAACATGTTCATCATTGTTCTTCATTGTTCGTATTCTTTATAAGTTTAGAAGTATCGATGAGAATGGAGTAACGGTCCGTTGTTCTTTCGGGATTGCCTATGTTCTTGCTCATCTATCAGTAGGGTGGGAGTCCATGGGGGACATAGATAGTTCCTTAGTATGCGGGTGTGGTGTCTGGATACGAGGGGGCCTTCGGATATGACGGCATGCCAAGGTTGAGGTGGTAGGCGACAGGTGGTGACAGCCCTGTCCATCCTCTATAATCCCCCACGTTCGTATGTCGTGTAGGAGTTCGTAAATACCTCTATCGGCTGGTAGACCAGCTGCGGAGGTCTCCCTGTTGCTCTAGGCTGACTTATTTCTAGACTTGTACATCATATGACATTAACTTGTTCATTGCAAGGCTATATTAGAACATGCCTGCTCCACCTAGGATCATTCTTTTATTCTTTATATTCTTTCATTCTTTGTTTACATTTCATTTTCCTTTTATCCCTGAGGTTGGCTCTAGTGTGTGTCACTCTATCTTAAAACTATCATGACTTACCCCTGTATTGAGTATTGATCTATCATACAGTCATCTTGTCCATGTCCATACTCTTGTACCATGCCTTCCTACGGAAAAATATAAATAACGATACCCGAATACTCCCGGGTGAAGTGCTACAACGATAATTCCGTGCGCTTGCGGACTTGCTCTGTAAACAATCAGAACTATCATTGAGATATTTCTTGGCGACGTTGCTAATCCTAGCAAAGATGCTAAGAAATGCCAACAAGCATTTCTAGCGCCGTTGCAGGGGATAGACTTAAAACCTCCATACTTGGTGATTGCGCTAAGAAATGCCAACAAGCATTTCGACGCGTTGCGGGAAGGCACCGGTTAATTAAACTCTAGTATGGACATGTTCATGGTGACATATATGTATGGTAGCCATTACTCATGCGGGTTAACCTTTTATGTTTTCTCCCGTTGTGGATGAAAACGGGATAGCCAGTTCGTCGTTTCCGCCAACTTGTTCGTGGTTCGTGCGGTGGTGGAGTAGTTGTAATTTGTTTTTAGTTGGTTAGTTTCTTAGTGGTTTTGCTTTTCTTTAGTTGGTTAGTTGCCTCGTCGTGGAGCTCTTTAGTGGTTTTAAAGTGGAGGCTCGTGTCGACGACCCAATCCGACCGAGTTCTAGTGGTTAGAGGTTTGTGTCGATGTCCCGGTCCGACCAAGCGTGGAGTTGAGTTGGCGCTTCTTGTGACACGAGTTGAGTCGATTTGGTACCTAGGTGTGATATTTGGAGTAGGGCACCCTCCACAATTGTATGTGGTTTTCGTCCAGTTTTCACATCAAAGACTAGGCGAGGCACTTGCCTTCTTTTTCTTTTTTATTCGTCTAATAGAAATCGCGGCAAAGCTTTTGCCGTCCTTTCGAAAAAAACAGGCTCAACCTCCGTTCCATGTGGCGTTTTCGTCGTACCATCGATTCCCCGCATGTCGATGAGTTATACCCGCATGGACGCCCGTTTACATGGAGCAATGAGCGACGCCGGCCGATCTTTGGAACGCATTGACCGGGCCTTCGCTAACGTTGCATGGCTCCAGAAGTACCCCAGTCACCACCTGAGATCGCTATCCTCCGAGTGCTCGGACCATGCTCCACTCCTCCGCCTATGCACTGAACCATGGGCGGTGCCACGCCTCAAGTTCGAGCCGTTCTGGGTGCGTCAAACGGGATATGAGGAGACAGTGGCGCAGGCCTGGCAACAGTTGATCTGGTGCCACCGAACCAGTTCGACTAGTCCGATCCAACCAGCCCAGCCGTCGGCCCAATAGGACCAACTTATCGGGCCATATATATACCACCCACAAACCCTAATCCCTCCATCCCTGCTACCCCCAACCCCCACTCGCGGCCGCCGTTTTTGGAGCAGGCGCGACCGCGCCCCTGGAACCACCGGTGGCGGCCCGTGCGGGCACTGCGCTCCCCACCGGTGAGCTCTGATCTCACGGCGGTGCGGCGGAGCCCCTTCCCGGCCACTGACGGGCGACGCGGCGGCGGCCCTCACCGGGCGAGGACCGCGGCGGCCCTCCACAGGCAAGGACGGCAGCGGCCCTCCCCAGGCAAGCCCTACGGCGTGGCAGCGGCCCTCCACGGACACCGATGGCTCCCGGGCTCCCTTCCTCTACCGCCGCGGCGGCGGCCCCGAGCAACAACGCGGTGGTCCCGCGCGTCTCCCCTCCCGCGGTGGCATGGCCCCGCTCCTCGCGACCCCGGCAGCGCGGCTCCTCTCCCGTCTCGCGGCGGCGCGGCGTGGCCCCGCGCCCGTCCCCGTCATGCGGCGGCGAGCCCCGTCCCGGTTGAGATCCACCTGCACCCGACGCCCCTCGCCTGGATCTCGCGGCGGCTGTCCCAAGCACCGACGACAGCGCGGGGGAGGCGCGGTCCTGTCGTAGTCTGCGGCCGGCCCTTCTCAGCGGCGCGGGCACGCAGGGGAGGCGATGGCGGTGCGCGGTCCACTCTGGTGCCGTGGCTCCTCTTCCCCTGGCCGCGACCCACTACGGCGCCGCTCCACGCCAGAGCATGCGCGGCGGCCCCAACTCCCCTATCAGTGGTGGCGTGCGGCACCAACTCCCTGGACCGACGGCGGCGCGTGGCCCCTCTCCCTCACCTGCGACGCGGCGTGGCCATGCATGGAGGTCCGATGGCGACGCCCATCCGCTCCACCCTCTCCCCGCGCCGCCTCGTGATATGCGGTGGCGGCTTGGGCTCCTTCGATGGTGACAATGTCACGAACGGGTTTGTATGCGTAGTCCCGCCACATTTGTATGCGCAGCCCGCCACGATGCAAAGGTTTTTATGCATTTTCTCTTGTCGTTTGTATGCACTGACTGTTGTAGGGTGCGAGATCGGACCATCGCCTCCGGTCCGTGTGGTGGGGCGCCCTGCGGTGCCGCCGGCCTCTCCAAGCAGATCCATCGGCGTCCTTCTCCCTCCGTGCAGCAAAGATCGGGTTTTCCTCTCCCCGCACCGGTGGTGGCACGGTCGGCATACGGGCATCCGGGCACCTCCTCCCCACCGGTGCCATGGCGGCATTCGGGCACCTCCTCCCCACCGCCGCGTTTGATTGCGTGTGTCAGTGCATCTCTTTAGAAGTTTATATGCAGAGCGTTGAGTGCTTATATGCATAGTTTGATCACTGTTGATTGCATGGTGAAACTATGCTTATATGCATGTTGATATGCTTGATTATTTTATCTGTTGATATGCATGGTATAAACTGATTTATATGCATGGTTATACCGTTTTTATGCTCTCCTTTGGTTAAAATTAGTGTTTATCAATTGTTGTCGTGGTTAAAATCTGTATGCATTGCAGGATTAGGTATCTATGCATTGCAGGGAACTTATCCTTTTATACATTGTTGGATGACATTTTCCATACTTTTTGTTTCTACATATTTCTATGCAGCGTCCTCCTCCACCGCAGTGAGGTCGGTGGCGGAGCTACTCCCTACTATCGACGGCCACGGAGGTTTGTATGCATCACGGAGGAGGTTTCAATCCACAGGAGCTACTGCCTGTTTATTCATATTTCTGTGTTTGTCAGCATGCATATAAAATTGTCTTATGCATAATTAAGTTGCCCTGTATGCAGATTGGCAAGGTCATTGGGGATCTAGGCATGTGGTCGTGGAGAAGAAGGTCATCGGGTTTTGTATGCAGGATTGACCACGGTTTGTATGCAAGGTGAAACCTTATGCACGCTTGACAGTGATCTATATGCATTGTGGTTCACACTCCGCTAGGCAGCATGCATACAAAAGCTTGTATGCCGCGTTCTTGATTTTTCTTGTTTCAAATGGAAGTACAAAATTGAATGCTTGGTTAGGGTTTTGGATGGGTGGGAGCCGCCCTGAGGGCTCGATAGACACCGTTTCCTTGGTCTTTTCCATTGATGAAAAATAGCATGTCTCTATGTGCTTTTGATAATGGTTCGTATGCACATCGGGTTTCTATGTGCTTTTGATAATGGTTCGTATGCAAAGTTGCGAGATATCTATGGTTCGTACACAAGTTTTGTATGAGTTTGTATGCGAGCAACGGTTTTGTGCATACGTAAGTTTGTATGCATAGCAAGGTTTTTAGATGCATGGTGATTTGTATGCATGATGCTTGGGGTTATCTCGTATGCAATTAGAGACGACTTAATTCCTCATGTTGCTACTTTGGAACGTATTTATAAGCACTTTTAGAACACGTTTATATGCACTGTTGAAGCACTCTATTTTGTCAATTGATATGCATATAAAGTTATGCACCAATAATGCCCATTGTAAATGAGTAACTAGTTAACAGTTATGCCCTCAAAATGGTTGAATGTATATTTATATGCATAATGAAACTGAGATAACAATGTTTGGGGGATGATTTCTGTGCAGGGGGTGGTTCACGTTCGTATGCATGGTAAAACTGTCTGCATGCTTGGAATGAATTCCTCGGAGCACACTTTCTATGTTTTGTTAGAAACACTTTTGACATACATTATTTATGCATTGTCGAAGCACACTTTTCTATGTTGTGTATACACTTTTGACCTAAATTGAATAAAATTTCAAATTTAAAAGAACTCTGTATACACTATTGGAGACATTTGACATGCATTATGAGAGCTTTGTATACACTATTAGACACATTTGATATGCATTATGTGAGCTCTGTATACACTTTGTTGGACACGTTTGACATACATTATGTGAGCTTTGTATACACTTGTTAGACAAATTTGACATACTTGTCATTTTTTATACTTTGTGTTAACGGTCTATATGCATATCCGTTTTTGGTTGTAGGTTCGTGTTGTAAGAAATGAAAATGCTCGAATGACGACGTCCGGAAGGTTGGCGACCGTGTCGAGGTGGCCGATCGGATCGTGGATCGCAGTGTAGGTTTAGATGCATGGTGAAAATTGTGATCATGCTTAGTTGCATAGGTTTCTACCCCAATTGAATTCAAATTTCAAATTTAAAAGAAGTATGTATATATTATTCAGAACACTTATATGCATTGTGAGAATGATTATTTGTGTGCTTCTACAAAAATTTATACAAGGTCGGTACATAATTCTATACACAATTGGAGTAGTTGGATGTATGCTTTCTACATTGTTGTAATACAATTATTATTGAGCGTATTTTTTATTCAATGTTGGCACACATTTGTATACATTTTATTGAAAAATTCTAATTTCAAATAAGTCTGTATACTTTGTTGGAGCACACTTCCATGTGATGTTGGAGAATATGTAATGTTGGCGTAAAATACTTTTTATATGCACATCTTGATCAGTGTTATATCCATACTATCTCCCAATACTAGCCACGATTCAAATTTTAAATTTTGGAGAAGACGATATCATAAATTTGAAATCTATATGCATCTTGACTAGTGATAATATGCATACAATCGTCATCCAAAAACTTTTATACGCATCTTGACCGGTGACTATATGCACCCAATTGTCACATGCCATGATTCAAATTTCAAATTTATGAATTTCAAAAAATTTCAAAAAATATATTCAGAATGGATCTTGAATCGTACGTAAAAATGTGACGAGTTCAATGGTGAAAACTGTTTTCAAATCGGAGGCTTCGTTTAGGAATTATTGCAAAAAAGAAAGAAATTCGAGTGGATGCCCGCATGTCGGCTTGTGTCCGTGTCGACTGTGTCGGCCATGCGGTGGAAGCTCTGCTCACGGGGAGGTTTATATGTATCGTAGAACTGGTTTGTATGCACTCAGTGTACTCGAACAACTGGTTTATATGCACTGTCGCGACAAAAAAGTCTGTACGCACTCTGACCTGTGTTTGTACGCGTCCAGTCTATTGAGTCAGCACCTGCGCGCGTCAGCACCTGCATGTGGGTGGCTGGCTGGCTGGTTGGGTGGGTGGGTGACTAATTGGCTGGAGCTTCCAATAAGCTATTGGAAGCCATAGGCTTCCAATAGCGGCGTCTCCCCAACCTGCCATGGTATGTGGCAATGCTATTGAAATCTAAATCTAGCCCCAAACGTGTGATTTGTCTCCAACAGTGCTAAAAGATCCAGATGTGTATTCAGATTTCCAAAAACCGTCAAGGTAATTCTATTTACCCTGATGGTTTTTACAATAACCGTCAAGGTAATTCGACACCGTCAGGAAATTTTGACTTTCCAGTAGTGAGACCTACTATCTTCGGGCTGCACAGGTGGTGGACGCGGCTACTGCCTAAGTGCCTAGGTTTGACTGTCGCTCTTGTCTGTGCACCATATTAGCACAAAACTTTCTTATTTGGAATGTGCCTGGGCTCAACGCTCGGGCTCGTCGTGATGTCGTTCGTGAGTTCGTGGCCCGGGGAGCGTGCCACTGTCACCATCTTGTTGAGACAAAGATTGATGTACTCTCGGCCGGTATGTCCATAGACTTGGAATGATGTTTGACTATGTGTGTTTGTCGTCCTGCTGGGGCATCCGACGGAATCGTGGTATCTCCGGGCGCTCGGACGCTCGGGTCGGTAACCGCGCGAACTTGTCGTACGTTCTCGGCTACGGTAACTATACGTTGTCACGGGCTTCTCACCGTGGTCGCTTGCGGTGGTTTACGGGCCGGCCGATGAGGACCTAATAAAACCAAAGCATTCCTTGCTGAACTATGTGAAATTGGGCAGGCCTGCGCCGGGCCACTGCTCATTTGTAGTGACTTTAACCTGATCTATCAGGCCGCAGACAAGAGCAACGATAGTCCAGAAACTGAAGAAGCTCTAGCCCCCGCACCGCTCCCGCTCGGGCGGCACAGGAGGCGAACCCTAGTGTCGCCGCTGAGACCTCCCCTTCCCCTGTTCCTCTCCCTCGCCGGCGAGGCCTTTTCACCCGGCGGCGCGGGCCCTTCGTGTGGGCGGGGCTCGTCGACGGCCATGGGTGCGCGCGGGGGCACGCGACTGGGCTCCGCGTCCTGGTGGCTCGGCGGCGGCGGTGGGGTGTCCTGGTGGCTCATCGGCGGAGGTGGTTGCCCGTGGTGGAGGTGCGGCCGGGATTGGAGCTTCTTGGCATCTTCGACGGGGCTGCAGCAGCGCCGCTCCTGGCTGGCCTTATCCGCGTGGATCTGGCGTGGGGGTCACCGGATCCGGTGCTCCTGCGCGTGATCTGGCTGGGGATGGCGTGCTGAGGTGGAGCCGACGCGCTGCCTCCTCTTCGGGCGCCACCGGGCTGGTCGGCCACCCTTGGTTGGCCGCCGGCCGACTGGCTGGCTGGCCGTTCCTGGCGAGCTGCCGGTCGGCTGGCTGGCCGGCTGGGGCGGACGCGGCGCGTAGTGTGCGGGGAAGGCGGTGGTGGGTGGACCCGTGCTGGGCACAGCCTGACGGCGAGCCCATCTCCGGAGATCGGGGGCTGTTTCTTCAGCGGTGCCGTGGTGGTATGGCCGGTCGCAGTTTTTAGCGTGCCGGTGGTGCCATGGTGGTGCTAGCCGCGGTGCTTGGTCCGGGTGGAGGCCGCTCTTCTCCGTTTTGGGCTCGTTGGCGGACCGGTAAGGTTGTATACATTTTATTGAAAAATTCTAATTTCAAATAAGTCTGTATACTTTGTTGGAGCACACTTCCATGTGATGTTGGAGAATATGTAATGTTGGCGCAAAATACTTTTTATATGCACATCTTGATCAGTGTTATATCCATACTATCTCCCAATACTAGCCACGATTCAAATTTTAAATTTTGGAGAAGACGATATCATAAATTTGAAATCTATATGCATCTTGACTAGTGATAATATGCATACAATCAGTCATCCAAAAACTTTTATACGCATCTTGACCGGTGACTATATGCACCCAATTGTCACATGCCATGATTCAAATTTCAAATTTATGAATTTCAAAAAATTTCAAAAAATATATTCAGAATGGATCTTGAATCGTACGTAAAAATGTGACGAGTTCAATGGTGAAAACTGTTTTCAAATCGGAGGCTTCGTTTAGGAATTATTGCAAAAAAAGAAAGAAATTCGAGTGGATGCCTGCATGTCAGCTTGTGTCAGCCGTGTCAGCCTGTGTCAGCCCTGTCTGGTGGAAGCTCTGCTCACGGGGAGGTTTATATGTATCGTAGAACTGGTTTGTATGCACTCAGTGTACTCGAACAACTGGTTTATATGCACTTTGTCGCGACAAAAAAGTCTCGTACGCACTCGACTCCGTGTTTGTACGCGTCCAGCCTATTGAGTCGGACTGCGCGCCAGCACTCGCATGTGGGTGGTGGCCGGGTCGGTTGGGTGGGTGGGTGACTAATTGGCTGGAGTTTCAATAAGCTATTGGAAGCCATAGGCTTCCAATAGCGGCGCCCTATATATATATATATATATATATATATATATATATATATATATATATATATATATATATATATATATATATATATATATATATATATATATATATATATATATATATATATATATATGTATATATATCCAACCTGCCATGGTATGTGGCAATGCTATTGAAATCTAAATCTAGCCCCAAACGTGTGATTTGTCTCCAACAGTGCTAAAAGATCCAGATGTGTATTCAGATTTCAAAAATATATCAACGCATAGTGCAATAATTTTTAGTGCCTGTTTTAATAGAGCTCCCTATACTCCTAATTCTATAAAAAAAAAGGGCGTACCCAGTGCCGTAGGCTCCCGCACTATGATTTCATAGAAGTGATTCTATACCTGAAATTTTCTCTCTATACAATAAACTATTTGTAAAAAAATGATTATATGCCATAAGCGAGTCAGGAGAAGTTGTTAGATTGATGTCCACCAGTTAGGCCCAACAGCCTAACTGGGCCCTGATCCACGCCCTGATCAGGGGCGTCCAGCCCAAGACATGGCTAGTGGGCCTCTGTCGCACAGTGCCTATAAGAGGAGGTGGGGGCCACTGGCTCTAACTACGAGGTTTAACTGAGCTGCCATCCCCACCGTCCTAACCCTAATCCGATCCAGAGGGAGGTGCTGCCAGTGATGGGAAGCGCCACCGACATCTTCACCGCCGCCCCTGCACCACCCCGGCCCCCACGCCGCCGCCAAGACGTCACTGCAACGACCCTCTTCACCAAACATCGCCGCCCGTGCGCAGATCATCGTCAAGTAACCAGCGATGGCCGGCTCCATCTCTACTACCGCGACGACCCCCGTCTGGTATGTACATCTCACTCTCTCCATCTCCATCTTCACTGTCTCCATGTACATGTTCTAGTTGATGCTTTTGCCCCAATCCCACTCGATCTACTGCTAATGATCCTCACAGAATTCTAACAATGGTATCAGACGCCTGTTCTAGTAAGTGGATCTAGAATTTGGGGTAGAAAAGAAAAGAAATCCAACGAAGTTGATCCGATTGGGTCTAGAAGGTTCAACCGATTTCAAATTGAAACAGTAAACCCTAACCCTAACAGAAACCCTAGAAGGGGAAAGCCAAGAACGAAGACGGGAGGACCTACCCGGGGCTTACCTGTGCTCCTCACCGTCGCCGTGGTCCGGGTGGTGACCGCCGCTGCCGTACCTGGTGCACGCGGATAGAGGCCTACTAGGCCATAACAGGGCACCGGTCCAAGGCCACTCGATGGCGGCGTGCTCAGCCAAGGGCGAGCGCGCGCGTCGGCGAGGGGCTTGGCGCCGGCGCCGTCCTCCATCTTCTCTCGATGGTCCGCCTTGTGCGGTGCCAGAATAGAACGGCGGAGGGGAGGATTGGAAATGAGGTTAGAGTTGATTGGGCGCCGGCCGGGAGGGGTTTTGTCCCTCCGAGATACGTGCTCCGCCGTCGGATCGAGGCGAATGGTGGAGATTGGCCGGGGCCCGAACGGCCTCCTTTTGGCCTGGGTGGGGTGCTGCTTTCCCGTCCCAGGCCCACGTTACGGCCTGGGCACGGGGGAGGCTACTGCCGCCAAGCTGGGCCGGGCCGCATTGGCTCGGGGCTGCCAACAGAAACAAAAAAAATGGCGAGCGTCGTTGGGCCGGTTCGCCAGCTGGGCTGCAGAGCCGCACGCGCGCGCACGGCCGTGGGCCGGTGGAAGGCTTTCGGGCCGAAATCGCCAAACTGAATATTGACCTTCAGTTTTCACATTTTCTATTTTCCAGAAACATATATGATGAATATCTGACGATTTTGAAATGTTTTTTGATGTACATTCTATGCAAAAATTGATCCAACGACATTTTTGCTTAGAGAATAGTATAGTATTTTAATGTTGATTATGAGAATTTAAAGTTTCCGCTGCATACTTAAACATTGTTATTTCATCATTAAATTCGAACCAACAGAAGAATTTAATTTTGAAAATAAATGATTTTATAGTTATTCTAATATTGTTATTATTCTGACTAACGTTGATTAATGGCAATATTATCATGTTAATGATGAGTTTTATCCAACCATTCTCCCGCCGCCAAGGTGCTCGCGCGGGGGGAGATGGGTCGCTTGCCACGCGCGAATAGGCTGGCTTGCCGACAAAAGTAGGCCTTCGGGCCAAATTCTAAAGAAGAACAGCTGGAAAATAATTATGAGAATATTGTGTTGTGGATTCCTTTGTTGGCCACCAGTATAGGCGTCGGCCAAGGCATCCACAACAGTCCAGCCGTGGCTAGAGACCCGGTCTGTTAGAAGTAAGAGTCAGGGAGAGATTTTAGGAGATTTGGTTAGTTGGTCAGGAGATAAGACTCTTAGTTGGTCAGGAGATAGGACTCTGTCCTACTCTGTCTTATAAATGGGCATTTAGATTGTAATCAGGATTTATCGAAGAAGGAATAAACTCTCCCTGTTATCGGGGTGGGAGTTTCCTTTGACGGTGGCGTCGAGCGCTTCAGCCGCGTCCACCAAAGAAGAACCCACCACCGATGTTCCTCGCTATCCTCTGCGTTCCAATTCTCAGTCAAGTCTTCTCCTTCACTCTCCACTCCGTTCACCACACCGCCGGCGCCATATCAATTTGGTATCAGCTACCTCTACGAGGGCATCGACCACCATGTCCGGCCCTCCTCCCGATCCTACGGCGTTGGATGCGAAGTTGGATCGTATCTTGGGCTAGCTCACCACCATCAACAACAGGCTCACCTCTCACGATTCCCGACTCGCACGCATCAAGACGGGCAAGCCAGACCCCGGGAAGGGTAGGGCGGAAGCGCCAGGCGGCACGGAGGACCATCGTGAAGATAGTGGCAGCTTCCGTAACCATCGCGTGGACTACGACGGCCACGGCTCTACTCGGAATCACGCCTGGGAGGATTTCCGCGCCCGTACACTCCGTGATCGCGCGCGATTCCCCAAATCGTGCGATGATTTCGATCATCGCGACCCAGGCGGCTTCGGGCGGGACTTCTATGGCAGGAGCGCCCACGACTTCGACGAGCGCGGAGGCCGCAGTCGCGACTTCGACGAGCGCCGAGGCCACGCCCGCGACTACGGTCTTCGTAATGACCGCGATTTCGACATGGGCGGCCGGGATTTTGACCGCAGAGCACCTACCCGCGACTACGACTACGGAGGACGCGGCCGGGACTTCGACCGTGGAGGCCCTGGCCGTGACTATGACTACAGAGGACGTGCCTTCAGCCAGGACGGCTGCTTCCGCGATGATGGACATCATGACTCCCACCGGCCACCGAAAATTAAGTTTCCAGACTTCGATGGCGAGTCTGATCCTCTCACGTGGCTGAACAAATGTGACAATTACTTCCGCGAACACCGCGTGCCGGGGGACGAGAAGGTCTGGATGGCTTTGCTGCACTTGGACAGCACTGCGGCCGAGTGGTATTATCAGATGGAGCGTGATTTTGGGATGATTTCTTGGCCACGCTTTGTCAAGTTTGTCAACCTCCGCTTTGGTCTACCAATTCGTACCAACTCTATTGCAGAGATCAAGATCCTTGTTCGCATAGGCACGGTGGAGGAGTACTCTCGTCGTTTTCAGGCCCTGTTATCCCGTTGTTCCGACCTGTCACCACGGATGGCGATTGACCTGTACACCGGTGGGCTGGGTCAGCCATTGGCTTACGACGTGGAGATGTAGTACAAGGTTGATCTGCAGCAGGCCATTAGTTTGGCATGGAAGTATGAGCAGCGCCAGCGGGTAGATACCTCCACCGTCCACAGTTCAGCGCCCAAGTCCTCTGTACACCGCGCCTCTGCTTCACTTGGTGCGGGTGTGCAGAACAAGCCCGAGGGACCGTGCTCTCATTTCTGACGTCTGACGCCGGCTGAGATGCAGGACAAGCGGCAGAATGGCCAATGTTACTTTTGCCCAGAGCCTTATTCCAAGGATCACAAATGTGCGGCGAAAGTCGTCTTGCTCATGGACCTAGCAGAGGGTGAGGACGATCCGTTCGGCGATGATGTCACAGACCTAGAGATCTCATTGCACGCGCTCACCGGCCTCGCTCCTGCTGCTTCTATGCTCCTGCAGGTTACCATTGGAGGCGTCCCGCTCAAGGCTTTGGTGGATACCAGCTCCACCCACACCTTCATACACTCTGATGTGGCTGCTCACTTGGGCCTCTCAGTTACTCCACGCGTCAGCCTCAACGTCCTGGTGGCCAATGGTGATCGCGTGCGCAGCCCAGGCGTGTGCCTTGCCACCGACATCGTCATTGAGGATGAGCGCTTCGTCATTGACTGCTTCGTCCTCGACTTGGGTGCCTTCGACCTAGTCCTCGGCGTCCAATGGCTTCGTACTTTGGGGCCTATTGTTTGGGACTTCGCCGCCCTCTCGATGGCCTTCTCGTACAATGGGCGCTCACACCACTGGATCGGATTGGGCCGCCCCGGCATGGCTGTTCACGTCCTTGCTTATCCCCGGGGAGTGTTGGAGGAGCTCTTGCAGTCATAAGCTGACATCTTCGAGGAGCCACGTGGCCTGCCACCATGTCGTCGTCATGACCATTGCATTCACCTCGTCCCCGGTTCACTTCCTGTGCCTGTGCGGCCGTATCGCTACCCGCAGCTCCTCAAGGATGAGATTGAGCGCCAATGCGACGACATGTTGACACAAGGGATCATCCGGGAGTCCACTTCGCCATTCTCCTCCCCGGTGCTCCTTGTTCACAAGCAAGATGATAGTTGGCGCTTCTGCGTTGATTACCGTGCTCTCAACGACAGCACTATCAAGGACAAATTTCCGATACATGTGGTGGATGAGCTCCTGGATGAGCTGCATGGTGCCCGCTTCTTCACCAAGATAGATCTTCGCAGCGGGTATCATCAGGTGCGCATGCACCCGGATGACATTGCCAAGATAGCATTTCGCACGCACCGCGGCCACTTCGAATTTCTCATCACGTCGTTTGGCCTCACCAACGCCCCTGCAATGCTTCAAGCACTTATGAATGATATTTTGAAGCTTTACATTCACCGCTTTGCGCTTGTGTTTTTTGATGATATCTTGATCTTCAGTTCATCTTGGGCAGACCACCTTCAGCATGTACGCACTGTGCTGCAGCAGCTGCGCGTTCATCGTCTCTTCGACAAGCGCTCCAAGTGCTTCTTTGGCGAAACTTTGGTGGCTTACCTCGGCCACATCATATTAGCTGAGGGTGTTGCCATGGATCCGGCGAAGGTGGAAGCGGTGGAAGCTTGGCCACGGCCTCTCATAGCCCGTGCTCTTCGAGGGTTCCTCGGATTAATCGGATACTACCAGAAGTTCATCACTGGCTATGGCGGGGTGGCAGAGCCTTTGATGGCACTCTTGAAGCGTGAGGCGTTTTCTTGGACATTGGAAGCCGAAGGTGCGTTCTTGGCCCTCAAACGGGGGCTGATGACGGCACCCTTGCTGTAGCTTCCCGACTTCTCCAAGCGCTTCATCGTCGACTGCGACGCATCAGGGACGGGATTCGGTGCTGTCCTTCATCAAGGGGACGATGCAGTGGCCTTTTTCAGCAGGGCCGTTGCTCCTCATCATGCCAAGTTTTTTTTTTTTGACAACAAAAACTGTGGGGGAGATCCCCACAGTGAGAGCCATTTTCATTAAATTTTAAAAAAGAGAGTACAGAGGTTTACATACCAAATTAACTAAAGGCATCAAGCTAGACACAGAAGGTTGACCTAAGGTCCTCCTTCATTCTACAGGACTGAAGCTTACATTGAGATTTAAAATTGACTTTCCATCTCTCTAGACTTGGCTCATGTCGTTGAAACACCTTGTCATTTCGGACCTTCCATAATTCCCAGGCTGCAAGCATACTCACCTCTGTAAAGCAAGGAATGATGTGATTTGATCTATCCTGTAGCATTCTCTCATTGATGGGTACCAATGCATCCCATGTGATACTCAGTCTGGGCCAGCAAGCTTGGGCAAATGGACAGTCAAAGAAGAGGGGCTCGATTGTTTCATCAGCTCCAGTAGTACACATGACACAAGATAGGCCTCCTTGCACCTGTAAATTTCTTCTTCGTAGCATTGTTTTAGTGTTCAGCCGGTCCACTAATATAAACCATATGAAGATTTTAACTCTTGGTGTGCATTTCGACTTCCACACTATTTTGAAGATAGGATGGGCTTCAATGTTGCTGAAAACATGTTTGTAGAATCTGCTAGATGTGTATTTGCTGCCCCATATTGGAGACCATTTATCTGATGTATCTTCATCATAATTCAGTTCTTGTAGCTGGGTCTGCAGAGATTCAAGTTCTTGGTAGGCTTCTTCAGACAGTGGTAACATGAACAGGCTGTCCAGATCTTCAGCTTGCATTACTTCTTGAACTGACAGGCCATCCCTTTTAACAAAGGATGCTAGTCTTGGGTATTTGTGTGAAAGAACAGTTTCTGTCCACAGGTCATCCCAAAAACAGACAGTTGAACCATCACCAATCTGACATCTTGTTATTTGTCTGAAAATGATATTCAGCCTTAACACATCTTTCCACCAAAAGGAACCCAATTCTCTGGTTGCATGGGGTACCCTATTGTCATAGTATTTGAACCAAATGAGTTGTACCCAGGGAATGTCCTCTTTATTATAGAACTTGCTGAGGTGTTTCATTAGCAAAGCATCATTTTGCAGCCTCAAGTTGATGATGCCTAATCCTCCCTTTTGCTTTGGCTGTCTCACTACTGGCCAGGCCACAAGGTTGCCACCTCTTTTTTTCTCAGAATTGCCTCTCCATAGGCATTGTTTTCTTGCTCTATCCACATTCTCAATTACTCCCTTGGGTAGTTTTATAGTGCACATTGCATATGTCATGATTGGGGTAATAGCCGAGTTTATCATCTCTAGTCTTCCACTGTAGGTCAACCACACTGAACATGCAGATAATCTTTTTTCTACTCTTGTCATTACAGGAGAGAGATCTTCAAATCTTGGCTTGGTTGTACCCATTGGTAACCCAAGGTATGTAAATGGCATAGATCCCACTTCACATCCAAATGTGTTTGCCAAGATGTTCATTTTCTCTGGGGCCACATTGATAGGGTACATGCTGGACTTTGAGTAATTTACACTAAGACCAGTTGAAACTGTAAAGTTCTGGAGCAATGCTTTTAGGAATATCAGCTGGTTTTCATCTGCCTGCAGCATCATTTTGGTGTCATCGGCATATTGTACTACTGGAAATTCATCTGTAGGCTGAGGGATGGGTTTAACTAGCAAATCAAACCGTGAGGCTTCATTAATCACAATCTGTAGCAATTCAGCAGCCAAAACAAACGGCAATGGGGACAGTGGATCCCCTTGCCTCACACCACTTTTACACTTGAAAAACTTTCCTGCCACTCCATTCATTAGGACTGCTGATGATGCAGAATTGAGTATGATTCTGACCCATTGAATCCATTGCTCAGGAAAGCCAAGTTGTGTCATCATGAGGATTATTGTGGAGTGCTCAACAGTGTCAAAGGCTTTGGCAAAGTCCAATTTTAGGATGATTATTTCCCTCTTGGATTGATGACATTGATGTATATACTCATAACTCCATACTAGGCAGTCAGCATATGAGTGCGAGCTCATCGATTTAGTCAAGGCGGTCTGCTATTGGCGACCATATTTGTGGGGTCGACCATTTACTGTTCGTACAGATCATTGGAGCTTGAAATTCATCTTGGATCAGCGCCTCACTACAATACCACAGCACACTTGGGTCACCAAGTTGTTTGGCTATGATATCACTGTTGAGTACCGGCCTTGGAGACTTAACACCGTTGCTGATGCCTTGTCTCGCTGGGATGAAGATTTTGATGCAGTTCGGGCTCTGTATACACCAATTTTCGACCTCTACGATGCTCTACGTGCTGAGCTGCAGGATGATAGTCAAGCCCGGAGCCTGCGTGACCAGTTAGCAGCCGGCACAGCACCTGCTGGCTAGACCCTTGTTGATGGACTGTTGCTGTACCAAGGGCGCATTTTTGTGCCTGATGCTTCTGCACTTTGGCCTTAGCTTCTGCAGGAGGCTCACGACATAGGTCATGAGGGTGTCCAGAAGACATTACACCGGCTGCGTGCGTCCTTCTACAACAGCCGCTCTCACCGCCTTGTCTGTGACTTCATCCACAGTTGCTCGATTTGTCAGCGGAACAAGACTGAGCATTTGCATCCGGCTGGCTTGCTGCAGCCGCTGCCCGTGCCGGTGCATATCTGGAGCGACATTGCCATGGATTTTGTAGAAGGCTTTCCATGAGTGGGCAGCAAATCAGTCATCCTCACCATTGTTGACCGGTTCTCCAAAATGGCTCAGTTCATTGCCCTCAGCCATCCATATTTAGCACAATCTATGGCTCGTGCCTTCTTTGAGAACATAGTTCGGCTCCATGGCTTCCCATGCTCTATAGTGAGCAATCGGGACCCGGTCTTCACTAGCACTTTCTGGGAGCAGTTGTTCCATCTTGCGGGGGTCAAGTTGCTTCGCAGTTCTGCCTTTCACCCTCAGACGGATGGACAGTCCGAGGTGACCAACCGCATTATTGTCATGTACCTGCGATGCCTTGCTGGTGATCGTCCGCGTTCGTGGCTGCAGTGGTTACCATGGGCAAAGTACTGCTTCAACACTTCTTTTCAGTCCGCCCTTCGTGCCACTCCTTTCGAGGTTGTTTATGGCCGTGCTCCTCCAACCTTGCTGTCCTACACAGCCGGTATGGCCAAGGTGGCTGCTGTGGACCAGCAGCTTCATGATCACAACACCTTTCTGCAGGATATCCATGACCGGTTACTGTTGGCCCAGGATGTAATGACTGAGCACCAGAATAAGAAATGACGATTTGTGGAGTACGCAGTTGGGGATTGGGTTCTGCTCCGTCTTCATCATCGCACAGCTGTCAGCATCACTCCGACATCCCCCTCTGAAAGCTCTGGTTTGGTTTTGGTAATTAGTGACACTCAATGTTGCCAATGCTTTGCTCTAAGTGTGATTAGACACATAGCAACATGATGGTGAAGATGGAGCTTGGAGATCATGGTGATGGACATGGTGGACTTGTTGCATGATCGAGCTCTGGAGAAGAAAGGAAAAGGCCCACAGAGATCAAGGCAAAGGTATACTTGATAGGGCTCTCCAGTTTGGTGATCAAGACACTTAGAGAGTGTGATCACATTTAGGATAGACAACCAACTATCAAGAGGGGAATCCACGGTTGACTCACAGTCCAAAATGCCTCTAGATGTGACTTTGCATGATGCATGAGAGACTAACTAGAGTGCTAACCCTTGCCGACATGATCATGAGATGTTACGCTAACTCCGGTGCTTGAGATGGGATCTACACTGCGGGATTTGGCAACCAAGGCAAGTGGTTCGGACTTGGATCGAAGACGGCGCGATGAAACGACAAAAATGGTGCATCTCTACTGCGCCGGACGCAGCAGTCGTGGGGCGCCGAACACGCGAGGGAGCGCCGGGCACGGTCCAGTGCTGCTCTCGGCAGGCAGCCCCCTGGACGCTGGCGTCGGACGCGGTGCCTGGCGTCCGGTGGGTTCGGGCGCTGCTCGGCCTGTACTTGGTCACCGGCGGTGGACGCGGCTGGCGGTGGGTCGTCGGACGCCCGTCCATACTCGTACGGAGTCCGGCACAGCCTGGCTGCGGGCTGTGCTGGTGTGGCACCTCCACGTCGTCGGACACGGCCGGCCATCAACGTCGGACGCCGGGTGGTACGCCAGACGCGGTCCAGCAGTGCTTGGAGCTGGCTGCACCGTCAGACGCGTCCGACAATGGGCGTCGGACGCACGTTGTTCGACCCCGACGGACACTGACATCATCGCAAGGTTCAAACAGCAACGGTCGAGCGCGCGGCCAGCGCGTCCGGCGCAGTTGTTCTAGCACCCCGAGGAGGACAACGGCTCTAATTTTTGGTGGGGGCTATAAATAGCCCATTGGTCGGCCAAGGGAGGATTTCTTGCCCATTCTAACTTGCTTGAGCATCCTTTGAGCTAGAGAGACTCCTCCTGCTCATCTCTTTGATTGTTTGATCATTCTTGAGAGAGATTTGAGTGAGATCAAGTGCGTTGCATTGAGAGTTGCATCTAGAGGCACTTGTTCATCAAGGTGGCTGCGGATTCTTGTTACTCTTCGGTGATTCCCATCACCGTAGATGGTTTGGAGTAGCGGGTGGTGGTGAGCTCGACTTGGTGATTGTTCGAGGCCACACCGAGCGATTGTGAGGGCTTCTTGGTCCTTCCCCGTGGGAGATTCGTGAAAGGATACTTTAGTGGATTGCTCGTGGCTTGTGGATCCTTGTCTTGTGTGGAGATTTCGGCTTCCGGTAGCGGTCTTTGGCATAGAGCCAATTGAGCGGGCAACTCACCAAGCAAGTGTATCGCCACAACGAGGACTTGCTTGCCGGGAAGCAAATGAACCTCGGTAAAAAATCGTGTGTCGATTTGTGATTGCCGAGGCTTCGACTCCTTGTGCTTGGTCATAGGTGATTGGTTTCTACACCGGTGATTGGCCATCTTCATCTCTACGCGGCGGTATAAACCTTGATCCCCTCTCATGCATTACATTCCTAGACTTGCTTGCGGTTTGCCAAGAGCCTTAATTGTGTAGCGCTATCTCGAGCTTTACTTTGTGCAAACTAGAATAGCTTGTGGTTTGCCGAGAGCCTTAATTGTGTAGCGCTATCTCGAGCTTTACTTTGTGCAAAGTAGAATTGCTTTGTGGTTCACCGTGAGCCTTAATTGTGTAGCGCTATCACGGTTGTTGTAATGTGCTTGTTGAGTAGCGTATCATCTTGTTAGGGTGGCTTGCATAGAGTAGTCAAAGCTTTAGCTTTGCACATTTGCCGCCTAGTTGTCTAACAAGTGGTTTAGTGTTTTGCTAGAAATTTTATTAGGCTATTCACCCCCTCTAGCCATTTAGACCTTTCACGTGGTATCAGAGCTAGGCAACGTTTGTTTGAGTGGATTGACATCCTACGGTGAAACAATGGCTTTGGTTTTGCACATCAACAATGCCAAGAGGGCACCATCCTTTAATGGTGATGACTATGCCAAGTCGAAGCTTAAGATGAAGAGTCATCTCAAGTCAATCAATAGAGAGGTGTGGAATGTGACCGAAACAAAATTTGAGGTTACCGATGGTGAGGCGCCCACACAGCCGAAGAAAAGAAGCAACAAGCAAATGATGTTGACGTGAGTGCATTCCATGAGGCCCTTGATGATAAAGCTTTTGAGCTCATCAAGAACCTTGAGGTGGCTCATGACATTTGGGCAAAGCTTGAAGAGGCTTATGAAGGCTCCGAGAGTGTGAAGACGGCAAGAGCTTACACGTTGCAAGAGAGATTTGCAAGCTTCTCAATGAAGGAAGATGAAAGTGTGCCGGAGATGTTTCATAGGTTCCAAGTGATTGTGAATGAGCTCAAGGGACTTGGTGAAGAAGTCAAAGATCAACAATTCTCAACCAAGTTCATGAGATGCTTGCCCAAGAGATTTGACATGTTGAAGGCCGTCATGGTGAAGACAACCATAAAAGAGAAGCCAACCCCAAACCAAGTCCTTCAAGAAGTCATGGCCGATGATGAGTTTAGAGAGGACAATGAGGAGGAAGAGTTGATGAAGAAGAAGAACAAGGAAAGTGAGAAGAAGGATAATGACAACAAGAAGAGTGTGGCATTCAAGGCCACATCATCCAAGAGCAAGGGCAAGAAGAAGAAGCAAGAGTCATCAAGTGATGATGAGCCATGCTCTAGCTCAAGTGAAGAAGAAGACATGAATGAGCAAATGGCACTTCTAGTCAAGAAGATGGGGAAGCTCATGAAGAAGGGGTACCGGTCCAAGGGCAAGAGAAGCTCATCCAAGTCTAGTGATCATCCTATGAAGTGCTTTCAGTGCAATAGCAAGGACCACCTCATTACCAAGTGTCCCTATGCAAGTGATGATGAAGATGCCA
Organism: Themeda triandra; assembly: GCA_018135685.1. NCBI lineage: Eukaryota > Viridiplantae > Streptophyta > Magnoliopsida > Poales > Poaceae > Themeda > Themeda triandra. The sequence goes on from JAENPR010000990.1 coordinate 100,070, forward strand.
TGAAGAAGGAGAGGAAGAAGCAAATGAAGGAGGAGAAGAATGACTCCTCCCATAAGAAGAAGAAGGGTGAATCACATGTGACAACTTGGGAGAGTGACCCCTCTTCCACAAGTGATGATGAAGACGATGACTCCAAGAGCAAGAAGAAGAAGGGGCACGCAAGCATTGCCATTCAAGAGAAGATTTCTCTATTTAGTGCTCCATCATCTTGCTTCATGGCCAAGGCCACTAAGGTACAACCTCCACCCGATAGTGATGATGAGAGTGATGATGATGAACCTACTAAGGATGAACTCTTCGTCATGCTTGAGGATTGCAAAGATGCTTTTAAGCAATCTAGGAAGGAATGTAGGGGCTTGCGCAAGGACAAAGAAAGCCTTGAGCAAGAACTTATGGAGTTGAGGGCAGCTTATGAGAGTCTAAAGATAGACCATAAGAAGCTAGAGATTGCTCACTCCAAGCTTGAGAAAGCTCATTCCTCTCTAGAAGAGAAGCAATCCCAAGTGGTGATTGTAGAGAAGAAAGATGTTGGTTCCTCATGTGATTTACTTGATGAATCTTTCTTCAAAGCTATTGTGGTTGCTCCTACTAACCCTTCTTGTAGCACTTTCACTCCTAGCTCTTCTAGTAGTGTTGATCACTCTTGTGATTCCACACTACTGGTTGAGAATGAGTCTCTAAAGAAGAAAGTAAAAGAGCTCAATCACACCTTAGCTAAGGCTTATAGTGGTGAGGACCGCATGCTTATATGCTTGGGTAGCCAAAGAGCTTCTCTCTATAAAGAGGGATTGGGCTATACCCCCAAGAAAGGCAAGGCCACCTTTGCTCCTCACAAGACTAGTTTTGTGAAGAACAATGGTAGCTATTGCAAGAGTTGCAAGCAAGTCGGTCATGTAGAGCAAAGATGCATGAACAAGAAGTCTAATGCTAATGTATCCTCTTATAAGCTAGATTCCTTCTATATGTTTACTAGGGATACAAATGGTGTTCATGCTAAGTTCATTGGTGCACCATGGATGGGCTCAAAGAAGAAAGTTATTTGGGTGCCAAAGAACTTGGAAACTAACCTTCAAGGACCCAAGCAAAAGTGGGTACCTAAAGTTTGATCCTCTTGTAGGTCAATTACAAAGCCGGAGGGAGGCATTGGGTGCTTGATAGTGGGTGCTCAAATCATATGACCAGAGAAGATAGTATGTTCAAGTCACTTAACAAGAATGACAATGGTGGATTTGATTCTATCAGATTTGGTGACAACAATAGAGGTGATGTCATGGGGCTTGGGAAGATTGCTATATCCAATGACAAGAGTCTCTCCAATGTGTTGCTAGTTGATACCTTGAACTTCAATCTATTGTCAGTGGCTCAATTATGTGATCTTGGCTACAAGTGCATATTTGACAAGGATTATGTTGAGGTGGTGAGCAAAGATCAATCCAATCTCATCTTCAAGGGTTTAGGCATTGTAGCTTGTACTTGGTGGATTTCAAGGCTAGTGAAGCTTGACTTTCATCATGTTTGATTGGCAAGTCAAGCAAAGGGTGGCTATGGCATAGAAGACTTGGTCATGTCGGCATGAAGCAATTGAACAAGTTAGTGAAGCATGACTTGGTGAGAGGCTTGAATGATGTCACATTTGAGAAGGATAGACCTTGTAGTGCATGTCAAGCCGGCAAGCAACATGGGAAGCCACATCCAAAGAAGAATGAGATGCCAACTTCAAAGGAATTTGAGTTGTTGCACATGGACTTGTTTGGCCCAACAACATACACATCAATTGGGGGCAACAAGTATGGATTTGTGATTGTGGATGACTACACAAGATACATTTGGATGTTCTTTCTCTATGACAAGAGTGAAGTCTATGATCTATTCAAGTCTTTTGTCAAGAGGGTGCAAAATGAGTTTGAGACTACCATCAAGAAGATTAGAAGTGACAATGGTAGTGAGTTCAAGAACACAAGAGTTGAAGAGTTGTGTGATGAGCTTGGAATTGGACATCGATTCTCTCCAACATATACTCCTCAATCCAATGGTGTAGTTGAGAGGAAGAATAGGACCTTGATTGAGATGGCAAGAACAATGCTATGTGAGTACAATGTGAGCCAAAAGTTTTGGAGTGATGCCATCAACACGGCTTGCTACTATAGCATCCGTCTCTATTACCATGGGAAGTTAGAGAAGACACCTTATGAGATTTTGAATAGAAGGAAGCCCAACATTGCCTACTTTCGGGTCTTTGGTTGCAAGTGCTACATTCTCAAGAAGGGGCAAAGACTTGGCAAGTTTGACAAGAGATGTGATGAGGGATTCCTACTTGGTTACTCTACTTCAAGCAAGGCTTATATAGTATGGAACTTGGCCAGTGGGCTAGTTGAAGAGGTTTATGATGTTGAATTTGATGAAACCCAAGGTTCTCAAAGTGAAGACCAAAATCATGATGATGTGGGTGGTGATCAATTGAACAATGCAATGAGGCACATGGACATTGGTGATATTCGGCCAAGGCAAGTTGATGATAGTGATGAGGTACAAGTGCCAACTCAAGTAGTGATTCAAGATTCAAATGAGGCAAGCACTAGTGGTACTCAACATGAAGCTCAAGATCAAGATCAAGGTCAAGCAAGCAATGTAAGTGAGCCAGTTCTTCAACCTTCAAGTATTGCAAGAGATCATCCTCTAGATCATATCATTGGTGACATTCAAAGAGGTGTGCAAACAAGATCAAGGTTGGCTAGCATATGTGAGCACTATTCCTTTGTGTCATTCATTGAGCCAACCAAGATTGATGAAGCATTGAAGGATCCGAATTGGATAAATGCTATGCATGATGAGTTGAACAACTTCACAAGGAATGAAGTTTGGGAGCTTGTTGAGAGGCCAAAGAAGCACAATGTGATTGGCACCAAGTGGGTCTTCAAGAACAAGCAAGATCAAGATGGTCTAGTTGTGAGAAACAAAGCAAGACTAGTGGCACAAGGTTACACTCAAGTTGAGGGTCTTGACTTTAGGGAGACATATGCACCGGTGGCAAGATTAGAGGCAATTAGAATTCTATTAGCCTATACTTGTGCTCACAACATCAAGCTCTATCAAATGGATGTGAAGAGTGCATTTCTCAATGGGTTCATCAATGAAGAAGTCTATGTTGAGCAACCTCCCGGTTTTGAAGATGACAAGAAGCCCAACCATGTCTACAAGCTCAACAAGGCATTGTATGGTTTGAAGCAAGCACCAAGGGTATGGTATGAAAGATTGAGAGACTTTCTCCTCTCTAAAGGCTTCAAGATGGGAAAGTAGACACCACTCTCTTCACCAAGAAGATAGAAAATGACTTGTTTGTGTTGCAAATCTATGTGGATGATATCATCTTCGGTTCAACCAATCAAGAGCTTTGTGAAGAGTTTGCCAAAATGATGGCTAGTGAGTTTGAGATGCCTATGCTTGGAGAGCTAAGCTACTTCCTTGGACTTCTAATCAAGCAAATGAAGAATGGCACCTTTGTGAGTCAAGGCAAGTACATCAAGGACATGATCAAGAAGTTTGGATTGCAAGATGCTAAGGCTATTAGCACACCAATGGGAACCAATGGTGGCTTGGATATTCATGATAGTGGTAAGATGATTGAGCAAAAGCTATATAGATCAATGATTGGAAGCTTGCTCTATGTGACCGCTTCAAGGCCAGATGTCATGTTTAGTGTGTGCATGCGTGCAAGGTTTCAAGCATCACCTAGAGAGAGTCACTTGACGGTGGCCAAGAGAGTTTTGAGATACTTGAAGGGCACTCAAGATGTTGGCTTATGGTATCCCAAGGGGTCAAGCTTTGAGTTGATCGGTTACTCCGACTCCGACTATGCCGGTTGTAAGATTGATAGAAAGAGTACAAGTGGAACATGCCAAGTGCTAGGAAGGTCTCTAGTCTCATGGTCCTCAAAGAAGCAAAATAGTGTGGCACTTTCCACCGTTGAAGCCGAATACATAAGTGCGGGGAATTGTTGTGCACAATTGCTATGGATGAAAGCCACCTTGAAGGACTATGGAATCAAGTTCAAGCATGTGCCTTTGTTTTGTGACAATGAAAGTGCAATCAAGATGATAAACAATCTAGTTCAACATTCAAGAACCAAGCACATTGATGTGAGGCACCACTTCATTAGAGATCATCAACAAAAGGGTGATGGGAGCATTGAAAGCATTGGCACCGAAGATCAACTAGCTGACATATTCACCAAGCCTCTTGATGAAAAAAGATATTGCAAGTTGAGGAATGAGTTGAACATACTTAGCTTCTCCAACATGGATTGATGCACCCCATATATGACATGCCTCTCCTCCAACATAGCAAGGTAAAGTTGGTTGTTGCATTTCATGCATCCTTTGCTAGTTGTGTAGACATGTACACATGTGCATCTTGCTAGGCTCATTCATTGCAAATCAAATGAGTTTGATGGATGTATGGCACCACTATTGTTTCTATGCTTGATTTGATCTAATGGTGGCATATGACATGTTTGTGAGCTTGTGAACCTAGTGTTGAATCTATAGCATTTGCTCATGATGTGTATTTCAACATGGTTAAGATAACCCTTATCTTTATGAGGTGTGAAGAAGCTTGCCTTGGTTCAAACCAAAATACATACTCTAGGCATGTGATTTAGATTTGGTCATAGTTTGATTGACTTGTTTTCTCTCATCTTATGCACCCTTGTTGGTGATTTTTGACAAAAGGGGAGAAATAAGTCACAAAGAGCAATGGTAGGGGATCAATTTTTACGATATGACCCAACCATGCGCACACAAATAGGGGGAGCAAGCTCATAGACTATTTGTTGCATTTGTATGTGCATACATAATGATATGGAGCATTGCAAGCTAAATTCAATATTCATGCTTGTTTGGCGTATTGCTAGTATAGAACTTGATTGATGAAATGAAGTACTAGCATACATAGGTGGTTTCTAGACATAGTGGTCTCTTTGATCAAAGTACCTCTCTTATAATGTTGATCTCATGAGGTATTTTGAGTTTTTGATGAATATCTACATTCCCATGGTACTAAGGAAGGTTTATTATCGCACTCCGATTAGTATCACGCTTCAAAGGTCAATTCTATAAACTTTAGTACCATTTTGGTTGTGATATCTCTCCCACAAGTTCTATCTATGCATATGTGTTTGAAAATCGACCAAACATTTGATGCACATATGTAGGGGGAGCTACCACGACCAAAATCGGAATTGAAATGCTTGTCCAACCAAGATTCATGATCAAAATGTATTGGGCAAGCAATTTAAGTTCATGTTGAATTCAATTTCCATATCTTTGTGAGTGTTTGTGAAGGGTTGTCATCAATTACCAAAAAGGGGGAGATTGAATGCTCCGGTTTGGTTTTGATAATTAATGACACTCAATGTTGCTAATGCTTTGCTCTAAGTGTGATTAGACACATAGCAACATGATGGTGAAGATGGAGCTTTGAGATCATGGTGATGGCATGGTGGACTTGTTGCATGATCGAGCTCCGGAGAAGAGAGGAAAAGGCCCACGGAGATCAAGGCAAAGGTATACTTGATAGGGCTCTCCGGTTTGGTGATCAAGACACTTAGAGAGTGTGATCACATTTAGGATAGACAACCGACTATCAAGAGGGGAATCCATGGTTGACTCGTGGTCCAAAATGCCTCTAGATGCGACTTTGCATGATGCATGAGAGACTAATTGGAGTGCTAACCCTTGCCGACATGATCATGAGATGTTACGCTAACTCCGGTGCTTGAGATGTGATCTACACTGCGGGATTTGGCAACCAAGGCAAGTGGTTCGGACTTGGATCGAAGACGGCGCGATGAAACGACGAAAACGGCGCATCTCTACTGCGTCGGACGCAGTAGTCGCAGGGTGCCGGACGCGCAAGGGAGCACCGGACGCGGTCCAGTGCTGCTCTCGGCAGGCGCCCCCCGGACACTGGCGTCGGACGCAGTCGGGGTGGCGTCGGACGCGGTGCCTGGCGTTCGGCGGGTTCGGGCGCTGCTCGGCCTGTACTTGGTCACCAGCGGCGGCGCGGCCTGGCTGCGGGCTGTGCTGGTGTGGCTCCTCCACATCGTCGGACGCGGCCGGCCTTCGGCGTCGGACGCCGGGTGGTACGCCGGACGCGGTCCAGCAGCGCTTGGAGCTCACTGCACCGTCGGACTCGTCCGACCAAGGGCATCGGACACACGTTGTTCGACCCCGATGAACGCTGACGTCATCGCAAGGTTCAAACAGCAACGATCGAGCACGCGGCTGGCAAAGAGGCGCGGACGTTTTCCGCTGCAAAGTTAAAGTTTATTGTCTTCTTATTAAATTCGAACCAACGGGAGAATTTAATTTGAAGAGTGTTGATACTAGATACGCACACGAAAGAATCAAAGAGAAATAATCCGCAAGCGCACGGATATCGGTGGGCACTTCACCCGGGAGATATTCCGAGTATCGTTATTTATTTATCCGCTAGGAGAAAACGTGCATCTGACTAACCCAAGTCTATACTTAACCCCTGAGCTACAGACAAGGTAATGAGCGATATAGAGAGGATTACTACCACAGTCTCCTTCCAACCTATGGCAAGCTTTGCAACTACTACTCTATGGGAGCACCTAAGAAAAGACACCACAGAGGATGCTTAACCTAGCACTTTTGGACCTACCTTACCTACTGACGGGAAGTGGATTACAAAGGTAACAAAGGGACTGTCATCTCCCCCGCTACTACCACGGTTCCGGCCAGATAGGGAGCATCTACGAGTGAACTTAGCCCAAGCACCACACCTACGCTATGAACGATTACTCTATTCCCAACCGGAAGCGAATAAAGTAAACTCGTAAACCAAAGAGTAATAATAACAAGAACTTACTAGTATCAGAAGTTGAATTGTAGAATGATCCTAGAACCAAGCCTCGGGTTAGGAGACTTGATCCCGCAGCTACAATCGGAGAGGAGACACCGACATGCCGGGCTTCCTCCAACTCTACCTCCACCCTATACTCTCTCTATCTATCTTGAATGCTAGGCTCTAGGGAGGAGATCCATTCAAGGGACCCCTCTCACCCCGATCCTCTCGGAAATAATGAATTAGGGTTTCATGGGATGCCTCCTCCGGGGGCCGGGGCCCCTGTTTATATAGCCCCCTAGGATGCACCGCAGCCTCGGATCAAACCGACCTAAACGGACGATTATTATTCATCCTCAAAGGCGGTGGAACGGGGATCCGCGAGGCCGACGCCGATTGGCCGAAGTGGGCGTCGGCCGCCCAAGGTGGGGAGTCGGTCGACTCTCCACCGAGCCCGTTCGGCTCCCGTTTGGTCCGAGCCTTCTCGAACCTTCCAGACATTACAGAATTTTCACCGGTTCCCGATTATCTCTATGTAAACCCGACATGTGGGCCTTCCTTGGGTATTTTCACCGACACCCTAAAACGTGACATTCACCAAAACTCGTGGAATTCCATTAGTGTAAGCCCTATATCTAGATGGTAATTATATTTAGGTCCATTTTCATGTCTAGTTGACGGTAAAAATTGGCAATTAACGATCGTCAACAACTCCCCCAAGCTTACCTTTTGCTCGTCTCTGAGCAAAGATAAACTCAGTGTGGATCAGGAGTTGCTACAATGCTTTCACGCCTCAAAAGTACACATGCGTTCAAACAAGAACTCTCCTCCGGATTAGAGTGAACTATTTCGACTCAAAACTTACTCATATTACCTTTCACCATGGGGCTTGTAGCCGTCACTCGGGTCTTGAGCGGTTGAAAGACGTAACGGTCAAGTCAAGCGCTATGTTTCTCGCTCTTTGATCAACTATTATTCTGGAGTTTTTCCAAGATTTTCAAATAAAACTCGAGTTTCCTTGTATGACCCTTTCAAGTCTCTCATTTGTGGTATTTCGGATCCTCTCCAAGGCATGTGTGTAGCGTATGCCTTCTCTCTTCTCTCGAATATGTGGTATTTGTGGAATTAAGGCATAGTGGAAATTGCCTTCTCTCTCTCACCCAACTTCTAATAGGCTTATGTGGAGCTTATAGGTGGGGAGACACTCAAACTCACTTGCATATATTGCACAGTTATACCATGGATCCAATAGGAACTAAAATAATAAAGTCATATGTGCATGTGAATGAGGAAATGGGATGAATGATAAGATGATGATGATAAGGAAATGATTATGAAGGGTGATCACTTGGTGAACATCTACTTCTACACTTGCTCCTTTGGGGATAACATGACTCCCTTTATTCGAAAACCTTGAACTTCTTGAAAGAAAGGACTTGGCTACTCTTTCTTTCTTTCTCTTTTTTTTTTCCTTTCTCTTTTTTTTTTCTTTTTTTTTAGAGCAACCAATCCTCTGAAAATGAAACTTTAGCAACGGGGAGTGTATAACTTGAAATGATAATGACTGGAGCTTTTATGTAGGCAAATGGAACGGCGATGATTATTTCTAGATGTTCTCTTCCAGGATAGGAGTAGAACCTTTTCTGGATGAAGTGAAATGAGTGGCGTATGTATATGTGGATGGATGAATGAATGGATGGATGGATGGATGGATGCGTACCCCCAGGGTAGGAGCAGCATAAGCGCGTATCTCCAGGGTAGAGACATCACAATATGTGGGGGAATGCGTACTCCCAAGGTAGGAGCAGCATAGGTGCGTATCTCCAGGGTAGAGATAGCACAATATGTGGTGGATGTGGATCTATATGTAGGTGGTACTTCTAGGGACAGAAGTAGCACTGAGAATGAATGTAGTATTTATAAAATGGGTGCATGCTTCGAGGACGAAGTAGCATAGATCAATGGATGGAGAGCACATAGTATTGACTTTAACCGCATGATTTGGTTCCTTATGGGTCCACAAAGATAACCACACTCAATGCCTATAAAGACTACACTCAAGCCTACAATATGATCTATATAAATAGATGGGTTTTCCTAATCTAGCAAGCATGAATGTATGGCCGTGGTAGGAATCTTTAACTCTCGTCATACAGGAACTCATCATGCAGAAATTTTAAGATTTTAAAAGATAAACTCTCCAGAACTCTAGCATCTCTAGGAACAAGATGGACAGCAGCTCAAAACTTTCCCATATCATATACATCAACTACCTAGACTTAGATCAAACATTCGCTACCCACAAGTTTCAGGTTCAGAGTAAATCTCAAATCTAAACAGTTGTGTCCAAAAACTCGGGAGAGTGCAAGGTTGAAAACTAGGTACTTGAAAGGAATTACGACAGAGCAACTATTCATCATTTCCATATAAGAGCTTACTCCAGGGATTACTTAAAGACAGATTAATAAGAGCTCTCCAAAAGTAGAAAAGATAGATAAGGAAATCTTTCTGGATTTCTAAGGTTATGCATTTTTTTAGTTGTTTTAACAAAGCAAGCTCTATAAATAAATAGACAAGTTGGAACACTTAGCTTGATACACGGGGTGCTCTCCCCAAGCTGGATGTTGACGTAGTATGTTGATGTTCGATCGGGCGGTGAAGGCGTCTTGCCCCTCTTAGAGTGTCGGGGATAATGGTCAGAGACAAAGATCTTGGATCGTTGAAGACAAACACTTCGACAAGGGACAGGACGTCCTTTCCGCCTATTAGCTCTTCTTGATCCTTTAAATTCTATGAAGCTCAAATAGACAACAAAGCTTGTGGAACCGATTAAGCATTAGTGATAACACTTTAAGCCTTGGATATCTAGAACCTTCTTAACATAAAATCTTTTCGGGAGGATCTTAATATTTTTTGCAATTTTATATTTTATGGTATGTAGACAGAAAAAATACAACTAAGATGAAAACTTATTTTTATGCCACCACGGTGGATATCTTTGGGGCTGTCGCACCAAAAAATTATTCACATGGGGCTTAGCATTTTCTAGATGCAATGCAAGACAAAATTATTTTCTTTTCTAATGCGGATAAAGCAAAGTAAATATGCAACAAGAACTGATTATGCAAAAAGTAAATATGCTAAAGGAAAAACTTATGCAATGCTGAAGTGGGAAATATGGATAACTACCAAGTTACCTCCTTGGCAAGGGTTCGGTGTTTTAAGTCCTCTGAATAAGACTTCTTGCCGTGTTCAATCCTTCGGTGCTTTATTTGATCACAAAGGTAGAGACCTTGAGAACTGCATCTCTTGAGTTGATATCTCTTGAGGAAGGGGCCATCCATGCTCTTTCCTTGTCCACGGTCTGAAGTGAATCTTTTAATTGTGATGCTGGCAGCATCTAGACCTTGTGCTCCACTTATTGTTTCTTCTCTGTAGAGGATTAGTGGACAACACATACCCGAAGGAATATAATAACAAGGGTAGAGTTTTCATAGAGCTAAAGGTCATACTCTATGCTACAGAAAAGTTGGGTTGAAACATTTTAATTAGCATAGAACATCTACTCACCATTACTTCTTCTCTTAAGGATTGATTTTACTTTGTCTTAAGTTTGATTGGTGTATGAAATCTATAGAAAATAGTCAAACTTATAGAGAGGAAGTAATTGCGAGTGGAGGGATTGCAAACCAGTGTGCCAGAGTGACGGGGGCTTGAGAAGAGGAAGGGCATTGTTGGATCATCATTAGAGGTGTCGGCGGCCTTCCTCCCCCAAGCTTGTTGTTGCTCATCATTGGAAGTCAAGTGTATGTGTTGAATCATCCCTCGAAGTGTGTTGTAACTTTATGTTCTTTAGACATTGTCCATCCTCTGTTCTGAAGTCTGTTGGAGAGGTCTCTTGATTCTAAGTCCGTTGAGCAAAGATCTCTCCTTTGGACTGTCCAATCCAGGATATGAGGATGCAGATAGTTGCATGATCTTCTTTTGTCAACCATTCTTGATTTTTGTTGAGCCTTGGTTGACGAATTGATGTTCATTGGAGATGTAGACTCAAGTTCTTCCTTGATGGTCTTTGTCTTCTAGCAGCATGGCAAAGGGTTGCAGTTAATGATACGCCATCCGTCTTGATGATCAAGGAAGGGACATCATTAATTGTATGCAGGCTTCATCTCCAATGGCATAGGGACATCATCTTGCAAATGTAGTTGTTCATGGTCTTCTTGGGCTTGGTCGGTAGTCAACCCTTGATGGTGATTGGTTGACACAAGGATGTATGCTATCATGACATGCTTGTCCTTACTGCCGACGTGCAAGATGGTGTCTTCAAGAATAATAAGAGCAGGTCTTTGATTGACCAAAATGAGGTGAGTTTCTCCCAGCTTCTCATTGGTGTCCTAGCTCGAGTTTTGGGCTCAATACTATGATGTCTTCAAGGTTGCTCATAGTTTGTCGCCTTGTTCATCCACTTCCTTTGGGTGAGTGCTATTGATGTGGATCCTTCTTGTAGCACTCTTGTCTCCTTTGTTCCATCACTGAAGTGGTGATTTGGCAGGTTCACCATGAATAGGCAGGCCATAAATTCTTTCAATTCTTTCTTGGATGATGTATGAGCTATGTCTTCTGTGTGAAGTATTGTTCAGGTTCATCATATGCCTTGCTTCATCTCTGATGTGAGTTCATCTCAGGACTTTCCCAATTTGAATTTGGAAGTTTTCCTGCAGGGGTTAGTCCAACAAAATATACCAATATCTACTACAAAGACAATTTTAGTTCAATAACCAAACTAGACTCCATGTCTAATCTAATTAAGGAAGGCAATTTAACCTAAGCACCACGCTTAATTTAAAAACCTTTAGAAGTACCCATATTGCAATTATGAAGCACCTCTAAACTAAAGCATACTATAAAGACAAAGGCAGCATGAGAGCACTATAGAGATTTACTCAAAAAGTGATGGCGGGGCATGATTAATGTTTAGCAAACCGAGCATGCCTAAGGTAGGGACAACCAAAATAATGTAGCAACATGGCAAAAGATGTATTTATGGAAGTATATCCCCCAAGCTTGAATTCGGGCAGAAATCAAGATTGGATGAATGCAATTCAATGTTGCATAGTGATTGGTTGGGCATACCTTGCATGTGTTATTCCTTTGATCTTTTTGCTTCGAACGGAAAGGTTAGTGACACTAATACCCGAAGGAATATTTTCATAATTATAACTCTATGCTCATTTAACAAGGACAACACAATAGAAAGGTGAACAGTTATGCCATGATCTAAATAGTGCTTGTTTTAGGACACTAAGCTTGTCCTTGGGAAACCTTCAAGATGTGAATTGGTGAAGTGGTTTCCCCTCCAACACCAATCTATGTGCACTAATCTCGGGATTCAACACAATGAGATCTACAATATTTATGATAAGTATATATGTCTACAACCATCCTCTCAAAATCAGAGGAATAGGGAGCATGAGGTGGTTGAAGATCTCATGTGCGGTAATGTTGGAGAGACTAAGTGAATCAGGAGATTTTTCATATGAGCAAGGTCTTGATGGGTTGTTTAAGAAGTAACTACTTTGCTCATTGAAGCCTCCATCATCTTCCACTTCCAAGGGTGACTCGACATAAATGTCCAAAATTCCCCTTGGATCGTCTCTCGAAATGATCTCATCTAAGGCCTTATCCACCCATTCAATGGCAATAGCACATAGGTTTTTAATGCTCTCTAGCCATGGATGTTGCTCTTCAAGATCCTCTATATGTTCTCGATGATTCCTATGCATGGGATATGTACACGGATTTCTAGGATTGTCGGGAGGTTTGGGAGAAAAAGCATAGAACGAGTCATAGGGGTCAAGGATGGGTTTAAAGATGGGTTCGTATTTTATATCTAATGTAGGCAGAAAAAGAGAGAAGACAAAGATGGTTTCTAGATGGCTACGCTCTCCTTCCATGGCATCACTTAGCATGCCATCCTTGAGTCTTTCTAAACGTCCTTCAAAGGAATTGGGTGTGAGATGCTTTCTAAGAGATCTCTTCCTGAGAAGATTTATAATGCATGCACTAAAAGATCTCTTATGAAGCGGGAAGTTTATGCTCCTCCCAAAATCGCCATCAAAAAGAATTTCTAAGGGTAGAATTACTTCTTCCCTTAGGGGACTTCGAATACTATTGGTTTGGGATGGATAGCCAAATCATGGGATTGGAATGTTTGCAAAGTGGCTATGGAAACTTCCTCTTCTTGTTTGGGGGATGATTCCTTCTCTACCTCTAGGATGTTATCATGAAGTCTAGTGCAAGGAGTATGTCCATTAATAGTAAGGACAAACCTCACTTCACTAAAGGGTAAAGAAAGGAAAACTCCTCCAAAGGTGATATTATCAAGACCCGTATAAAAATGATGAAGAAGAACATGGTCTTGTAAGGCTAGGTCTAGACCTAAATTTATAGGAAGATTAAAAGATTCCCTAAGTGTAGCAAAAAGTTCATTACCTACTTGATCGAAGATAGGACTTTGGGTTCATTACCTTCTCCATGGTTAAAAGATAGGACCTTGGGTACAATACCCTCTTGATTAGAAGATAGGACTCTAGCTGTAGAAAAGGGTTGGCTTTGACCTATTGCAACCACAGTTGGTGTAGCTCATAGCTAGATGTGAAAATCATGGGTTCTAGAGGCTCTAAGCATGTGCTCATGGGTGCAAGATATTGGTGGATAGGCGTGGAATTTGGGTTATCCATAAGGATATAAAAGAAAAGGCAAAATAAAAATACAAAAAGATAAAAGTATAATACAAGGTTAAGCATGACTTAAGGTTATCTCACAGACCGTCTTTCTCCCCGCAACGGCGCTTAAAATGCTTGTTGATACTAGATACGCACACGAAAGAATCAAAGAGAAATAATCCCAAGCGCACGGATATCGGTGAGCACTTCACCCGGGAGATATTCCGGAGTATAGTTATTTATTTATCCGCTAGGAGAAAACGTGCATCCGACTAACCCAAGTCTATACTTAACCCCCGAGCTGGGCGACAAGGTAATGAGCGATATAGAGAGGATTACTACCACAGTCTCCTTCCAACCTATGGCAAGCTTTGCAACTACTACTCTATGGGAGCACCTAAGAAAAGACACCACAGAGGATGCTTAACCTAGCACTTTTGGACCTACCTTACCTACTGACGGGAAGTGGATTACAAAGGTAACAAAGGGACTGTCATCTCCCCCGCTACTACCACGGTTCCGGATAGATAGGGAGCATCTACGAGTGAACTTAGCCCAAGCACCACGCCTACGCTATGAACGATTACTCTATTCCCAACCGGAAGCGAATAAAGTAAACTCGTAAACCAAAGAGCAATAATAACAAGAACTTACTAGTTTCAGAAGTTGAATTGCAGAATGATCCTAGAACCAAGCCTCGGGTTAGGAGACTTGATCCCACAGGTACAACCGGAGAGGAGACACCGACATGCCGGGCTTCCTCCAACTCTACCTCCACCCTATACTCTCTCTATCTATCTTGAATGCTAGGCTCTAGGGAGGAGATCCATTCAAGGGACCCTCTCACCCGATCCTCTCTCGGAAATAATGAATTAGGGTTTCATGGGATGCCTCCTCCGGGGGCAGGGCCCCTGTTTATATAGCCCCCTAGGATGCACCGCAGCCCTCGGATCAAACCGACCTAAACGGACGATTATTATTCATCCTCAAAGGCGGTGGAACAGGGATCCGCGAGGCTGACGCTGATTGGCTGAAGTGGGTGTTGACGGTCGTTAAGTGCCAATTTTTACCGTCAACTAAACATGAGAAAGGACTAAAATATGTTCACCAACTAGATATAGGGGTTACACTAATAGAATTCCACGAGTTTTGGTGAATGTCTGTTTTCATAGGTGTCACCTGAAAATACCCAAGGAAGGCCCACATGTCGGGTTTACATAGAGATAATCGGGAACCGGTGAAAATTATGTAATCCGGAAGGTTCGAGAAGGCTCGGGACCAAACGGGAGCCCGAACGGGCTCGGGGGTGAGTCGGCCGACTCCCCCTTGAGTCGGCCGATCGGCTACCTCCACCAATCGTGGAGGCTCGCGGATCCCGCCTCCACCGACCTTGAGGAGCAATAATTATCGTCCGTTTAGGTCGGTTTGATCCAAGGGCTGCGGTGCATCCTAGGGGGCTATATAAGCGGGGCCCCGGCCCCCGGAGGAGGCATCCCATGAAACCCTAATTCATTATTTCCAGAGAGGATCGGTGAGAGGGGTCCCTTGAATGGATCTCCTCCCTAGAGCCTAGCATTCAAGATAGATAGAGAGAGTATAGGGTGGAGGTAGAGTTGGAGGAAGCCCGGCATGTCGGTGTCTCCTCTCCGGTTGTACCTACGGGATCAAGTCTCCTAACCCGAGGCTTGGTTCTAGGATCATTCCCGCAATTCAACTTCGATACTAGTAAGTTCTTGTTATTATTGCTCTTTGGTTTACGAGTTTACTTTATTCGCTTCCGGTTGGGAATAGAGTAATCGTTCGTAGCGTAGGCGTGGTGCTTGGGCTAGGTTCACTCGTAGATGCTCCCTATCCGGCCGGAACCGTGGTAGTATCGGGGAGATGACAGGGAGGCATCCCCCTTTGTTACCTTTGTAATCCACTTCCCAAGTAGGTAAGGTAGGTCCAAAAGTGCTAGGTTAAGCATCCTCTCGTGGTGTCTTTTCTTAGGTGCTCCCATAGAGTAGTAGTTGCAAAGCTTGCCATAGGTTGGAAGGAGACTGTGGTAGTAATCCTCTCTATATCGCTCATTACCTTGTCTCGTAGCTCGGGGGTTAAGTATAGACTTGGGTTAGTCGATGCACGTTTTCTCCTAGCGGATAAATAAATAACGATACGGAATATCTCCGGGTGAAGTGCTCACCGATATCCGTGCGCTTGCGGATTATTTCTCTTTGATTCTTTCGTGTGCGTATCTAGTATCAACAAGCATTTCGGGCGCCGTTGCCGGGGAGAAAGACGGTCTGCATTGAGATAACCTTAAGTCATGCTTAACCTTGTATTATACTTTTATCTTTTTGTATTTTTATTTTGCCTTTTCTTTTATATCCTTATGGATAACCCAAATTCCACGCCTATCCACCAATATCTTGCACCCATGAGCACATGCTTAGAGCCTCTAGAACCCATGATTTTCACATCTAGCTATGAGCTACACCAACTGTGGTTGCAATAGGTCAAAGCCAACCCTTTTCTACAGCTAGAGTCCTATCTTCTAATCAAGAGGGTATTGTACCCAAGGTCCTATCTTCTAACCATGGAGAAGGTAATGAACCCAAAGTCCTATCTTTCGATCAAGTAGGTAATGAACTTTTTGCTACACTTAGGGAATCTCCTAATTTTCCTATAAACTTAGGTTTAGACCTAGCCTTACAAGACCATGTTATTCTTCAACATCTTATTACGGGTCTTGATAATATCACTTTTGGAGGAGTTTTCCTTTATTTATCCTTTAGTGAAGTGAGGTTTGTCCTTATTAGTGGACACACTCCTTGCACTAGACTTCATGATAACATCCTAGAGGTAGAGAAGGAATCATTCCCCAAACTAGAAGAGGAAGTTTCCATAGCCACTTTTCAAACATTTCAATCCCATGATTTGGCTATCCATCCCAAACCAGTAGTACTCCAAAATTCTCTAAGGAAAGGAGTAATTCTATCCTTAGAAGTTCTTTTTTATGACAATTTTGGGAGCATAAACTTCCTGCTTCATAAGAGATCTTTTAGTGCATACATTGTCAATCTTCTCAGGAAGAGATCTTTTAGAAAGCGTCCCATACTCAATCCCTTTGAAGGACGTTTAGAAAGAGTCAAGGATGGCATGTCAAGTGATGCCATAGAAGGAGAGCGAAGCCATCTAGAATCCACACTTATGTTCTCTCCTTTTCTGCCCACATTAGATATAGAATACAAACCCATTTTTAAACCCATCCTTGACCCCTATAACTCATTCTATACTCTTCCTCCTAAACCTCCTGATGATCCTAGAAATCCATCTAGCTATCCCATGCATAGGAATCATCAAAACCATATAGAGGATTGCAAAGAGCAACATCCATGGCTAGAGAGCATTAAAGACCTATGTGCTATTGCCATTGAATGGATGGATAAGGCCTTAGATGAGATCATTTCGAGAGACGATCCAAGGGGAATTTTGGACACTTATGATGAGTCATCCTTGGAAGTGAAAAATGATGGAGACTTCAATGAGCAAAGTGGTCACTTCTTAAACACCACATCAAGACCTTGCTCATATGAGAAATCTCCTGATTCACTTAGTCTCCCCAACATTACCACAAATAAGATCTTCAACCCTCTCATGCTCCCTATTCCTACTGATTTTGAGAGGGTGGTTGTAGACATATATACTTATCATAAATATTGTAGATCTCATTGTGTTGAATCCTGAGATTAGTGCATAGATTGGTGTTGGAGGGGGAACCACTTCACCAATTCACATCTTGAAGGTTTCCCAAGGACAAGCTTAGTGTCCTAAAACAAGCACTATTCAGATCATGGCATAACTGTTCACCTTTCTATTGTGTTGTCCTTGTTAAATGAGCATAGAGTTATAATTGTGAAAATATTCCTTCGGGTATTCGTGCCATTAACCTTTCCAGATTCGAAGCAAAAAGATCAAAGGAATAACACATGCAAGGTATGCCCAACCAATCACTATGCAACATTGAATTGCATTCATCCAATCTTGATTTCTGCCGAATTCAAGCTTGGGGGATATACTTCCATAAATACATCTTTTGCCATGTTGCTACATTATTTTGGTTGCCCCTACCTTAGGCATGCTCAGTTTGCTAAACATTAATCATGCCCTGCCATCACTGTTTGAGTAAATCTCTGTAGTGCTCTCATGCTGCCTTTGTCTGTTATAGTATGCTTTAGTTTAGAGGTGCTTCATAATTGCAATATGGGTACTTCTAAAGGCTTTTAAATTAAGCGTGGTGCTTAGGTTAAATTGCCTTCCTTAATTAGATTAGACATGGAGTCTAGTTTGGTTATTGAACTAAAATTGTGCTGTAGTAGATATTGGTATATTTTGTTGGACTAACCCCTCGAAAAAACATCCAAATCCAAATTGGGAAAGTCCGAGATGAACTCACATCGGAGATGAATCAAGGCATATGATGAACTCCAATACTTCGCACGTAAGTCATAGCTCATTCATCGTCCAAGAAAGAGTTGAAAGAATGTATGGCCTCGCCTATTCATGGTGAACCTACCAAATCACCACTTCGTGATGGAACAAAGGAGACAAGAGTGCTACAAGAAGGATCCACATCAATAGCACTCACCCAAAGGAAGTGGATGAACAAGGCGACAAACTATAAGCAACCTTGAAGACATCATAGTATTGAGCCCAAAACTCGAGCTAGGACACCAATGAGAAGCCGGGAGAAACTCACCTCATTTTGGTCAATCAAAGACCTGCTCTTATTATTCTTGAAGACACCATCTTGCACGTCGGCAAGAAGGACAAGCATGTCATGATAGCATGCATCCTTGTGTCAACCAATCACCATCAAGGGTTGACTACCGACCAAGCCCAAGAAGACCATGAACAACTACATTTGCAAGATGATGTCCCTATGCCATGGGAGATGAAGCTCGCATACAATTAATGATGTCCCTTCCTTGATCATCAAGACGGATGGCGTATCATTAACCACAACTCTTCGCCATGCTGCTAGAAGAAAATACCATCAAGGAAGAACTCCCATCTACATCTCCAATGAACATCAATTAGTCGACCAAGGCTCAGCAAAAAAAATAAGAATGGTTGACAAAAGAAGATCATGCAACTGTCCGTCCTAGATTGGATAGTCCAAAGAAAAGAAGAATGCAAAGGAGAGATCTTTGCTCAATGGACCTAGAATCAAGATCCCTCTCCAACAGACTTCAGAACAGAGGATGGACAATGTCTAAAGAACATATAGTTACAACACACTTCGAGGGATGATTCAACACATACACTTGGCTTTCAATGATGAGCAACAACAAGCTTGGGGGAGGAAGGCCGCCGACACCTCTAATGATGATCCAACAATGCCCTTCCTCTTCTCAAACCCTCGTCACTCTGGCACACTGGTTTGCAATCCCTCCACTCGCAATTACTTCCTCTCTATAAGTTTGACTATTTTCTATAGATTTCATACACCAATCAAACTTAAGACATAGTAAAATCAATCTTTAAGAGAAGAAGTAATGTTGAGTAGATGTTCCATGATAATTAAAATTTTCAACCCAACTTTCTGTTGCATAGAATATGACCTTTAGTTCTATGACAAATCTACCCTTATTATTATTTGTATATTCCTTCGGGTATGTGTTGTCCACTAATCCTCGTAGAGAAGAAACAATAAGTGGAGCACAAGTTCTAGGGAAAGGAGCACTAGAAGCATCTACTCTTCATCACGGGGTGCTCCGGTGACAAACTTCGAACCCGCAACATGCACACTAAAACAAAGATGCTCCCAAAGCATTACAATTAAAGGATTCACTTGGCCGTTGGACAAGGAAAGAACATGGATGACCCCTTCCTCAAGAGTTACCAACTCAAGAAGTGCAGTTCTCAAGGTCTCTACCTTTGAGACCAAATGAAGCACCGAAGGATTGAACATGACAAGAAGTCCGTTCGTAGGACTTAAAACACCGAACCCTCGCCAAGGAGGTAACTTGGTAGCTATCCATATTTCTCATTTTAGCATTGCACTAGTTTTTCCTTTAGCATATTTACTTTTTGCATAATCAATTCTTGTTGCATATTTACTTTGTTGCATCTCGCATTAGAAAAGAAAATAATTTTTGTCTTGCATTGCATCTAGAAAATGCTTAAGCCCCATGTGAATAATTTTGTGGTGCGACAGCCCACAAAGATATCCACTGTGGTGGCATAAAAATAAGCTTTCATCTTAGTTACATTTTTCTGTCTACATACCATAAAATATAAAATTGCAAAAATATTAAGATCCTGCTAAAAAGATTTATGTGTTAAGAAGGTTCTAGACATTCAAGGCTTAGAGGTTTATCACTAACACTTAATCGGTTCCACAAGCTTTGTTGTCTATTTGAGCCCGACGTAACTTAAAGGATCAAGAAGAGCTAACAAGCGGAAGGTCGTCCTGTCCCTTGTCGAAGAGTCTTTGTCTTCAATGTCAGCAGGTCTTTGTCTCTACACCATTGTCCCCGACACTCTAAGAGGGGCAAGACGCCTTCACCGCGCCAAAGCAACATCAACATACTACGTCAACATTCAGCTTGGGGGAGAGCACCCCGTGTATCAAGCTAAGTGTTCCAACTTGTCTATTTATTTATAGAGCTTGCTTTGTTAAAACAACTAAAAAAAATGCATAACCTTAGAAACCCGAAAGATTTCCTTATCTATCTTTTCTACTTTTGGAGAGCTCTTATTAACTGTCTTTAAGTAATCCCTGGAGTAAGCTCTTATATGGAAATGATGAATAGTTGCTCTGTCGTAATTCCTTTCAAGTACCTAGTTTTCAACCTTGTACTCTCCCGAGTTTTGGACACAACTGTTTAGATTTGAGATTTACTCTGAACCTGAAACTTGTGGGTAGCGAATGCTTGATCTAAGTCTAGGTAGTTGACGGATATGATATGGGAAAGTTTTGAGCTGCTGTCCATCTTGTTCCTAGAGATGCTAGAGTTCTGGAGAATTTATCTTTGAAAATCTTAAATTATTGCATGATGAGTTCCTTTATGACGAGAGTTCAAATTCCTACCACAGCCATATATTCATGCTTACTAGATTAGGAAAACCCATCTATTTATATAGATCATATTGTAGGCTTGAGTGTAGTCTTTTTAGGCATTGAGTGTGGTTATGCTGTGGACCCATAAGGAATCAGTCATACAGTTAAAGTCAATACTATGTGCTCTCCATCCATTGATCTATGCTACTTCTGTCCTCAGAAGCATGCACCCATTTTATAAATACTACATTCATTTTGTGCTACTTCTGTCCCTAGAAGTACCACCCACATATAGATCCACATCCACCACATATTGTGCTATCTCTACCCTGGAGATACGCACCTATGCTGCTCCTACCTTGGGAGTACGCATTCCCCCACATATTGTGCTGTCTCTACCCTGGAGATACGCACTTATGCTGCTCCTACCCCGGAGTACGCATCCATTCATCCATCCATCCATCCATCTATCCATCCACAAAATACATACGCCACTCATTTCACTTCATCCAGAAAAGGTTCTACTCCTATCCTGGGAGTGAACATCTAGAAATAATCATCGCCGTTCCATTTGCCTACATAAAAGCTCCAGTCATTATCATTTCAAGTTATACACTCCCCGTTGCTAAAGTTTCGTTTCCAGAGGATTGGTTGCACTAGAAAAAAAAAAGAGAAAAAAAAGAGAGAAGAAAGAAAAAAAAAAAGAGAAAGAAAGAAAGAAAGAGAGAGCAGCCAAGTTCTTCCCTTCAAGAAGTTTCAAGGTTTTCGAATAAAGGGAGTCATGTTATCCCCAAAGGAGCAAGTGTAGAAGTAGATGTTCACCAAGTGATCACCCCTCATAATCATTTCCTTATCACCATCATTCCATCATCACCCTATCATCATCTTATCATCCATTTTCTCATTCACATGCACATATGACTTTATTATTATTTTAGTTCCTGTTGGATCCATGGTATAACTGTGCAATATATGCAAGTGAGTTTGAGTGTCTCCCCACCTATAAGCTCCACATAAGCCTATTAGAAGTAGGGTGAGAGAGAGAAGGCACTTTTCACTATGCCTTAGTTCCACAAATACCACATATTTCGAGAGAAGAGAGAAGGCATACACTACTCATGCCTTGGAGAGGATCCAAAAATACCACAAATGAGAGACCGAAAGGTTCATACAAGGAACTCGAGTTTTATTTGAAAATCTTGCAAAAAACTCCGAATAATAGTTGATCAAAGAGCGAGAAACATAGCGCTCGACTTGACCGTTGTCTTTCAACCTCAAGACCCAAGTGACGGCTACAAGCCCCATGGTGAAAGGTAATATGAGTAAGTTTTGAGTCGAATAGTTCACTCTAATCCGGAGGAGAGTTCTTGTTTGAACGCATGTACTTTTGAGGCGTGAAAGCATTGTAGCAACTCCTGATCCACACTGAGTTTATCTTTGCTCAGGGACGAGCAAAAGGTAAGCTTGGGGGAGTTGTTGACGGTCATTAAGTGCCAATTTTTACCGTCAACTAAACATGAGAAAGGACTAAAATATGTTCACCAACTAGATATAGGGGTTACACTAATAGAATTCCACGAGTTTTGGTGAATGTCCTTTTTACACGGGGTGTCGGTGAAAATACCCAAGGAAGGCCCACATGTCGTTTACATAGAGATAATCGGGAACCGGTGAAAATTATGTAATCTCGGAAGGTTCGAGAAGGCTCGGACCAAACGGGAGCCCGAACGGGCTCGGGGTGAGTCGGCCGACTCCCCTTGAGTCGGCCGACCGGCTACCTCCACCAATCGGTGGAGGCTCGCGGATCTGCCTCCACCGACCTTGAGGAGCAATAATTATCGTCCGTTTAGGTCGGTTTGATCCAAGGGCTGCGGTGCATCCTAGGGGGCTATATAGCGGGGCCCTGGCCCCTGGAGGAGGCATCCCATGAAACCCTAATTCATTATTTCCGAGAGAGGATCAGTGAGAGGGGTCCCTTGAATGGATCTCCTCCCTAGAGCCTAGCATTCAAGATAGATAGAGAGAGTATAGGGTGGAGGTAGAGTTGGAGGAAGCCCGGCATGTCGGTGTCTCCTCTCCGGTTGTACCTACGGGATCAAGTCTCCTAACCCGAGGCTTGGTTCTAGGATCATTCCCGCAATTCAACTTCGATACTAGTAAGTTCTTGTTATTATTGCTCTTTGGTTTACGAGTTTACTTTATTCGCTTCCGGTTGGGAATAGAGTAATCGTTCGTAGCGTAGGCGTGGTGCTTGGGCTAGGTTCACTCGTAGATGCTCCCTATCTGGCCGGAACCGTGGTAGTATCGGGGGAGATGACAGTCCCTTTGTTACCTTTGTAATCCACTTCCCGTCGTAGGTAAGGTAGGTCCAAAAGTGCTAGGTTAAGCATCCTCTGTGGTGTCTTTTCTTAGGTGCTCCCATAGAGTAGTAGTTGCAAAGCTTGCCATAGGTTGGAAGGAGGCGTGGTAGTAATCCTCTCTATATCGCTCATTACCTTGTACGTAGCTCGGGGGTTAAGTATAGACTTGGGTTAGTCGGATGCACGTTTTCTCCTAGCGGATAAATAAATAACGATACTCTGGAATATCTCCCGGGTGAAGTGCTCACCGATATCCGTGCGCTTGCGGATTATTTCTCTTTGATTCTTTCGTGTGCGTATCTAGTATCAACAGTGGGCAGTCGGCCGCCCAAGGTGGGGAGTCGGTCGACTCTCCACCGAGCCCGTTCGGGCTCCCGTTTGGTCCCGAGCCTTCTCGAACCTTCCAGACATTACAGAATTTTCACCGGTTCCCGATTATCTCTATGTAAACCCGACATGTGGGCCTTCCTTGGGTATTTTCGGTGACACCTATGAAATGACATTCACCAAAACTCGTGGAATTCCGTTAGTGTAAGCCCTATATCTAGATGGTAATTATATTTAGGTCCTTTTTCATGTCTAGTTGACGGTAAAAATTGGCACTTAACGACCGTCAACAAAGAGCAGTTATAGTTTTTCAGTAAATGATAAAATGTTTATCCTCTAATTAAAGTTGGAACCAACGAGAAAGTTTTGATTGGAGGAATAGATGGTTTATTGATAAAGTTAAATTATAATATTGTTATTTTCTCGACCAACGTTGATGATAACAATATTATAAGTTTATTTATGAGCTTAAAGTTTATATCTCTCGATAGATTTTGCATCGCGTGATCATTTTTTTTCAGAGAGTATATAAAGATCAAAAGAAATGCTCCTAATAAAATAGAAAGTTGTATTTTACATGTTTCCGCTGTAATGTTGATGATTATCTTCTAATTAAATTCGAACCAACGGAAGAATTTAATTTTGAAGTGTGTTATAAGATAATTGAGTTTTCCATATGTTAATTCCATTTCGCCCAACGGTGATGTGGAATTAATGTAAAAAAATGTTATTTTATTCTATTTTTGCCTAACGGTGATTTAGAATATAAAAGAAAGATTCAAAGTTTATTGTGCATGTCTTTAATCGGACCAACGTAGGGTAATTTTCATGCTCATTATTGATGATTATTGTTGAATATTTTTCGGACAAAGATCTCAATGCTTTTATTCTTGAAGGCGTAAAGAAAATGAGTTGGGTACTTGTGACTCTAAAGATGAAAAGTGAAAGAATGTCAATTGCTAAAGGGATAATGTTCTCTTCAAAGAATAGCTTAAAAAGAAAAGATTTCAGGGATATTTATCCAACAAAAGATGATAGAACAATAAAAGTTTTGACTTCTATGTATAATGAGATTTTAGTTTAACAAATGTATTTTATGTACTCTTTTTATGAAGAATAATTCTATTTCCATTTTCACTTCAAAACACTATGATAAGAGATGTAATAAATCACATGCATGTTTAATTGACCAACGTCGGATTAAGCATGTGTGGCACAGAGTATTCGGATTTATTTCTGAATTTGATGATTGTATTTGCCCTAAGAGCTAATTATGACACTTATATCCCTCCAAGGAGATTATCTCCCATGGTGGGAAAAGTTTGTGATAGTACCCGCATGATGAGAAAAGTTTGAGAAAGTACCCGCATGGCGGGGTAAAGTTAGCATAGTACATATGTTGATCAATCCTGCATAGCGGGAGAAGTTTGGCATAGTACTCATCCTGCACGGCGGGAAAAAGTTGTGATGACTCATGTGCTTTTAGTGTTGACCGTGCACTTCCATTGTGTCATAGTCATTAAGCACTCAATGGGTTTAAGGAGAATAGAAAGTTATAGATGAACCTAAATATAAGAATGACATGCAAGTGTAGCTTGCAGAAGTATTGAAGGACTATGTTGAGTTCATGAAGTGGAATGAGAAAAATATACACCCAAAAGATTTAAGAAATAACTTTGTTTTGCGTGACCCAATCATGTGAATGAAGTAAAGTGATAAATGTCTCCTCATTCCCAAAAGTTATGAATGATTTTCGAAAGTATGGCAACAAAGGTTATGCCATATTTCGAGGGGGGAGAGATGTGATAAAAATCAAGAAAGATATTTGAGAAAGACAATTGAAAGATATTCCCCTTTGTACAATTTGAATTTTAGAGTAAGAGTGATCTATAAAAGATGAATTGATCATTGAGGGAGTACGACGGTCATAATAATGACACCCCTAAAGTAAAGGAATAGCTAAATTGCTGGACCTTTTATAGTTCCGATAGGAAGACAGCGACGAGATTAAGAAATACCAAGACGGTGTTTTAAGTGTCGTATGAGGTATACAGAATAAACCCAAAATAAGAAAGTTTGAAGATACACTATCTTTGTAGAAGATGGAGTAATCTGAGGAGCATGGTATGAAGATACCTATCGTTAGCTCTTCAAGAAGATGAATGAGTAAACAAGTATCCTGTGATATAGGAGACTATAGAATCAATTGCCTCTTGGCAACAACGAGCAACAATGGCCCCATATGAGAGAAGTATAAAGTCTATAGTAGTGAAATTCAAATGGAGGTTAATCCCACCTCATTTGAAGAAGCCATGAAAGCACTTGCTTATCTAAATGGCAATGAACTAAGGATGTTAAAATGAAATCGAAGATTACCAACGATGTTTGGGACTCATTAGTAATTCCTAATGGAGCCAAAATAGTAGGCCGTAATGGGTTTACAAGACGAAACATGTGACTCCAAAAGGAATATGCAAAGATGTATAGCGCAAAGCAAACAAATACATTACAATAATTGTTGGCGACACGTCATGATGGAAGTAGGGAAAATTGGCCATGGGACATCACCAAAGACATAAATTTGCTAGAGGACACTTTTTCATGTAACACTCACCACCAAAACAGTTGCCATTTGTAAACCATAAGGCCAATGGCTATGAAAGTTTAACAGCAACAAGATATGATAGTTATCTACAAATCATCTAATACTCACTTCCATAGAAAATGTCATTAAGGCTATGAAATCATGTCCACCAGCAACCTTAACAGCCATGATTTGCTGGTGGACATGATTTCATGGCTTTAACGACATTTTCTATGGAAGTGAGTATTAGATGATTTGTAGATAACTATCATATCTTGTTGCTGTTAAAATTTCATAGCCATTGGCCTTATGGTTTACAAATGGCAACTGTTTGGGTGGTGAGTGTTACATGAAAAAGTGTCCGTCAGCAAATGCGCGCCACTTTGCATGTCCTGTGGCCAATTGCCCCATGAAAGTAATGACAGCATTCCCCAACGGGGATTTGCATGAACTTGATTACAAGTCATAATCTCAGAGTTTTTGTCGAAAGTAAAAGAACATAAGGGATGCCGCCTAAAGAAATCAATTATGATAGTTGTTTTTGAAGTAGAAAGTTTGGGTTTTAAAGAGAATGAGAGGACAATTGCACTTGTACAAAGTTATAGAATGGGAAATTCATTTCCTAATCCTGTATATGTGGATGACATCCAACGAGGATTTGTATGAAATTTATTACAAGGCACAACCTCAGAGTTTTTGTCGAAAGTAAAAGAACATAAGGGATGCCGCCTAAAGAAATCAATTATGATAGTTATTTTTGAAGTAGAAAGTTTGGGTTTTAAAGAGAATGAGAGGACAATTGCATTTGTACAAAGTTATAGAATGAGAAATTCATTTCCTAATCCTGTATATGTGGATGACATCTTATTTGCTAGTAGTGATGTCAATCTACTATAGGAGAAGTTCTTGTCCTCAAAGTTCAATAGGAATGTTTTCGGTGAAATGTATCTTGTTATAAGAATTGAAATTCACCGCGATAAAAGAAAAGGGGTATTAGGACTATTGCATGGGCATACTTAGAAAAGATTCTAAAGAAATCAAGTATGCAAGCGAGAAAACCAACACCTGTTCCTATAGTCAAGGGTAAAAAAAATTTGGGAATTTTAATGTTCCAAGAATCAATATGAAATAGACAAATTGAATATGGTACCATATGCTTCAGCTGTTGGAAGCTTAATGAATGCACAAGTATGATATTACCCTGACGTAGTATCCGGGTTGTTTTGGCAAAGACCAGTCCAGATATAGATCACTGGAATAGAGTAAAGAATGTCGGCCTCATGCTAAATAAGAAAGAACAAGTACTCTCAAATGGTTGTGGGTACAAATGTTAGATTTTGGCGAGATATGTAGAAATCCACATTCTAACACTTGCAGTTGGAGTTTTATTGTGGAAAGCTTCAACAAAATTATCTTAGTTTCATTAGTGATACAAAGTTATGGTATAGCATGTTATGAGGCTACGGGACATGCAAAATGGTTAAGACAACTTGTACTCGGAATTGATAATGGTTGACAGCAGTAATAACCATTTACGTAGTTCACTCCTATAACAACGAGTCAAATGTGCTGCCAAACACATTGACATCAAGGTATACGTTGTAAAGGAGAAAGTCCGAAATCATATTCAAGGTATTGAACATAAAAGTAACAAACAAGTGCTTGCGGATCCGCATACCAAAGGCTTACCCAGTGTGTTCAGAGAACACACAGTCGACATGGGTTTATGGTATAGCCTATGTTTTCTGGACAATAAAGGGCCCAAAGTTAAAAAATTTGTTCCATAACCGACATGAGTATTGTAGCTGTTAAATCTATCGGCATTTGACCGTGACGATGAGGCACGCTCTATGCACTAATCTGTGACGAAATATTAAAAGAAATAAGTATAAAGTTGAAATGTAAAGTTTAAATGATGAATTGAGATCAAGGGGGAGAATGTTAGATTGATCTCCACCAGTTAGGCCCAACGGCCTAACTGGGCCCTGATCCACGCCCTGATCGGGGCGACATGGCTGGTGGGCCCCCGTCACACAGTGCCTATAAGAGGAGGTGGGGGCCACTGGCTCTAACTACGAGGTTTAACTGAGCCGCCACCCCCCACCGTCCTAACCCTAATCCGATCCAGAGGGAGGTGCTGCCAGCGACGGGAAGCGCCACCGGCATCTTCACCGCCGCCCCTGCACCACCCCGCGTCCATGCCACCGCCAAGACGTCACTGCAACGACCCTCTTCACCAAACGTCGCTGCCCGTGCGCAGATCATCGTCAAGGAACCAGCGATGGCCGGCTCCATCTCCACTACCGCGACGACCCCCGTCTGGTATGTCCATCTCACTCTCTCCATCTCCATCTTCACTGTCTCCATGTACATGTTCTAGTTGATGCTTTTGCCCCAATCCCACTCGATCTACTGCTAATGATCCTCATAGAATTCTAACAGAAGTGAGTTTTTTTTAAAAAAAAACTTACAACCTACTATTTAGCAAAGCTTCCTGAATTCAGCTGGAAACCTACTTTGGGAGCTCAGCCAACCGGATCCTTAGTAATCATGGATTCATGGTGCAATGCTACGTTGAAATAGTGATCATGTTGCCCTACATGTTTGTTGGGAACAAATGTGCCTTGGAGAATGGAGAAAGTCCTCTTCATATCTCGTTAGCTAAATGTGAACTAATACCAGTAAACTACATGAAAAATATTTGGTGTTCAACAAAACTATATATGCATTTGGCACATGGTTTGGACTGTTTTTCTTTTTTAATTTGGAGAAATTAGTTCATCAACCTATGTTCCACCACTGTCTAAAACTCTTACATTGCAATGTGGCGGACCCTGCCCGAGAATTGAGCTAGGGCACACTTGGACTGCAATCTCTTACAGGCCACATCGTTGCTATACAGGGTAGGATTTACTCACAAGCAAGACACTGGACACACCGTTTTTACTCATAGTCACAGGCAATTCAACAAGCACCTAGAGAGCATCATGGAACATCACATCACCAGCTAAGTACGGGAGAAGCTAATTAGCTAAAGAACAACGCACCTCTTTAGAAGGGCCACACAAAGGCAGAAGAGTGGGGCGTGGCCTGAACGCCGGACTTGCCGAGCTTGTGACGACATGCTCCTCCGGGTCCTCCTGACTTTAACAACGAAGACACGGGCACAAGGTGAGAGACTGACGGCGGCATGGCCGCGGGGCCAAACAGAGCAGCTCAAGGGTGGCCAAGTGTGGTAGCGTGGAAGCGAATGAGGAAAACATCAACCGGGACTCCGGGAGGGCGAGACTGGGAGGCTGAGGGAGCCGGCGCTGAGCCTGCGAGCGCTGTCGCCGCCGCCGCCGCCTGCGTTCACATTTCCACGTTCTCGGCCTTGCGCCCTTGCCGAGCGCTGTGTGGGGATCTGGGCCGCCAGGTAGCGCCAGTAAGGCCGCATGATGGGCCAATAGGATGTTGGCCCACGGCGGAGTGGAGATGGACCAGTTTGCCCCAGCCCAAGAACTCCAGAAACAATACTGTAAGTAGTTTCCTTGACTACAACGATTCTTCTTGCTGTCTACGGTTTGACCATTATTTATTTTTAGAAAAAATCTACTTTTGGTCCCTCAACTTTCGTGAAAGTCTATTTTTTATCCCTGAACTCTAAAACCGGGTAAAACACATCCCTCAACTTTTAAAACCGTTTATATTACATCCCTCGCCTGGTTTTGAGCGGTTTTGAAAATGGTTTTGTCTTTTTTTTATTTATTTCGACTAAAACTTTAAAAAATTATAGTAAATCACAGAAAAATCATAAAATAAAAGTCCGCTTTTATTGGACTCTACATGAGTAGATCTATAAAATGAACATATAATATCATATGCTTTAGAATATTTTTATGTATGTAGCTTTAGATCTATGCTTTTCCGTAATTAATTATAGTAATTCCTAGTTGTAGTTTTTATGGTCTAATTATGGTAAAATTTTTATGGTGGGCTAATTATTGTATGTTTGAATTGTAGTAAAAATTTTATACTCATTGGATCATGCATAACTTAGTTATACATTTATTTAAATTTAACAAGAATAAACCTAAATAAATCTATAACTAAGTTATACATGATTCAATGAGTATGGAATTTTTATAGTAGTTTAAGAATAGAATAATTAGCACACCATAAAAAATCCACCACAATTGAACCATACAAACTGCAGTTAGATGTCGTTTTGGCTTCCTCATATCGGATAAGTGGAAAACAACCAATCCTACCATCAAAAATACAATTCCCATCCCTAAATCTTGGCCGAGAAACAGCACACAAGAACATGATCTTAGGGATGTAGTTCTTGTTCTTACAAGTCCGCTCGGGATCATCTTCATCAGGTAGCAAATAATATTTTTCAGATTTTTGATGGAGGAAGAACCATTTTTCATCAATGAACACAAAGTCATACAAGTCCTTAAACCTTGGATCGGCAAGCAAATCCCTCTTAACCATGTCAAGACACCACTTTAATCTAGACCTCTTGTTATCTTGCGTGAGATATGGTCTGATGCTACTAGAGTGGCGCCTAAGCAAACCTTTTTTCATATATTTTATAATTGTACTTTTGCTACAGTTAAGTTTAGCACACACATCCTCAATGGTCATTCTTTCCTTCGGAGGAATGTTTTGCAATGCTTCCAAATCAACTGGAGATGCCTCACGTCCAACTCTACCCCTCTTACGACTACTAAGGTCAACCGGAATGTTATTTGCAAGTGCTGTTTTACCTCGCTGCCACAGGCGCTGAACTGTATGAAGATTTTCACCAAACTGAGCAGCAACTTCGTTCGTATCATTGTTGCCTAGCTTTCCATTCTTGCTTCTTGCCAACAACGCTTGATAAACTTGCTTTCTTCTTTCTTCGGTCATTTCTTTCCTTCGTTGCCTACTTGCTTGAACTGGAGCATGTTCTGTTTACAGTGAAAAAAAAAACAAGCATTAGTACTCTACTAACATGGGAAAAATAACATGGGAAAATAAACACATACCAGCGAAATCAACTGCACCAAATTCATCTAGCGGCAAGTTTAAATCAAATCCTGTGTCAACAGTCCTTTGATATGAGAAACGATGGAGCTACATAGCACGGCTGCAAATGGACAAGAGAAGAACAAGTAGTAATACCGTTGTCATGCTCCAACGGAGGCTCATTGAGATCAAATGCAACGTCACCAGCGTCGCCGTCATCATCTTCGGCGTCGTCAAAAACGAAGCCAGCGTCGCCGTCATCTTTGGCGTCGTCAAAAACGAAGCCAGCGTCGCCGTCATCATCTTCTTCTAATCGAACGTTGAGATCAAACTCAACACCGGCCATGTGCGTAGCTACAAGAGATGGCTCAGTAAAGAAGTGGAGTGAAGAAGAGTAGCAGAGTGAAGAATTGAGGAAGTGGCGTGAAGAAGATAGAGCAGCACTTTAATACTCAGCGCCATTTGCTTCCTGTTAATGAGTTTAGGCAACCCAAGCGTCGCTCCGTCAGCCGCGAAAACAAAAACTCAGCGCCATTTGCTTCCGATGCCCACCACATGCCAAAATTAGGCGCCACAGGCCAAAATTAAGCCAAAACGAACGCAGAGTCTACAGGGCCATGCAAAAATGCGCCATGCAAAAAAACGCACCCACCAAGCTTCGATCTCAGGACCCCAGTCATAGCACCACGCTGCGCTAACCGTTCGAGCTAATGGATGTTCGCGTATAGCATGCACCCGTAGCCGTATTTAATAGGGGTAAATAGGGAAAACTCTACCCTAATTAATCACTCTTTCGTATGCTAAATGCTGTCCAAAAGGTCATCTTTTCGAGTAATGGAGGGAGTACTTCAAGTGTGGTGCCTGTTTCTTGCTAGCTATGGTACCCACATTTTTTTTCCTAGCACTGCTTCTACGTTGCGGAAGGCCTAAAAGAATTATAAAGATTGCCGATATAATTTCATGGGATGCTCTCCGTCCCTAAATATCTGTCGTTTACGCTTGTCAAGAAACAACTTTAATTAAATATATATTAAAAAATATTAATATATATAGTATATACTAATTAGTATCATTGAAAAGATATTTGAATCTAGTTTTTTTAATAAATTTATTCAGAGATGCAAATATTACACATATTTTCTACAAATCAAGTCAAACTTGTGGCACGCACACCAATGATGACAGATAAAAAGGGACGAAGGGAGTACATCATTATAATGTAATCACTAATTGGTCTAACATGTTTTGAATGTAATCTCTCCCTTGCCCTCCAACTCGAATTTCGAAACCCCTGCCTGCAAGGCACCAGCCCTCCACTACCAAGATATGTCTCGATATCCATGATTAATATATTAGGTGGAGACTTTTCGCCCCCCTCGCCTTAGTTGATTACCATAAAAAAAATTCTTAGGATACATTATTATAATTAGGAAATCTTTCTATTACTAACTTATTTTTTACTTGTTATCAATGGATAGACACTCTAGAAAGCTAGAAGAAATAAATTTTTTAAGCCATCAATCTTCTAAAGAACTACAATACTAACTATTATGAAATATGATCTAAATCTCTATATCTTAATTTCCCACCCCTATAATTATGAAAAAAGCTAACTCCATCAAACATAGGCGGTTTGCCAAGATCCCAACATGGTTGAACGGGTTCATGCATCCCGATCTCTCTCTCGTATCTGTCACTGTTCACAAACGGGTCCGCAAATAACCCGGAAACCAAGCCACATCCAGATACCGGGCCCGCCAAACATAAACGGGTACAAGATCCGAAACCACTGTAAACTCATTTTGTGCTTATTTGGGCCACAATCCAACAATCGGCCCAATAAAAGCATATATCTATAAAAATTCATAACTATAAAACTGAAAATTGCATGTTTGTAATACTGCAATTACTGCTTGTTATCAACGCAACTGAAAAAAATATGAGTTTATTCTAAATCTGTAGTAATCTTAGGTGCATCTTCTAGTCATACTGCTAAAGCACAAATCACAATTAACAAGCACTGCAGCTGTAGCTTCTCTAAACTAGAGATCACTTATGCGAATAGCTGAATCTGAACTGGAGCAGCAGCAGAGTCGCTTTCACAGCTAGTAAGCATGGCCTCTCCCATTACTCATTGCTTTTTCTCTATAATCAAAAAACACACAGCCGCACTAGTGGTTATCAGACACACCCTAGCGTGATATGAACTAGTAATCTGGGAACTCTATTGATGAACTGGAAAGGGAA
Source organism: Themeda triandra (assembly GCA_018135685.1). Taxonomy (NCBI): domain Eukaryota; kingdom Viridiplantae; phylum Streptophyta; class Magnoliopsida; order Poales; family Poaceae; genus Themeda; species Themeda triandra. Next base: position 133,220 of record JAENPR010000990.1, read on the forward strand.
TACCATGGCAGGATTGACTAGATGGCAGCATGAACTCAGCGACGAGGACAGTCGGCCCCTCTTGCAGCAAAAAAACGATCAGAAAAACCAGCCGACCAATAAGAGAGCAGACAACAACAAACCTTGCCTCCTGCGCCCATGAAAGGTTTCATTTTTAGAAAAACTGAAATAAATATGAAACAAACTGAAACTGAAAGACATCCTCTAGTCACATATGCCCAAACATGCTAACCTGAATTTAACAGAACATCCTCCTCAGCATCCTCGCCTCCCTCCCTGCAACTAAAGACAACAAAATTGGTGTAAGGTCCTAGAAGGCTAGAGGGGGGGGTGAATAGCCTATAAAAATTTCTACAAACTCACTAAGCAAACTTCGTTAGATACACAAACGGCGGAAAGCAAGTTATGCTTAGCCTACTAGGTGTTGCAAGCCTCCTATCCAAACAATTCTAGTAAGTGATCACTAGTACACACAAGAGCTACCACTAGTGATCAAGAGTTCTACCCACGGGATTTAGTCTACACAAGAAGTGGTTCCCGACCAACCACACAAGCAATTCTACCCACGGGATTTAGTCTACACAAGATGTGGTTCCCGACCGACCACGCAAGCAATTCTACTTTGCAAGAAAGTAATCAAAGTAATACAAGAGAGGGTAGGAGCTTGTTATACCGACGCGTAGAGTCGAGGTTGCCAATCACCAAGAAATGAACAATCAATCAATCGGCAACACACAAAGGATGATGACCAATCACCGGGAGATAAGATGAACACAATGATTTATCCCCGGATGTTCACTTGGGCACCGCCAAGCTACATCACCCGTTGTGTCGACCAACACCTAGATGGTCCTTTGGTGTGACCCTCAAGCCACTTGCCCCGCAAGGCACTTCCCCGCAAGGAAACCACAAGGCGCCACTCTCAAGTGAGATACTCAATGACACGCGCAATCCAATAGAGTTACTCTTAGCGATCCCCGCGAGGTGAGCACAAGAACCTCTTACAAATCAACCGGAGGCGGCCAAGAACATACACCTTCTCTTGCCAACGCCTCCAACAATCTCCAAGCCGGCTAGAAGCGGTACTCTCCAAGAGTAACAAGAAATTCACCGGCTAAACCACCCACAAGTGCCACTAGAATGCTCTCAAGCAATGCAATGCACTAGGTGATCTCTCAATCTCACTTTGGATGAGCAACAAGCAAGAGAGATGAGAGGGAGAGTGTTTCTTCAGCTCAAAGGATGAATGAATGAGTTGGGAGAGCCAAGAGAGGGAGCCAAGCCCGGCCACCCATCTATTTATAGCCCAAACTCTTCAAACTAGCCGTTGCCCCCTCGGGGGCGAATTTTCACTGCGGCGGACGCCGGACGCGTCCGGCGCTTCAGCCCGCGCGCGCGCCCCAGACGACCGTTGGCGCCGCGGCCAACCGCGTGCCACCACGTCGGCGTCCGGCCGGCGTCCGGCGTCGCTAACGCTGGCGGCGCGCCGCGCGTCCCGACAGACCGGCCGAAACTTAAAAGTTTCGGGTCCGTCCGCCCGCGCCGCCGGACGACGGCCCGGCGTCCGCCGCGGGCTCGCCCGGCCAAGACCACGCCAAGACTCAGCATGCGCCGGACGCTGCACAGTGAACACGCCGCGTCCGACGCCGCGTCCGTCGCGCGTCCGGCGCTCAGCAACGCGGAGCCACCAACCCGAGCCAAGCACGCGCCGGACGCGGCCCGGCAAAGCCTCTGCGCGTCCGGCGCTACGAAAACTTCGTTTTTCAGCCCGTCGTGACGCCAACTTCTCCGTCATGCTATCCAACAAGTATACCAACTTGAACAACGGAGATAGCATGATTTCAACCAAATTTTGCATCCGGCGCAATAGAAAATATGCATCCATTTTTCCCGAAAGCGCCGAATCCCGCCTCACAGGCTCGGCAGAGGAAGAGAGGGACCCAAACCCATCTCTACCCCCGCAAACCACGGTAGCGCCCAAACGCCACCTTTGTAAATGTGCCAACACCACCAAGTGTACATCTCCATGTGCTTGTGTGTTAGCTTTTCACAAACATTTCCCAAAGGTTAGGTTAGCTCACTAGGCCCTACATGCAATGCACTTCATGAATTCACCTAGTGGCACCGTGCGTCGAATAGCCGATAAGACTTCCCCTCTTAATAGTGCGGCTATCGATCCTAAACCACTCACACCCTCTATGGTGTCTTGAGTGCAAAACAAAATGGCCCTAACGGTTATACCTTTGCCTTGAGCCCATTTTGTTCCTCCAAATGATATGAACACTTCACACCATCATGTGACCATCTCGATCCATCGATCTTGACTTCACTTGCCCTTCACCGTGCATTGGTGCATCGGCGCCTAGTCTTGCCCGAGCTTCACCATCGCATGGTCCTTCACTCCGAAGCCTCGACTAGCCCTTCACCTTCAACACCGGTCCATGGAGCCAAGCATCGTCTTGATCTTCATCTTTGATCACATGACACGTGTCATGCTTCATATTCAATATGCTCATCATGTGGACAACCTTTCTCTAAATCAACCACTTAGATAAACAAGGTTAGTCCTAGGTTTCATCAATTAGCCAAAACCAAACTAGGGACTTTCAATCTCCCCCTTTTTGGTAATTGATGACAACCTCAACAAAGATGATTTTATAATAAAGATTTTGAACTTGTCATACTTGTCCAATAAATAAGCTCACAAGAGGAATTTGGACAACTACAGCAAGTTCGGTTTTGGTAGTATTGCTCCCCCTACATATGTGCATAGAGTTTGGATTTGAAGCTTTGCCCATATGCATGGATAGAAGTGTGGGAGAGTAATTCTACCAAAATGATGCTAAGGTGTAAGAAATGGACCTTTGAAGCGTGATACCAATCGGAGTTGCCTTCTACACCATCCTTAGCACCATGAAGTAACTAGACATCCATCAAAAACTCAAGAACCCCGTGAGATCAACATTATAAGCAAAGTTCTTGAACCACTTGTAAGGCAAGGGGAGTCTAGTTACAACCTATGCATGCTAGTAGATCATTACACCATTCAAGTCCTATACTAGCATTGCACCACACAAGCAAGAAGACACCACTTGTACAAAACTGTAAAACTAGGTGCCATGAGCAAGTCATATGAGAATGCACAAATAAATGCAACAACTTTGTTCATGAGCTTGCTCCCCCTTCTTGTGTGCATCAAAAAATTTTATTTACCCCTTTATCATGTTCAATCATCTTTTTCTCTTTGTCAACAATTGCCCAAAAATGGGATCAAATTGTGGAGAGAAAATGACTTTGATGGAGTAAGCAAAACTTTAGTCAAATTTGGTTCAATCTAGACCACTTGCCAAAGACATTTAATTCGGTTTGAACCAAAGACAAGCTTCTTCACACCTCATGACAAGGGTTATCTTGCCTATGTTGAATTAAACACTTGTAGCAAATATTCTAGATTCAACACTAGGATTGCAAGCCCACAAACATGTCATATGTCACCACTAGATCAAGCAAAGCATAGAAGCAATAGTGGTAAACATATATACATCAAACACATTTGATTTATCATGAATGCTCCAAATGCACCTTGTATGTCTCCATGTGCTACCACAAGTATAATCCTAAGAATGAATAACATGTCAACCAATGGTACCTTGCTTTGTCGAAGGAGAGGCATGTCAAGTAGTGGTGGGGTGCATTCAACACATATTTGAGAAGTCAAGAATGTTCAACTCATTCCTTAGCTTGCAAAACCTTCTTTCATCAAGTGGCTTGGTGAGGATGTCGGCAAGTTGATCATCGGTGCCCACATTTTCAATGGAAATGTCACCCTTTTGTTGATGATCTCTTATGAAGTGATGCCTTATGTCAATATGCTTTGTTCTTCCATGTTGAACCGGGTTTTGTGTCATCTTGATTGCACTTTCATTGTCACAAAACAATGGCACATTTTTGAAGTTGATGCCATAATCCTTCAAAGTTGACTTCATCCAAAGCAATTGTGCACAACAACTCCCCGCACTAACATATTCGGCTTCGGCGGTAGAGATTGCCACACTATTTTGTTTCTTTGAGGACCATGACACAAGTGATCTTCCAAGAAGTTGACATGTACCACTTGTGCTCTTTCTATTGATCTTGCAACCACCATAGTCGGAGTCCAAATATCCAATCAATTCAAACTTTGACCCCTTGGGATACCACAATCCAACATCTCTTGTTTGCTTCAAGTACCTCAATATTCTCTTTGCGGCCGTGAGATGACTCTCTCTAGGTGAGGCTTGATATCTAGCACACATGCAAACACTAAACATGACATCCGGCCTTGATGCGGTGACATAGAGTAGGCTTCCAATCAATGACCGATAATCCTTTTGATTCACCATATTGCCATCATGATCACTATCAAGATTCCCATTGGTGCCCATTGGAGTTGAGATTGGCTTTGCATCTTGCATCCCAAACTTCTTCAACATGTCCCTTATGTATTTCCCTTGACTCATAAATGTCCCATTCTTCAATTGCTTGACTTGAAGGCCAAGGAAATAGCTAAGTTCACCAATCATGGACATCTCAAACTCATTTGCCATCATTTCACCAAATTCTTCACAATATGCTTGATTGGTTGATCCAAAGATGATATCATCAACATAGATTTGCACAATGAAGAGATCATTACCAATCTTCTTTGTGAATAGAGTAGTGTCAACCTTGCCCATAATGAACCCTTTGGAGTGAAGAAAAGTCTTCAATCTCTTATACCATGCTCTAGGTGCTTGCTTCAAGCCATACAAAGCTTTCTTCAATTTGTACACATGGTTGGGTCTCTTCTCATCTTCAAAACCAGGAGGTTGCTCAACATATACTAGCTCATTGATGATCCCATTGAGAAATGCACTCTTGACATCCATTTGATATAACTTGATATTGTGGGCACATGCATAAGCCAATAGAATCCTTATTGCCTCCAATCTTGCCACGGGAGCATGAGACATCAATACCTTCAACTTGAGTATAGCCTTGTGCAACTAGTCTTGCTTTGTTTCTAATCACAACACCATCTTGATCTTGCTTGTTCTTGAAAACCCATTTGGTTCCAATGACATTGTGATCCTCCGGCCTCTCAACTAACTCCCACACATCATTTCTTGTGAAGTTATTGAGCTCTTCTTGCATTGCCATGATCCAATCGGCATCATCCAAGGCTTCCTGAACTTTCTTTGGCTCTTTGGTTGACACAAATGATGCATACTCACAAATCATAGCCACTCTTGATCTTGTTTGCACACCACTTCTAATATCACCAATAACACTATCAATTGGGTGATCTCTTGCAACATGTTGTGGTTATATCACTTGCACTTGATTGCTTGAGCTTGGTTGATCACTTGACTTGTCCTCGTTGGATGAACTAGCACCATGATCTTGCACTTGAGCATTGCTAGCTTGTCTCAATGGAGAGTTGAGAACTTCATCTTTATCATCTTGCACATCAACCACTTGCTTTGCTCTTATGTCACCAATGTCCATGTTCTTCATAGCTTCAACCAATTGGTTTCCACCAACATCTTCTAGATTCTCATCTTCATCTTTTGACCCATTGGTTTCATCAAATTGCACATCATGGACTTCCTCTCTAATGCCACTTGAGTTGTTCCAAACTCTATAAGCCTTGCTTGTAGTTGAATAACCGAGTAGGAACCCTTCATCACATCTCTTTTCAAACTTCCCCAATCTAGTGCCCTTTCTCAAGATGTAGCATTTGCAACCAAACACTCTAAAATAGCCAATGTTGGGCTTTCTTCCATGAAGTAACTCATATGGGGTCTTCTCTAGCAAAAATGACAATAGAGCCTATTGATATAGTAGCATGCCGTGTTGATTGCTTCATCCCAAAATGATTAACTAACATTGTACTCATGAAGCATTGATCTAGCCATATCAAGTAATGTTCTATTCTTCCTCTCAACTAGGCCATTTGATTGTGGAGTGTACTTGGCCGAGAATGACCAATGCCATAGTGATCACACAATTCTTCCATTCTTGTATTCTTGAATTCACTCCCATTGTCACTTCTCACTTTCTTGATTCTCATGTCAAACTCATTGTGAACTCTAGTGAGAAAAGTCTTGAAGGTGTCATACACTTCACTCTTGTCACTAAGAAAGAATACCCATGTGAATCTTGTGAAGTCATCCACTATGACAAACCCATACTTGTTGCCACCAATACTTGTGTATGTAGTTGGGCCAAATAGATCCATGTGCAACAACTCAAATGCTTTGCATGTGCTCATTATGCTCTTCTTTGGATGTGAGCTTCCAACTTGCTTCCCGGCTTGACATGCACTACACAACTTGTCCTTCTCAAATACAACATCTTTCAAGCCTTCAAGAAGGTTGTGTTGTGTGAGCTTCTTCAATTGTTTCATGCCAACATGCCCAAGCCTTCTATGCCAAAGCTAACCCAAACTTGATTTTGATATCAAACATGTTGTCAAAGAAGCTTCACTAGTGTTGAAATCAACAAGATAGAGATTCTCATATCTAAAGCCTTTGAACACCAAGTTGGAGCCATCAAGAGAAACTACCTCAACATCATTTGCCCCAAAAATGCACTTGTAGCCTCGATCACAAATTTGTGCCACGGAGAGAAGATTGAAATCCAAGATTTCAACTAGCATCACATTGGAGATACTCATGTCATTTGATATTGCAATCTTGCCCAAACCAACAACCTTGCCTTTCTTGTTATTTCCAAATGTGATTGACTCAATGCCACTATCATTCTTCTCAAATGAATCAAACATTCTTGATGTGCCGGTCATGTGTTGAGAACACCCACTATCAATAATCCAATGCCTTCCTCCGGCTTTATAGTTCACCTACAAGCAAATCAATGAAGCTTAGGTACCCATTTTTGCTTGGGTCCTTGTAGGTTAGTGACTAAGCTCTTTGGTACCCAAATAGCCTTCTTCTTTGGGCCAACAATGGGTGTACCAACAAACTTAGCTTGCACACCTTTCACACCCTTGGTAAGCACATAACAAGAATCAAAAGGTATAGCATTGTCAAGTTTCTTGTTTTGTTGCTTCTTGTTGCAATTTTGCTCTAGGGCCCAACTTGCTTGCATCTATAGCAAAACCGACCATTGCTCTTCACAAAGCTAGGCTTTGGAGTTGCAAAGGCCGACTTGCCCTTCTTGGGGGTATAGCCCAATCCCTCTTTGTTAAGAGAGAACCTTTGGCTACCCAAGCACTTTAGCAAGCGGGCCTCACCACCATAGGCTTTGCCTAAGGCATGAGTGAGCTCATCCACCTCCTTCTTGAGAGTCTCATTCTCAACCATAAGTGTAGCATCACAAGTGAAGCCATCACTAGTAGTAGAGATAGAGTCGGTGGTGGTGGTGGATGATGTACTACAAGAAGGTTTAGAACTTGTCATGATGATAGGTTGATAAAATGACTCATCAATGATGTCACAAGTAAGACCTATATCACATGATGCAATAACCACTTTCTTTGCTTGTTGCTCAAGTAGAAGTGAGTGAGCTTCTTTAAGCTTAGAATGAGCATCACCAAGCTTCTCATGGTCTACCACTAGACTCTCATGAGTGGTCATAAGCTCGCCTAGGGCTTTCTCAAGTATTTCTACTTTCATTGAAAGCTTCTTGCACTCCTTTTCCTTGGCAATAGCTATATCTCTAGTTTCTTGCATCAAGTCATATAATTGATCCTTAGTCGGTTCATCATCATCATCAACATTATCAACATTGTGAGCATATTCCATCTCACTATCATCATCACTATCATCATATTGTACCTTTGTTTCCTTGGCCATGAAGCATGATGGTGATGTAGAGAATAATGAAGACTTCTTGTTGATGGCGATGGAAGCCATAGCCTTGTTGCTTGAATCTTCATCTTCATCATCATTGTCACTTTCCCAAGTGACCACAAATGCACCATTCTTGCCCTTCTTGAGTGTCATCTTGGCCTCATGCTTCTTGGCCTCATGCTTCTTCTTCTCAAACTTGCCCTTGTTGTAGTTCTTCTTCTTCTCATATGGGCATTCGGCTTGTAGATGCTCGGTGCTATCACAATTGAAGCACTTTCTTGGTTGCTCTTGCTTCTTGAAGTTGTTCCTCTTGAAGCCTCTTCTCTTGATGAACATGTGTCCCATCTTCTTCACTACAAGAGCAAGTGCCTCATCATCAATCTCAAAGTCACAATCTTCCTCATTGTTTTCTTCTTCTTCAAAGATTGGTGCTTTGCCCTTGGAGGATGTGGCTTGGAATGCCACGGTCTTCTTCTTCTTCTCTTCCTCCACCTTCTCATCATCTTGATCAAACTTGTCATATGTCAAGACTTCACCAAGCAAATCATTTGGCTTCTTATTCTCAAGCCCATCTCTTTGTAGCATTAGCTTCAACATCTTGAAACTCTTCGGCAAGCAAATCAAGAACTTGTGACAAAAGTCTTCATCTTTTGTCTTGTGCCCCAAACTCTTGAGATCATTCACAATCACTTGTAGACGATGAAACATTTCAATGATTGTTTCATCCTCCTTCTTCTTGAAGTTCTCAAACTCACTCTTGAGTCCATATAGCTTAGCACTCTTCACAACCTTGGTGCCCTCATACGTCTCACCCAACCTAGTCCACACTTCACTTGCAAGCTCCAAATCCTTGATTCCCTCAAACACCTTTGTATCAATGCCATTATATAGGGTGTTGAGAGCCATTCTATTGCATGTGATGTTGGCTTTGTCTTCATCGGTCAGATGATCATTATCAAGTATGGCATAGTCATGCAATGTAACTTGCAACACTCTCTCTTGTATCAAACCAATATACATGATCATCTTTCTCTTCCAATGGTCAAATGAGCTAACTCCATCAAACATAGGCGGTTTGCCCCCAACATGGTTGAACACAATTTGAGCCATCTTAACACCGTAGGATGTTAAGCCTTGCACTAAAACGGTGACCTCGGCTCCGATACCACTTGTAAGGTCCTAGATGGCTAGAGGGGGGTGAATAGCCTATAAAAATTTCTACAAACTCACTAAGCAAACTTCGTTAGATACACAAACGGCGGAAAGCAAGTTATGCTTAGCCTACTAGGTGTTGCAAGCCTCCTATCCAAACAATTCTAGTAAGTGATCACTAGTACACACAAGAGCTACCACTAGTGATCAAGAGTTCTACCCACGGGATTTAGTCTACACAAGAAGTGGTTCCCGACCGACCACACAAGCAATTCTACCCACGGGATTTAGTCTACACAAGATGTGGTTCCCGACCGACCACGCAAGCAATTCTACTTTGCAAGAAAGTAATCAAAGTAATACAAGAGAGGGTAGGAGCTTGTTATACCGACGCGTAGAGTCGAGGTTGCCAATCACCAAGAAATGAACAATCAATCAATCGGCAACACACAAAGGATGATGACCAATCACCGGGAGACAAGATGAACACAATGATTTATCCCCGGATGTTCACTTGGGCACCGCCAAGCTACGTCACCCGTTGTGTCGACCAACACCTAGATGGTCCTTTGGTGTGACCCTCAAGCCACTTGCCCCGCAAGGCACTTCCCCGCAAGGAAACCACAAGGCGCCACTCTCAAGTGAGATACTCAATGACACGCGCAATCCAATAGAGTTACTCTTAGCGATCCCCGCGAGGTGAGCACAAGAACCTCTTACAAATCAACCGGAGGTGGCCAAGAACATACACCTTCTCTTGCCAACGCCTCCAACAATCTCCAAGCCGGCTAGAAGCGGTACTCTCCAAGAGTAACAAGAAATTCACCGGCTAAACCACCCACAAGTGCCACTAGAATGCTCTCAAGCAATGCAATGCACTAGGTGATCTCTCAATCTCACTTTGGATGAGCAACAAGCAAGAGAGATGAGAGGAGAGTGTTTCTTCAGCTCAAAGGATGAATGAATGAGTTGGGAGAGCCAAGAGAGGGAGCCAAGCCCGGCCACCCATCTATTTATAGCCCAAACTCTTCAAACTAGCCGTTGCCCCCTCGGGGCGAATTTTCAACGCGCGGCGGACGCGGACGCGTCGCGGCTTCAGCCCGCGCGCGCCCAGACGCCGTTGGCGCGCGCGGCCAACCGCGTGCCACCACGTCGGCGTCCGGCGTCCGGCGTCCCGGCGCGCCAACGCGTCCGGTGCCGCGTCCGGACAGACCGGCCGAAACTTAAAAGTTTCGGTCCGCGTCCGCCGGCCGCCGGACGCACGGCCCGGGCGTCCGCCGCCCGACCGCTCGCCGGCCAGCACCACGCCAAGACTCGATGCGCCGGATGCTGCCGGATCTTTTGCATTGAACACGCCGCGTCCGACGCCGCGTCCGTCGCGCGTCCGCGCTCAGCAACGCGGAGCCACCAACCTCGAGCCAAGCTAACACGCGCCGGACGCGTCCGGCGCCAAAGCCCTGCGCGTCCGGCGCTACGAAAACTTCGTTTTTCAGCCCGTCGTGACGCCAACTTCTCCGTCATGCTATCCAACAAGTATACCAACTTGAACAACGGAGATAGCATGATTTCAACCAAATTTTGCATCCGGCGCAATAGGGAATATGCATCCATTTTTCCCGAAAGCGCCCAAACGCCACCTTTGTAAATGTGCCAACACCACCAAGTGTACATCTCCATGTGCTTGTGTGTTAGCTTTTCACAAACATTTCCCAAAGGTTAGGTTAGCTCACTAGGCCCTACATGCAATGCACTTCATGAATTCACCTAGTGGCACCCGTGCGTCGAATAGCCGATAAGACTTCCCCTCTTAATAGTGCGGCTATCGATCCTAAACAAAATGGTCCACTCACACCCTCTATGGTGTCTTGAGTGCAAAACAAAATGGCCCTAATGGTTATACCTTTGCCTTGAGCCCATTTTGTTCCTCCAAATGATATGAACACTTCACACCATCATGTGACCATCTCGATCCATCGATCTTGACTTCACTTGCCCTTCACCGTGCATTGGTCCATCGGCGCCTAGTCTTGCCCGAGCTTCACCATCGCATGGTCCTTCACTCCGAAGCCTCGACTAGCCCTTCACCTTCAACACCGGTCCATGGAGCCAAGCATCGTCTTGATCTTCATCTTTGATCACATGACACGTGTCATGCTTCATATTCAATATGCTCATCATGTGGACAACCTTTCTCTAAATCAACCACTTAGATAAACAAGGTTAGTCCTAGGTTTCATCAATTAGCCAAAACCAAACTAGGGACTTTCAATTGGTCCATATGAAAATATGTATAATTCACACAGAGAGAAACACAAAACACACATACTAAGATCAAAGACTATCTCATTGTGTCCCAAAGGATCCAAGAAAATCATGGTGTCATAAATTCTTCATCTGACCAAATAGATGACTCATAATTAAGGTGCCCTATGATATGCATCTGGACTAACAAAAAGACAAGACTAGGAAGATGGTTTTTCTAAAAAAAGAAGACAACATGCTCCATTTTTTGTATTAAGCATGACCCACACATCACTACAAAGAAATATGAATTATCCTCTTAAGCCCTTGCATCACATAATGACCCACAAGCAAGCTGTCCAGTTAGGTGCTGCCTTCAAGAGATGATCCGGACATTAATGACCCACGAGCAATCGGTTCTATTCCACGATTACGGATGGAACAAGAATACTAAATCTAATGAATATTCCGAGTTTAGAGATGCATTGATGCCAAATGGGAACTGGTCTTCTCTATGAGATGACAACTACGAAATGACAAGAGAGGCATAAAATAAACTAATAATGCTATGCCGAGATATAATGAGAACACAAGATATTCAGTGACACGAGAATTAAGGACCGCACTACAAACCTGTACATAAGCCATGAGATTTTTTTTTTTTCGAAAATGCTCGCATCCATGGTCGTCGACTTCTTGACCGGATGCGGAAGCGGCGGGAGCGGCAAAAGCATGGAAGTAATCTGAGACACATACGAGAGGAAGGAAGACATTTCTTGAGAAAAAAAGATGGATGATTTCTAAGCTGGGGCACACACACGGAGACACGAGACATGGGGCAACCACGAGAAGACGCAATTTACATTATAGAAAAGGTGCGCAGAAAATGGTCCGTAAGACACCCTTTACGTAATATACAAGACAAGGTGCGAGAAAATGCAGAATTAGCTAGAGAAAAAAGACCATAATGCAAATAAGTTCAACAAAGAGCATATTGCATATGCTCACAATAGGAATTTCGTGCTCAACGCATGCAATTTACATTACAAAAGACTGCAATTATAAAGCGAAATGGACAACCATCATACTATGTTATCATTGTGACCGATGAAAGGCGACATATGTTGCTTATGAGTTTATACTTGAAAATCAACGAAGATGGATTATGTACTACTCAATTTGTCACTAGAAGAGGACTCTTGAACTAGAGTCATGAGGGATATACGGGGAACTAGACCTACGGGGACGGGGACACCGAACACCCCTAGCTAAATTATCCTGTAATTTGACAATACTCAAAGAGATACGTTGGAAGCGGGACGTGTTGTAAATTATCCTCTTTTTTCACCCGATGAAATCAACACTCGGGCAAGAAATTCACAAAGTTGTACACTAAAATAACTATTATACGAGACTCTACCATAGACAAAGGCATAAAGACGAACAAAGATATGCAACTTTGACGACATAAAGTTGAACAATCGGACCGAGAACGAGAAGAAGGCTAAAACTATCATCTAACAAGGCTACGAGATAATAACATGAGACCACCCGACTCCACTATCTCTACTAACATGAGAGCACGACTCCACTATCCGAAGGCTAGTAGGACACGATCACAAGAGACAATTGTACAATGCTATCGACATGCTAGCGGACTACGAAGGAGCTAGTAGTTCTCGTCGTTAACAAAATAGTAATATTGAAGCCAAGTCGAAGAAGATTCAGAATCATGACTAGTGAATCTAAAAATGCAAGACATTCGGTGTTTGAGATTTCAAAAAGTCAATATTAAAATTGCACATTTCAAAAAGTGCAACTAATACTAGTCAATAATGCGGTGTCGAATGTTTGAGAAAGCAGTCGACTTACCTTGGGAAGCTTCAAGGGGTAGTCTACGGTGAAATGGATGTTGACGACAAAGACGCTGCCGAGTAGAGGATATCTTGGGCCCTATGATGGTCACTTTCCGTGGAACATGTCGTCGACAAAGGCCCTGCATACCCAAGGGCAACAGATTTCATTCAATCTAAAATCTAAACTTTGATATCTAAATGCTTTCTTTTTCTTTGTGACCAATAATCAAAATATACTCGGGAACTAAAATCCAGAACTTCGGTGGCTAATAATCAAAATATAATGACACATAGGCATCGGTAATGTGTTTACCTCCATCACAGTTGTATTGGCCCTTTGAGACCTGGAATAGATCAGTATGTCTGTTAGATTAGGAAGGACATGATATCTATGAAAAATGTATCATAGAAACAGCATAGAAATAATCAAACTCTAGCAGGACAGTCCCTAACAAATAATCAGCATCATAAGGCTCATATTTACACATTTCAGGTGATAGTGAGTTGCCCTTGTAGTCCCCTAGCAAAAAAAGATGACAGAAACATATAGGTAGGCAGGTAGAGAAGGAGAACAATTCATTTAGGGAATGTAAAATATGTGGTTTATGAGCCATGTTCATTTAGGAAAAGGAAATGATCATATAGGTAGACAGGTAGAGAAGAATAGTTCTTCATCAGCATACATACATATGGAAGGGGTTGATTCATGAAGATGGAGGCCTCACTTTCCACAAATGCTTCCCTGAACAAGAACAATAAGATTCTAAAGAAAAAGGGAAAATTTGGTGTGGGCTGACACAAAACACAATAAACTGCTATGGAATATCTCAAAATTTACAGCAATCGATATTTCCTTATGACAGTAATTTACAGTAATCGATATTTCCTTATGACAGTAGTAGTTCAAAACAATAGAACAATGAATCAGATTTTTTTCACCTGACTCAAAACAAGCACAATTACAGATGGACAATTGACAAGCACAATGACAAGATGGACAACATTTTTTCTATGGAAAGACAATAGACAGAAATTTTCACCTAGATCGAAACAAGTACAATTACAAAGGGACAATTTTTTTCTATAGAAGGACAATAGACAAAATATCCCCCAGATCGAAACAAGCACAATTACAGAGGACAAGGAACCAGAATGTGGTGTGTGTGTGTTAGCACAAATGACAAAGGAACAATTTTTTCTATGGAAAGACAAGGACAAAATAAGAGGTGTGTGCTAGCACAAGTCATAATAAACAATGTTTGGGATGTGTTAGCACAAATGACAAGGAACAATTTTTTCTATGGAAAGAGAAGGACAAAATAAGAGGTGTGTGCTAGGACAAGTCACAATAACCAAAAGTTTGGGATGTGTTAGCACAAATGACAAGGAACAATTCTATGGAAAGACAAGGACAAAATAAGAGGTTTGTGCTAAGACATGTCACAATAAACAAAAAAAATGCACAGACTTTGATAGACCTTTCATTTTAAACCTTGAGATGTCATAGATTATAATTATAATTACTTGACACATCAATTTTATCTCACATACTACTAGATCCACATGATAAGATGACTCTACGAACGGAGAACAATTAAGAGATGCAAACAAGGATGCTCGCCCCTAGGTTCTCCTGGTTGCCCAAACACAAAGAAACAAAAAGGCTAGAAAGCAATGTATATACTTTCATCGAGAGCATAATGAGTGTGAGTAGCAGTATGTTATTGTTCACTTGAAAGGTACATACAAACTCATTCAAGTTGTCCCTCCCCATCACTAAATATTGTTGTATCCTCCCATATGACCATTTGCTTTCCCACAAATACCCACTACCTGTCCTCAATGAACCACAAATAACCTATCAAAATCCTATAGTAGTCCATCAAACAAAATCCTAAAATAGCAAGGACTAGCACTCTAGCAGAATGCCACACTGTTGTGATTGATGCAGCTAACAAAGCATAGAAGCCAATACTTTGTTGCATCCCAAGTTTCATTGCTCGAGCAACCAACATGTAAGACCACATACGAACGCTCGAGAACATGAAAAGCCATAACTATCAGTCGAGCCACAATATTTGGCACCCAGAGAGAGGCCGAAGCAGAGCAGGCAGTCCAACAAATTATCACTGTCGACTGGAACTAACCAAGGGCAGAAACAAAAAAACAGGTAAGGGTTAAAAGGAGATTCACCTTTACTCTGGGCCAGCATGCACAACAAGACCCTGGAGCTCCCCCTTTGATGTACTGCCCAGCAACCTCCAACCCAGGGCTCCCCTCCTATAGAAACAGAAGGAAATTATGCCGTCAAATGGAAATTAACATTAATTGATTTAACATTTCAGATGCTTTTGTAGTTCAATCGCAGGGTGTTGACATTTCTTATGCACAACTAGAATAAAAGGGTTTCCACAAGCGCACAGAAATATCATCGTAGCATTTTAACCGGGAGTAATCCAGGTATTGTTATTTATAATTTTACCACTGGAAAGGAAATGCATGAGATAATGAGCAATGAGCACCGCACCTGATAATGGAGAGCTTTACCATGTCGTTATCTATCTTCTCATACAGGGTAAGTGTCACATAAAATATAGAAATGAATAGTAAATGACAAAGGATAAATGAGAGCACATAGCCACATAAGATAATGATAATCATCTCAATAGAGTACTCTAAGTTTATAACACTAGCATGGACTAGAATGATCTACAAGAATAAATCCTAAGTTATTCTAATTATAAGGTCAGAGCATACAGTGATTAGTGCAATAACATCTAGCAATCATGGCGGAAAAATGTTATATCTATGCATAGTGATATTACCAAAGAAGATCAAGAACATAGCTATCTCTTCCATGTAATAGGGGTATTCTACTAGACCTATACTCAGGAGAAGGATTACAAAGGACTCAACAGGACTGTCACTCCCGCGATCTACCTCACGATCCAGAATATAGGGTGTAATCGTAGACAAATACGGTCTAGGCACCATGCCTACACAATATTTACGCTCACCCATCGATCTAATGAGCAAGTGCTATATGATCCTATGCATAAACATAATTCTAGTCCAACTATGCTAAACATATAAACAAAGTAAACTAAGAATAATATAATTGAGAATATAATCAAGTAGAGCAAAGTCAATTCTGATATAATAGAATAGAATAAAGTACTATTCATAGTAGCAAGAACAATGATGAATATTACAATAAAGTAGAGGGGAATTACCAAGAACTCCGATAGATCCGGACTCCAAGCTAGGCTTGGCTCCCTCTAGATCTAATCCTATGTAGCTATGCTACTAAACTATAGAGTTCTAATTGAGATGGTGGCTTTGGGGCTTCTCTGAATTCTTTAGATGAATGAATTGGAATTACAATTAGGGTTTCTCTCAGGGCTAGGGGCTCTGAATATATAGCCCTCTAGGATGCACCACAGTCCTCGGATCAAACCGACCTAAACGGACGATTATTATTCATCCTCAAAGGTGGTGGAGGTAGGATCCGCGAGACTCCACCTGATTGGTGGAGGGGGAGAGGCGGCCGCCCCTGCCACCTAGGCGGCCACCCCTGGCTGGCTGCCAGGTGGGCCTAGGTTTGCAGGGTCACCTTCTCCAGTCTTCTATTCTTTTTTATATGTAGGTATGTTTCTCTCTATGTAAATCCGACATGTGGACCTCTTTTGGTTCTCTTTCTGATTACCCCCTGTAGAAATAGACAATCACCAAAACTCGTGGAATTCTGTCAGTGTAACCCTATATCTAAGTAGTAAACATGTTTTAATCCTTTCTCTTGCTATGTTGACGGTTTAAAAATAATACTTATCTATCGTGAACAAACTCCCCCAAGCTTACCTTTTGCTCGTCCCTGAGCAAAGATAGACTCAGTGATGGATCAAGAGTTGCTATAATGCTTTCACGCCTCAAGAGTACACATGCGTTCAAACAAGAACTCTCCTCCGGATTAGAGTGAACTATTCTGACTCAAAACTTTACTCATATTATCTTTCACCATGGGGCTTGTAACCATCACTTGGGTCTTGAGCAGTTGAAGGATAGAACGGTCAAGTCAAGCGCCATGTTTCTTGATCTTTGATCAACTATTATTCCAGAGTTTTTGCAAGATTTTCAAATAAAACTCAGAGATTCCTTGTATGACACTTTCAAGTCTCTCATTTGTGGTATTTCTGGATCCTCTCCAAGGCATGAGTAGTGTATGCCTTATCTCTTCTCTCAGAATATGCGGTATTTGTGGAATTAAGGCATAGTAAGTTTACCTTTTCTCTCTCACCCTACTTCTAATAGGCTTATGTGGAGCTCATAGGTGGGGAGACAACTCAAACTCACTTGCATATATTGCATAGTTAAACCATGGATCCAGAGGAACTAAGCATACAATCAAGTCATATGTGCATGTGAATGAGGAGAATGAATGATAAGATGATGGTGATAGAAAGGAAATGATTATGTGGGGTGATCAATGGTGAGGATCTACTTCTACACTTGCTCCTTTGGGGATAACATACCTCCTTTTATTTGGAAACTTTTGAAACTTCTTTAAAGAGAAGGGCTTGGCTACTCTTTCTTTATTTCTTTGGACATTTTGTCCTCTTTCTTTTCTTTCTCTCTCTTTTTTTTAGAGCAACCAACCCTCTTGAATGAAACTATAGCAATAGGAAGTATTGATTGAAATAATAACTGGAGCTTTATTGTAGGTAGAAAAGGATAGAATGGCGACAAATATTTTTGGGTGTTCACTCCCAAGGTAGGAGTAGAACATTTTCTGGATTGGAATGAATGGCGTATGTGGATGGATACATACTCCCAAGATAGGAGCAGCATGGGTGCGTGTCTCTAGAATAGAAACAGCACATGACATGGTGTATGTGTATGTGAGTGGTACTTCCAGGAACAGAAGTAGCACAGAGTGAATGTAGTGTAGTGAGTGGTTGCATGCTTCTGAGGATAGAAGTGTAGCTTAGATCAACGGATGGAGAGCACATAATATTAACTTTAACAGCATGACTAGTTCCTAGGGGTCAACACAGCTTAACTACACTCAATGCCTATAGAATGAATATAAATATAAATGGGTGGCTTTCCTAATCTAGTAAGCATGGATATATGGCTATGGTAGGAATTTAAACTCTCGTCATAAAGGAACTCATCATACAGAAATTTAAGATTTTCATAAATAAATTCTCCAGAACTCTAGTATCTCTAGGAATAAGATGGACAGCAGCTCAAAACCTTCCCATATCATATCCGTCAACTACCTAGACTTAGATCAATTATTCGCTACCAACAAGTTTCAGGTTCAGAGCAAATCTCAGATCTAAACAGTTGTGTCTAAAACTCGGGAGAGTGCAAGGTTGAAAACTAGGTACTTGAAAGGAATTACGGCAGAGTAACTATTCATCATCTCTAAAAAGAGTTTATTCTAAGGATTATTTTAAAGACAAATTCTAAAGAGCTCTCCTAAAGAAAAATAAATAAGAAAATCTTTCTAGGTTTCTAAGGTTATGCATCTTTTTTAGTTGTTTTAACAAAGCAAACTATAAAATAAATAAGTAGACAAGTCGGGGACACTTAGCTTGGTACACGGGGGATGCTCTCCCCCAAGATGGATATTGACGTGGTCTGTTGATGTTGCTGACTGCAGTGAAGGCGTACTGATCTTCTTGGAGTGTCGTGGATGGCTGCTGTTGAAAACAGCACTTGACTGTTGAGGGCAGCACTTCGACAGGAGACAGGACGTTCTTCTGACATTAGCTCTTCTTGATCCTTTAAATTCCGTGAAGCTCAAATAGACAACAAAGCTTGTAGAACTGATTAAGTGTTAGTGATAAAACCTCTAAACCTTGGTTGTCTAGAACCTTCTTAACCCAATTATCTTTTAGTAGGATCATAAAATATTTTTGTACTTTAACACTTAAGATATGCAGATAGAAAAATAAATATGCTGGAGAAAATATTTTTATGCCACCACGATAAATGATATTCACATGGGGCTTAGCAATTTTCTGGATGCAGATGCACAACATCTTTTTATTTTCTTTTTCTAATGCAGAAACAGTAAAATGGAGATGCAACTAATGATGCATTTAGAGAAAGTAAATATACTAAGGAAAAATGCAATGCTGAAAGGAAAATGCTGATAAATACCAAGTTACCTCGGTGCGGCGTTCTGTGGTTTTGGGTCCTCCGAACAGGACCTTCTTGTTCGCTCAATGTCTTTAGGGCGCGTCAGACGGCGCCTCTGATGGTGTTGTGTGTTGTGTAGGTTCTGCCTCTAATTTTGCTTTTACCTTCCATACTTTCTTTATTGGTGAGGGTGACCTGGAGGAGGAGGCTTCTGGGATCACTATCTCTTCTTTTGCTAGTGGTACCTCTTCTTCTTCTTCTACAATGTTCTCTTCTTCTGGGTACCGATCTTCATATCTTGACACTTCTTCTTCATAGTCAGCCCATCCATCTGTTGTGATGTTCTTCTTGTTTTGGCGATGGGTACGCTGCCTTCTCTTTGTCCTGTTCTTCTTGGGTTCCTCATTGATTATATAATTGTTATTGAAATAGCGGCGTACCTTCTCAGAGGGAAAATGGAGGTGGATCTCTCCTGTTCCAATGTAGATGATGGCCTTGGTGGTGTTCAGGAATGGTCTTCCTAGGATGATAGGTGGATCATAGTCATCTCCCATGTCGACGACTAGGAAGTCTGTGGGGACATAGTGGTCATCGATCTGGATGGGGACGTCCTTCACTAATCCTTCGACGAAGCAGAACGTCTGGTCTGCCATCTGCAGCTGCGCATAGGTAGGTTCCAAAAGCATAGTACCATATAGATATTCATAGGTTATCTTGGCCATTATGTTGATGCCCGATCTGGTGTCACAGACAACCTTATTGAAGGAGCTTCTGTTGATGGAGCATTGAATGGTTGGGACACCCGGGTCGTCCTTCTTGATCAAAATTGGGGACTTGAGCAGGTGGTCATGCTCCCTGTGGACTGCAGTGACCATTCTCACTGTCTCCATCTTCTTGGTCTTCTTATTCTTGTTCTTATTCTTGGTCTTTCTATTGACAGTCTTCTTCTCTTGGTTATTCGGATGCTGAGGGTGTGCTGGGAATTGCAACACTTTGTTCTTGAAGAAGAAGGTCTCTCTTGCCCTTGATGTTGAAGATGATCTTGACAGTGTTGGCATACATGATGGCTCCGGCAGTGTTCAAGAATGGTCATCCCAAAATGATGGGGGACCTTTCATCACTGCCTGTATCCACTACCACAAAATCTGCAGGAACGTACGAGTTGCCCACTCGCACACAAATGTCTTCTAGGGTTCCCATGGGGTAATAAAGTTACTGATCTGCAAGCTGCAAGCACATGGTTGTGTACAATAAAGGACATTTAAATATTTTCTCATATATCACCTTGGGCATGATGTTGATGCTTACACCGAAGTCACAGATCACCTCGTTGAAGTTAACACTTCCAATGGAGATAGGGATGACCGGTCTCCCTGGATCACCCTTCTTGATTGGCAGAGTTGAGTCAATCCATGATCCTCTTGGAGGGTCACTCCAGTAGCTTCCTACATTGAATATGTCTACGACATTTGCAGTTTCTAACCCTTCCGGTTGTCCTGGATTTTACCTTGGTCGGCGGAGGGAACAAAGTTGGCAAGTTGTTGCAACTGAGATTCTAGCATCTTATTGAAGCTAAGCTGATTCTTAATAGCAGTGGAAAAATTATCCATTCTATTATTAATTGCTTCTAAAGTTTTATCATTGGACACTAGCTTCTTGGATAGGTTATCCATTAACTTGCCTTGGTTAAGCACTAACTCTCTCAAAGGTGGCTGATTGAAATTGTTATAAGAGGAGTTATTACCTTGATAGTTACCTGAGTAGTTAGCTGAGTAGTTAGGCCTCTGCTATTGATTCCAGCCTTGATTATGCTAAGGACAGTAGTAGTAGTTGTTGTTCTTGAGGTAGTTCACATCCTCCTTCAGCTCTGGGTAGTTGGCACCTGTATGCCCAGTCTCTCCACACTCTTCACATGTCATGTGAGAATCATGTATGTGCATGACTTCTTTCTTCTCAGTGGCTCTCTCATTGAGCCTCTTCATTAGCAGGTCCATCTTGGCAAACAACATGTCTACCTCCTTGAGTTGTTGCATTCCTCCACCTCTCTTGCGGGTTTGAGTTCTCTCTTCACTCCAACCTTGGTTGGATGCCATCTTCTCCACAAGAGCTGTGGCTTGAGGAATAGTGAGTGATAAGAATGCACCTCCAGCAGCAGCATCCATGGTCTCACGAGTGCTGTTGCTGAGCCCATGATAGAATGTCTGCATGAGTAGCCAATTCTCCGTTTCATGATGAGGACATTCGAGGATGTAGTCTTGAAAGCGCTCCTAAGCTTCTGGGACAGTCTCATCATGTTGTTGCTGAAAGCTTGATATCTTCCCACGGAGAGCATTGGTCTTGCCCATGGGAAAGAACTTCACCAGGAAATTGGTGGAGCATAGTGCCCACGTAGTATTCTTCTCCTTGTTGGCGTAGAACCACTGCTTCGCTCTCCCTAAGAGTGGGAATGGGAAGAGGTGAAGTAGTATAGCATCTCTGGGGACATCCTTGATAGTGAAAGTGCTGCAAATCTTCAGAAAGTGTTGGAGATGAGCACTAGCGTCTTCATGGGCCTTCCCACAGAACTAACTTGCTTGCACCATGCTGATCAGCGCAGGCTTGGGCTCAAAAGACTTTTCGATGTCTGCAGTTGGTCCAGTACGGATGTTGTCCGTAGTGGGAGCTGAGAACTCGTGAAGTGACTTGTTGGCCATGACTTCAAATGCTGGTGTCAAGTCTCGAACAAATGATCGATCTTCCAAATCAAAAGATCCTTCAAGCTGAGATGATGATGATGTTGGTCGAGTCCTTCTTAACTTGGCCTTGGTCTTCCTAAATAATGCTTCTGGATTGTCAAGATAGTTATCTGGAAGATGAAACTTTTCCATACATTACCCTGCATATAATATATAACATAGACAAACGACATGGGTAAGGCTGTATGAGTAGAGAATGGTGATGGTGCTCAATCACATTAGTGGATGCAGTGATGCTCATTATCTGTTTGCTATTCAACCTTCCTCGGCAATGACGCCAAAAATGCTTGTTGACATTTCTTACGCACAACTAGAATAAAAGGGTTTCCGTAAGCGCACAGAAAATATCATCGTAGCATTTTAACCGGGAGTAATCTAGGTATCGTTATTTATAATTTTACCACTGGGAAGGGAATGCATGAGATAATGAGCAATGAGCACCGTATGTGATAATGGAGAGCTTTACCATGTCGTTATCTATCTTCTCATACAGGGTAAGTGTCACATAAAATATAGAAATGAATAGTAAATGACAAAGGATAAATGAGAGCACATAGTCATATAAAATAATGATAATCATCTCAATAGAGTACTCTAAGTTTATAACACTAGCATGGACTAGGACGATCTACAAGAATAAATCCTAAGTTATTCTAACTATAAGGTCAGAGCATACAATGATTAGTGCAATAACATCTAGCAATCATGGCGGAAAAAGGTTATATATATGCATAGTGATATTACCAAAGAAGATCAGGAACATAGCTATCTCTTCCATGTAATAGGGGTATTCTACTAGATCTATACTCGGGAGAAGGATTACAAAGGACTCAACAGGACTGTCACTACCACGATCTACCTCACGATCCGGAATATAGGTGTAATCGCAGATAAATATGGTCTAGGCACCACGCCTACACAATATTTACCACTCACCCATCGATCTAATAAGCAAGCGCTCTACGATCCTATGCATAAACATAATTCTAGTCCAACTATGCTAAACATATAATCAAAGTAAACTAGGAACAATATAATTGAGAATATAATCAAGTAGAGCAAAGTCAGTTCTGATATAGTAGAATAGAATAAAGTACTATTCAAAGTAGCAAGAACAATAATGAATATTACAATAAAGTAGAGGGGAATTACCAAGAACTTTGACAGATCCGGACTCCAAGCTAGGCTTGACTCCCTCTAGATCTAATCCTATGTAGCTATGCTACTAAACTATGGAGCTCTAATTAAGATGGTGGCTCTGGGGCTTCTCTGAATTCTTCAGATGAATGAATTGAAATTAGAATTAGGGTTTCTTCCGAGGCTAGAGGCTCTGAATATATAGCCCTCTAGGATGCACCACAGCCCTCGGATCAAACTGACCTAAACGGACGATTATTATTCATCCTCAAAGGCGGTGGAGGCAGGATCCGTGAGACTCCACCTGATTGGTGGAGGGGGAGAGGCGGCCGCCCCTACCCCCTGGGTGGTTGCCCCTGGCTGGCTGCCAGGTGGGCCCAGGTTTGCAGGGTCGCCTTCTCCAGTCTTCTAGAGTATTCTTTTCTATACGTAGATCTGTTTCTCTCTATGTAAATCTGACATATGGACCTCTTTTGGTTCTCTTTCTGATAAACCCCTACAGAAATAGACAATCACCAAAACTCATGGAATTTTATCAGTGTAAACCCTATATCTAAGTAGTAAACATGTTTTAATCCTTTCTCTTGCTATGTTGATGGTTTAAAAATAATATTTATCTATCGCCAAACACAGGGTCAGTCCGGTGGACTTTGGTTGATATGGACCCATGCTGTTGACATTGCCATAGTAGAGCATGACCACCACTATATATTAGCTGTGTGTAATAGTACTTCTAGTTCTAAACAATTTGGCTTGGTTTGTATCTATGGTGATCCTCATCACCGTAATACTTCTACTATCTGGTCCAGGGTGCTTCATTTTGTTGTTAATCATAGCACCCTCCCTATCTTAGCTATGGGAGACATGAATGAATTGATGCATGTTAGTGAAAACTCTAGTCCTGGTCGGCCTAATATTATTCGTATTAATATGTTTTGTGATTATGTGAAGCAGTGTGGTTTCATTGACCTGGGATATAGCGGTCCGGCCTACACATGGACAAACAAGCGCTTCAGTACCACTCCCACTTTTCAGTGACTTCATCGTTCTTTGGCGAATATTGAATGGTGTACAAAGTATCCACATTGTGATCTATCATTTACCAATGATGCGTGGAGACCATGCTCCTATTCTTACTATGATGCATTCCAATCGTCCTAAAACTAACAAACTCTTCCATTTTGAAAATTGGTGGCTTAGTGAGCTGGATTACACTGACGTGGCAAAGCAAAGTTGGGACAAGTCTAGCAGTAGGCCTTTCCACCAAAAGTCCAAGTACCTAGCCTATGATCTCAAAAAATGGAGAAAATCTAAGCCTAATCTCTCATCCCAACTCAGCTCCACTGAGAGTCTCATCCTTCAACAACAATCTAAACCTCCTCAGCAGCAAGATTTTGCCCTACAAAAGCACCTAGCTACCCAGCACAATGATCTCCTGGACAAACATGAGGAATTCCACCTAGAAAGA
Organism: Themeda triandra; assembly: GCA_018135685.1. Taxonomy (NCBI): domain Eukaryota; kingdom Viridiplantae; phylum Streptophyta; class Magnoliopsida; order Poales; family Poaceae; genus Themeda; species Themeda triandra. The sequence continues at coordinate 157,788 of JAENPR010000990.1, forward strand.
GCAAAGAAAAACTGGGCTAAACTGGGTGATAGAAACACAGCTTATTTCCATCAAGCCATTACCAAGTGCCACAGAAAAAATACATTGCCTACCTTCACAATCCTAATGGCACTAAAGCTACCACCCCAGATCAACTTGCCACCACTCTTCTCAATTATTTTCATAATATTTATGGCATCACCTCTAGTTCTAACAATTCCAATCAAAGCTTCAATTTGCAGAGAAGTACAGGTACAACTATGCAGTCCCTATCATCTGCTTCTCCCTATGATCCAAATGCTAGCCAGCAGGAACACCACCAACACAATCAATTCCTCGACAGTAACACAGAATAGGGTAATCATCTCTTCACTAATTCTACCCCTACCCTATAGGAACTGCACATCATCATCAAGGAAATGTGCAGCAACACCTCCCCTGGACCCGATGGCCTCAATGCAGGCTTCTACAAATCTGCATGGCCATGGTTGTCCAAGGATGTACACAAACTTGTAAGTGATTTTTATGCCACAGCAGCTTTGGATCAGGAAATTAATCAATCAAACCTATCTTACTTTGATTCCAAAAAAGATGCAACCTCTTATCCCCCAAGACTTTAGACCTATTAGCCTCTGCAATGTGATTTATAGGCTTATAGCTAAAACTCTTGCTGATAGACTTAAGCCTTACCTTCCTAACTTCATTGACCATGGTCAATCTACTTTCATCAAGAATAGGCATATTTCTTCTAACATTATCATCACTCAAGAGATTATTCACTCTTTTGGTCTTAAGACTTGGAATGGCAGGGCTTTTCTACTCAAGATAGATTTGGCTAAAGCCTTTGACAGATTAAACTGGAACTTCCTCACACAAGCTCTGCACCGTCTTCAGCTGCCCCACTACTTCATTCAACTTCTAAAAGCCTGCTAAACTTCTCCACCCATGGTTGTACTAGTAAATGGTGATCCCACTGGCTACTTTTTCCTAAACAAGGTATTAGGCAGGGCTGCCCTCTTTCACCCTTTCTTTTTGCAATTGCTATTAATGAACTCTCTATTGCCTTAAATCATGCCATGCAAAATGCAAATCTCCAAGGGGTTACCTTAGGCTACAACTGTCCTCCTATCCATTCTCTTTTATTTGCTGATGACCTTGTTTTATGTGGAGCTGCACATTTTCAGGAAGCTACAATTATCAACAATATTCTCAATGAATTTTGCCAACATTCAGGTCAGACTCCTAATCTTAACAAATCTTCTATCTTCTTTAGTAAAAATGTTGATAATATCTCTAGAGCTCAAATCAAAAGCATTTTTCCTGTTCCTGATCTGCTCCCCAATACTATTCATTTAGGGCACCCCTCATCTTTTCTCACAAGGATAAAAATAGAGCTTATAATTTTATTTACAACAAATTCATTGCTAAGCTAACCACTTGTGAAAGCAAATAAGATTAATCATGCATGTCATCTTACTTACATTCAATCTATTCTATCTTCCATTCTTATTTATTACATGTCGACGATTATCTTCTCTAACACCTTCATTGATAAAATTATCTCTGTTATGAGAAGATTCTGGTGGGTAGGAGTGCAACAAGATGATCCTTCTAACCCTATTGCCTACAGATCCTAGGATGATATCTGTCAATCTAAAGAAAATAGGGGGTTTAGGTATTAGAGATCTCCACACTGTTAACAAAAGCTTAGTTATTCACACTGCATATGACATTGTAAATTCAAAAAACCCTTTCCTTACTGCAATTTTAAAATCAAAATACTACCCCCATAAATCTTTCTGGAATGCAACACATAATTCTATAAAATCAGTGTTTTGGTCTTCCCTTTTGCAGGTTAAGCAAGAACTCACAAATAATGTAACTTATCAGATTCATGTAGGTAACACTTCAATCTGGTCCACACCGTGGTGCCCTGTATGGAACTCCATCCATGCTCATCTTCTTGACCCAATTACTATTAACCCTTTGCCTTCAACTGTCTCAGATTTATGGATCCCTAATACCCAAGATTGGGATATTAATCTTTTAAACAACACCTTTGATGAACAGGTTGTTCAGCAAATCATAGCAGTACCAGCAGTCCCTGAACAGAGATTGGATGTTTTCAGGTGGACCTCGGCCAAAATAGGTATGTGTACTACTAAAAACATTTACAGGCACCTGGCTGCTCAAAACCATATTCAACTTCCTATGCAAGGCTCTAGGAGTATCCTTCCACAGGTCAATCAAATTCTCCACAAGGTTTGGAAATCTAAAAACCTTCCTCCAATCATTAAGACTTTTACTTGGAGACTGATTAGACGTGCCTTAGCCACTGCTCAAAGAGCCTCCACATATTCCACACATATTGACCCCTTTTGTGCCTCTTGTGGTCAAAATGAAAACTAATGCTCATTTATTTTTCCATTGCAATCTACCTAGAGCTGTTTGGTTCTCCTTTAATCCTTCCTTAAGAACTGATACTCTACCATAAGAGGATGATGGTATTCAAATCATTTTGCAAACCATTGTCACTCCCACCACAACGGAGATAGATCTTCATAAAATTCTAATTACCTTGTGGTTTATCTGGAAAGCTAGGAATGACAAGCACTTTAAAGGTAAAGCCTGGACTCTAATCCAAGTTCACAGTGCCACAGCTGCCATGCTTACCGATGACAACAGCATCAACCACCAAGGTATGGATATTACCTCCACAGGTCATCAACAACAACAGCAAGCTCCAGGTCATCAAGGAATGCCAACACTGCCGGCCTCAGGAACACATGCCACTTCATCACAGTTTAGTGGTACAGGTACACCTCTGATGGTTACACAGGCTGTGGACACCAACACCCAACACCGAGCACCACCTCCAACAGGCATCCAGTAGTAAGAAGAACAAGAAGACACCTCTGGACAATACCTCCAGCATCAGATAGTACAACATCAACAACAACATGGCAATAATCGAGGTATAAACTTTACAGATGCAGGTCCATTCATCCTCATGCAGCAGCTATCGGACCTCCACACAGGAATCATATGCTATATAGATGCATCTCTTGCTCTTGACATCATTGGCCTTGGCCATCAACCTCGACAGGCAGGCATTGGTATAGTTTTTCTCAATATGCAGGCCCATCCAGTGAACACTCTCCACATAAAAGCCATCATGAAGGATGCATCTTCGGTGGTCATGGCTAGGGCTTTGGCACTTGCAGCAACAATTGCTGCCACTATAGGGCCCACTCAAGTCTCCTTTTTAACAGATAGCTCTCTGTTGGAGCAATTCCTCTCCTCGCTAGATCATAGCATGTCCACCTGATTGGAGAATGAAGACCTACACTCAACTGTGCTGCTACGGTTCAGCCTACATTGCATAAAATCAGTAGAACAGATAACTCTTTAGCAGATCATTTAGCTAAGTAGGCTTACTTAGTGGCTGGAACTGTTCACCAGCCATGCCATGTTCATTGCTCATATGGAGCCCATGTTCAATAGTGTCCTATGCTTCAGGCACTGAATCTTGTTACTCTGCACTCTTTGTGCATTCTAGCAGCTTCTTGCTGCTGAATTTTGAATGAAATGTTTGTTGTAAAAAAACAGGGGACATCTAACAGCGATGAATATGTGATAACACCTAACACTATCCATACCGGACACCAAATCCCATAAAGAAACGAGATCTAACAGTGATGAATATTATATCTAGTTTCATCTCTAGCTAACATGAGGTTAGCGAATTCGAGTTACAGGTGGAGGGATTACATTTAGAACATGTTACACCAATTAGTGATTACATTATAATGATGTATCCAATGAAATTGCTCGGGCAACCTCTTGATAACCCTTCCATACAGGAGGACTGCGAAATCCCAAAAGTATATAAATATATATAATAAAAAAATAAATACTAATGAGCTAGCAAGCAAAGTGCACCTCATGCTTCTATCAAAGCTATGCAAGCGACTGATATTTCTACCTAGATAAAGATGAGCGATAAAAGGAAACATCCTATCGGATAAGGATGGATAGTGAAGCAAATAACTCTTGACCGATCTTTCCTGGTCGGTTCGATCTTTTGACTATTTACTACGGCCGTCGTGCACATCGATGCTAGTATAAAAGGCCCTATCCCTACCCCTTCATACCAGTGCCACACACACCGATCAAACCGCACCACACTCACACACATCGAGCAACAGGGTATTTGTGCTTGGGACTTGCTGAAGTGAAAGCCAAATGATTAGGATAGGAGCAGGACACATCTGAGACGAGGATGCACCTAAGAAATTAATGAGTAAAGGCAAGATTCTGATTATCGACTAACCTCCTTCACTAAGCTATCTGATTTGTACTTTATATTATCTATAAGCTGTGTAAGATGGTTTATAACTGACTAACGTGGCAAATGCAATGATGTTGTCACTCAACCTAAGACAACTAACCCTGAAATAGAGATGCACAGGCAAATTGTGGTTTGTGTGAAGGGTTCACATAAGTAGGGTGTCTAGTAAAATGGTTCTCAGATGAAGGGTAACACCATATAAAATAATTATTGGTGAGAAATGGTGACTGTTGACACCAGAAGTGGCAAACGGATGTACCGCAAGCGTACGGTAGTCAACGTAACCTTCACCGGGAGTATTCCAGGTATCGTATTTTTCACAGGGAATGTGAAGTGAACTAACTAGGCTCAAGGTCATCCAGTGATGAAACGAAGGGTCTAGGATAATAGGATAGAGAGGTCTAGCTAGCAAAGATATCTGGTCATGGTATTCTAAGTATAAAGAGGTTTTCCACATCCTCCCTTACTGGGGGCGATAGTCAAAATAGTAGGCGACATAAGAGGTTTACCACCTCTGCCCCTACCGAGGCGGCTACCCTGCTCAGAGCCGCTATTATGGATAACTTGCCTAACAACACATACGAGGAACTCTAAACACTTGCGAAGCCTATCACCCTTCACGCTAGGTGTCTCGTAGTGCGACAAGAAGCTTACACAGGCAAGATATAATCTATACACCACGTCTACACCAATCTCACTACTCTAATCCTTGCAAGAGACTAGACTACTTCACTAATTAAAGCAGTGTACCAGTAACAAGAGTATATACTTAAAATACTAAAACCAGAATATCAAATACTAGAAGGACTTAGATGTATTACTTACAAGAAGCTCGCATCCGCTGAGGCGCACCTTGGAGAAGACTCCCGACAGGCCGAGACTCCTCCTTGGAGACTCCTCATTCTCCCTCTACTAACATAGCTAAGAATACTAGAGAGTGGCTTTCTTCTAAGTTTCATGCTCTAAAGTGAAGCCCTATGGGGGTATTTATAGGGGGAGGTGGATTAGAGGCTACTCCATCTCCATGTTATCAATCCGTGTGCTTCTCCTTCTCAACCCTTGGATAAACCGCCTTAGAACCGACCTTGGATGGAGGGTTGAGATTGACCAACATGCATACCTCCATGCAATAAGTCGGTGGGAGAAAGCTGGGCCCGAGAGGCCACTATATGGGGGTCGACCGACCCCCCATTGATAGGTAGGGCCATCCCCCTTGCTTGTGGACCCTCTCCACCATCTTTAGTGTGGGTATGAAGTGGTGGGACCCCCTGATCACCTCGGATGATGGAAATGTGGGTCCATGGATCCATGTGACTTCATCTTTCATCGTTGAGAGGAAACACACTTGTGATCCAAGGGTGGAACTTGGCTTGGGAGTACTTCTCCTGGATCATGCTAGCTTGGCAGCGCCTGGGTGCACATATCACTGTCTCTTGAAGCCATGGAATTGAGGTTGGTGCTGTCAACTTGTTGATTGATCATTTCTTGCTTGTTGCTACTTCTTCTCTTTTATGCTTCTAGACCCTGAAAAGTACCTGTTCTAGTACCTGCAACCAAATGATGACATGTACATATGGAACCAAGTTATTTCTACCTATGTCACTACATGTTTGGTTGTTTCTTCCAGAAATAGTGTCTTGTTGACGGTTTTGATGGGGTAAAAACATGGTATCACTACCGCCAACAGGATCCCCCACACTTACGTCTTTGCTCGTCCTCGAGCAAAGGTTAGAGAGAATGATAAAATATGATTATGACATCTTTAAGATATTAGCAAACACAAAGCTTTACTCAAGACATATGTCATACAAGTGGGTTATGTGGTATTGTCTAGCATATATCCTTCAGATGTTGAAAAATGGAACAGTTCTCAAAACAAAGTCATCTTCCCATATCCTTAGTACTTAGAGCTTTTGATAATGGTTTTCAAAAAGAAAGCACATAGTTTATTCTTACTCCTCAAATAGTACTCTCAAGTCGCTCAGTGAGTATATGATTCCTTACCAAGGCATAGCATAAGATTGCCTTCTTTTGTTTCATCCTACATCTATCAAGCTTATGTGGGGCTCAGGTAGGGATAAACAAGATAGCATACTTGCATTGCATATATTGTAAAGCCAAAAAAAGGATCCAAGGAGAAGAATGTCATAATCCTAGCTCAAGTTGTGCAAGTGTGTGGAAATATGTGGACTAGAATTCTCCTCTATTTGATAAGATCTCTCTCTACTTTATTTTATTTGAGACACGGCTAGCATTTTTTTCTTTCTTTTTTTCAAAGCAATGGACCTTCAAGTGTCCACATTTTTTTCTTTTTGTTTTCTTTTACATAGCCTTTGTGTCTCATCTACTAAACCATACTTAGAGAGAGATATTCTAAAACTTTAAAACATGGAGCATCTATATGGTGGAAGTGGATGGCATGTTTCTGCGTACTTCCAGTGTCGAAGTAGCAAGCATGATATGTGGGGTGTGTTTGTGATCTTGATCTTGGGACTATGACATAATTCTCAATTAGGGTCAACAAGGTTTGACCAAACTCAACACAAGTACAAGTAGCGTATATAGAAGGGGTTCTAAACATGGTATGAACATATATGGCTTTGTTAGGAATTTTCTTACTATTGAGGAGTAAGTGACACTATGGTTTTATGAAATTTTTCAAAATAAATCTCTAAGCACTTTTGAATAGAAAAGGTATGAATCATGAGCCAAGAACTATATCACATTTGTCAACAACTTAGTCAATATGATAACCTATCAAGATATGTGACCCAGAAGTGTAAGCATATGCAAGAATTAGACTTTGTGACGCTTTCTTTGTGATGCTTTTACCCCTTTAAATGTCATAAATCATGTCACTGTTTTTTAGATGCAAGTCTTCTTGTTTTTATTTTTATTTTATTTCATCTAAGGAAAGCAAATAAAAGGTAAAAGTAAGAATGAAAGAACAGAGGGGGAGTAGGAGTGGCAAACCAGTCAGGAAGGCTGTAGTCAATGAGACGAAGCTAGCTGGTGGGTCTAGGGCTCCAAGGTGGGGTCAGCCGACCCCACTTGGGCTTGCCCGTTGCTGCCATTTGAATCCCCTTCCTTGAAAATGTACTGCTGCGAACTTGTTTTCCCGTTTGCCGCCAAAGCATGGGTCGCCCGACCCCCTCCTTGGGCCAGTTTTTGTCACACCAATGTGTCATGTCATGCATTGCCAGACCCCCCACGCACTTGGTTATCTGCGTAATCTGATTACATAGACCGGGAAACATCAAGTGCACACACCAGTAGAATGAAAGTTTTATTCATTTCATTTAATGGATCATAGGCACAAGTTACCATGATAAAGATTGAATGAACTTAGCTATGTGCCTAGCATATTTATGAAGAGGTTTGAGATATCTAAGGAAAAAGGTCAGAGGAGGAGGTCCTCGTGCCCCATTATTATTTCAAAATGTGCAAACTGCACTAAGGACCTTCTTTATGACTCTCTTCTCAAACAGTCACCCTCAGAGAGCCTTGACGGCTCCTTTAACATGGAGGATTATCCTTTCACCTTATGGAGTTCGGCTACTCCCATAATTACTTCTTCTCCTCTAAGGTGAACAAGGGAGCAAAACAACTTCCCTTGTCCATCCCACTGCCAATGCCCTTGTGGTTCTTCATGAAAGGTGGGCATCAAAGGCATGGTAGGGTTCTACCTCGAACACAATGGCCTCCATGGCGACCTCTAGGTTTTCAAATGGGTCTCCCTCATGATTGGCAGGGCCCTCATTAAAGGAAGTAATGACATTTGTGCTAGTGGGGCCATGGTGAAGTTACTCTAGGTAACTTGGGCAACATAAAGGAGGCTAGAAGGTGTTGAATTTAAGGTGAGGAGAAATGGGATGAAGAAGACGAGGAGGAAAGGTCAAATAGAGGTATTGCCAAAGATTACAACTCTTGTTTCCATGAGTGTTGCAACTGGGGATAGCTTTTAAGTGTTGACACAACATTCTGGGACAAATGGGTCAGGTTGCCCTACCTGGTGGAACCAAGTGTTCAAACTTCTCCCTGATCTCTCCTTGTCGTAGATCCAGTCTCGAGACTTTTGCATCGTGTCAAGTTGGGGTCGCCCGACCCCTAGTGGAAGGGTTCGGAGTGAGCAGGTTCAGGTTCTACACTTTCTAGGTGATGAGAAGTGGTTTGGCCAAGCTTGGGCCCAAGTGGGTACTATGCCTAGGTCACTCAACCCCTGTTTGGGTGGTTCGGAGCGAATGGGTTCTGGACTTGTACTCCCCCAAATGTAAGAGATGGTTTGGCAAAATTTGGGCTTAGTTAGCCAACAACAGGGGGTTGCCCAACCCCCTATTGAGGCTTCCTCCGCCCTGTTTTGTCATGGAGGCTAGCATATGAGGTGTGTTCATTTTAATCTAGTGGCCAAACCATACAGAAATGAAAGGAAGTTAAGACATGTAGATTTTAGTCATGTTGAATCATTAGCAAGGATGAATTCTAGCATGTCAACTTCTTTCAAGGTTCATGTTCATGGAAAACTTTAAGAAGGTGGCCACTTACCTTAAAGATGATGAGTTGTAGCATTGGTCCTTCTCAGTTGCATCGAAGTTTTCCTTGGCCAAACAACTTGACCTTTGACCATGAGGACCTCGATTTGTTGCCATGAATGATCTTATGCCTTACCCATAGAGATGTCGATGTTCTTACTACAGGGGTTAGTCCCAAAAGTGCAACCAAGTTCCATGCAATTATGTTTTAATTCAATAATCAAACTTAACTCCATGTCTTGTTTGATTAAGGTAGTTTATTTAACCTAAGCACCATGCTTAATTTAAAAAGACTATGGAGGTATGATCGTTCGAACGATCAGTACACCCAAACCAAAGCATACTAACATAGAAAAGGAAGCATGATAGGATATACAAGATTTATTCAATTAGAGACAAGAGGCATTTTTTTACTTTGAAGAGAGAAAGAGAAAAGTAAGAGAAATGCACAAAACAAGAGGAAGGGAAAGTGACAAACCAGTCAAGAAGTGTGTCTCAATGTAGTGGAGGTTGACTTGTGGGCTGAGGGGCCCATGGTGGGGTTGGTCGACCCCACCTTGGAGGCTCCAGCCACTTTAGTCCCCTTCCGGTGCATTCTTACCTCTAATGAAGTGTTCCTACACTGATGCTTTTTGCTCGGGGTGTCCTTCAATGCCCAAATGTGTTCGAGGGGGTCAAATGACCGGTGTAGGGTGTGCCCTGAGTCATGGAAACCAAGACAACATCAAGTGCAGGGGTTCTACTGGACACCAGCAGAACCACAAGTCTTACTAACCTACTCAAGTTAGGCACACAAGTTGCATGATGTTAATTTGAAGCCAACTTGTGGGGGCCTAACTGCAAAAACTCATACCACTACAATATTTGGAGAATCTTATGATAAACAAAAGCATCTACAACCTCTACCGCAAAGATTTTGGACACAAGAAGAGTGAAGGAGTTGTAGATCTCTTGTTTGGTAGTGGTAGAAAGAAAGATTGAGTTGGGAGATTTCTCAAATGACTAAGGACTTGATGAGGGGATCAAAGGATGACTTCCATGCTCATTGATGAAATTCTCCATCTCAAGGAGTGGGTGAGCGCTTTCCTTCTCATGACATTCCAAATACCCCTCAAGACTTGGATATGTCATGGTTGTTTGTGAAATCATCTTAAGCTTACCCCTTGGACCAAGAACGGGATTTGATTCTACCCTTTTGCTAAGAGATTGGGAAGTCCAAATAGGTAGATATTCTTTTCCTATTCTATGACCAAGCTTCTCATTTCCCAAAGCATTCTCCAAGATTTGTTCAATTGGCCTTCCAATAAAAGTGAGATGAAAGGAAAGTTCAGGAAGGTCAAAGATGTGGAAATCTAGGGAGGTCTTTAGATCATCAATCACCACAGGTACGCCTTGAAGGACTCCTAAACAATCAAGGACTTGACCATTCGGGAGCCTAAGACATTTTTGAGATTGTAGCAGGTGATTCTTTTTGATGAAACTTTGAACATGGAAATGAGGAATGATGTTTATCCCAAGGCTAGGATCATAGCAAATTTCACTATAAATGCCCATGATTTGACAAGATATCCTTCTTACATGAGTGGGCAATTTAGTGACTTCCTTTGAATCTTTGGCCTCATCTAACCATTCTTGACTTACAACAGTGGATGGATTCTCCAACTGTTGTGGTTTCTCTGGATTTATGGCCCTCATGACTTCCAAGCCTTGGTTGTCTTAATGAATCCCCAGAGTCAATGACTAGATCATCATAAGACTTAGAAGGAAGAGAACCATTGGGAGTATCAGGATCAAGGATGAGTTTAGAGATAGGTTCAAAGGATATACCAGATGTGGGCATAGAAGAGGAAAAGATAGAATTTACTTTAAGGAACTTCGGTTCTCCTTCTATGGGCACAGTTGGCACTCCTTTTGGAGGTTCATCCAAGATCCTAGGTTTTTCCTAATGTGCTACTTGAGAACTCGAGTCATAAAATGGTGCTATTTTGGGAGGTTTCCAAAGAGATCTCTTGTTGAGAGGGTTTGAGCGGTGTCTCTTGGAAGGTCTCTTTTGGATAGGATGATTAGGGGGCATTCCCAAAACTAGCAAGTTCGTCTCGAAATCAAGGGAGTGATTTGGAGGATGGATTTCTTCCTCCTTCGACGTTTGTGGTATTTGTGGTTCAGGGTCAATGGCGAAATCTTTGGATGGCATTGTTGGTGATTCGGATATCAAGATTTCTTCTTGCTTGGGGATATTCAAAGATGAGCAACATGAGAGATAGGGATGAAAGCTAAGGTAGAATTTGGATTGAAGGCTTTCCCACTCTCCATGCGCACTCCCTACGTGTCGAGCATACCAATGTTTAGGTGTCTCCATCAAAGAGAACGGGAATAGCTCCCATTTCAAGGTATTTCATGTCATGCCTTCAATAAGAAGACACTAGCACAATTGCTCAAAATCATGTGAGTTTAGGGGTTTTCATCTTCTTCCCCACAAAAGATTGTTTCTGGACCACAGCTATGAAACTAGGGCGAAGCTCATAGCTAGGCGAAAGAATAGGATGGGATGATGGTGGTGGCTCCAAACTAGCACCCTTTGGAGCGGCGAGATGAAAGATGGATGTTTGGTTCATGGTGTGAAAATGATAAAAATAAATGAAAGGTAAAAGAAGGATAATTCAAATGACTTGGTTCTAAGTTAGAACACTACCGTTCCCCGGCAATGGCGCCAGAAAGCTTGTTGACACCAGAAGTGGCAAACGGATATACCGCAAGCGTACGATAGTCAATGTAGCCTTCACCGGGAGTATTCCAGGTATTGTTTTTTCCACAGGGAATGTGAAGTGAACTAACTAGGCTAAAGGTTGTCCAATGATGAAACGAAGGGTCTAGGATAATAGGATAGAGAGGTCTAGCTAGCAAAGATATCTGGTCATGGTATTCTAAGTATAAAGACGTTTTCCACCTCCTCCCTTACTGGGGGCGATAGTTGAAATAGTAGGTGACATAAGAGGTTTACCACCTCTGCCCCTACTAAGACGGCTACCCTCCTCAGCCCCGCTATTATGGACAACTTGCCCAACAACACATACGAGGAACTCTAAACACTAGCGAAGCCTATCACCCTTCACGCTAGGCATCTCGCAGTGCGATAAGAAGCTTACACATGCAAGATATAATCTAGACACCACGTCTACACCAATCTCACTACTCTAATCCTTGCAAGAGACTAGACTACTTCACTAAGTAAAATAGTGTACCAGTAGCAAGAGTATATACTTAAAATACTAAAACCAGAATATCAAATACTAGAAGGACTCAGATGTATTACTTACAAGAAGCTCGCATCCACTGAGGTGCACCTTGGAGAAGACTCCCGACAGGCTGGGACTCCTCTTGGAGACTCCTCACTCTCCCTCTACTAACATAGCTAAGAATACTAGAGAGTAGCTTTCTCCTAAGTTTTATGCTCTAAAGTGAAGGCCTATGGGGGTATTTATAGGGGGAGGTGGAGTAAAGGCTACTCCATCACCATGTCATCAATCTGTGTGCTTCTCCTTCTCAACCCTTGGATAAACGGCCTTAGAACCGACCTTGGATGGAGGGTTGAGATTGACCATCATGCATATCTCCATGCAATAAGTCGGTGGGAGAAAGCTGGGCCCGGGAGGCCACCATATGGGGGTCGGCCGACCCCCCATTGATAGGTGGGGCCATCCCCCTTGCTTGTGGGCCCTCTCCACCATCTCTAGTGTGGGTATGAAGTGGTGGGACCCCCTGATCACCTTGGATGATGGAAATGTGGGTCCATGGATCCATGTGACTTCATCTTTCACCGTTGAGAGGAAACACACTTGTGATCCAAGGGTGGAACTTGGCTTGGGAGTACTTCTCCTGGATCATGCCAGCTTGGCAGAACCTGGGCCCACATATCAGGGGTCGGCTGACCCCTCTATGTGGCCCCAGTGTGTCGGCCCTTGCACACTGTCTCTTGAAGCCATGGAATTGAGGTTGGTGCAGTCAACTTGTCGATTGATCATTTCTTGCTTGTTGCTACTTCTTCTCTTTTATGCTTCTAGACCCTGAAAAAGTACTATTCTAGTACCTGCAACAAATGATGACATGTACATGTGGAACCAAGTTATTTGTACCTATGTCACTACTTGTTTGGTTGTTTCTTCCAGAAAGAGTGTCTTGTTGATGCTTTTGATGGGGTAAAAACATGGTATAACTACTATCAACAGTGACGATAAGCCGTGCACTAATTATTATCACTAACTTATGGTTCTTTCTATATTTAGTTCTCGTATATGTTATTCTCTTAATTATTCTTGTAGAGTATGTGTAAGGGCATGTACAATAGAGAGACAGCTATTGTCTATAAGTTCTTAAAGTTTACGATACAGATGACTAAATAGACAGCTCGTACAACCCACAAACACTTACTGTCTATTTGGCTGTAACAAATCATTTAATGCCTCCATGTGGCCATGATCAATCATGAATATTATTTCTACATACCACTATGTTGTCATGTAACTTGGACTTTATATGCTATTTTGTTGCTTGTTTGAGAAAGAAAACACGATAAGTGATGATGACTTCCTTTGGTATACAAATATAATACTGTTTGTATTCAGTTGTAGATAGAAAAAGAAAGATACTGTTAAGAAATTGAGTTCTCAGCATACACATAGTCACAAACACATAGATGAACATAGACATAGAGTATGAATGGAGAGGGAGGGGAGCTCTTTATTTCATTGTTTTGTTCTATATACATCAAAAGCTCTGTCTCCATCTCTCTATCCACCTAATTTTATAGAGGGGAGAGGCCAGAGGATGTAATGTGAACTCATAGACTTTCTTCCCTCTTCTCCATTTAATTTGGCCATACTCAAGTCTTCCTTTCACATACTGTTTGAAGACTTGACTTATAACACTCCCTTGGCGAAATTTATACTATGCGTGTGCCTCGTTAAAAACTCCCCCAAAACCTAGTAGGAGAAAAGGGTAGGATAAAAGAGTGCATCACATGCATCACTTATGCATCACCTGTTGCCTCATTAAAAACCTTGCATGAGAAAACCTAGTGGGAAAAACTCATCAAGGGAAAAAGAGTACAACAATTGGTTCAAGCCTTCAGGACCAACCAATGCAACTTAGGTCTTCAGGACCTATTGGTCTTTAGGACCAACTTGTAATCTTTGTAATCTTAAATTTTGTTCTATATCCTTTTAAGCTTTACAACACTCTCCCCTTGGGTGATTTGCGCTTGTGTACATGCCTCGTCAAAAACTCCCCCAAAACCCAGTGGGGAAAAAGGGTAGGAGAAAAGAGTACATCACATGCGCAAGCTATGTTGCACCTGTTGCCTCATTAAAAACCTTGCGTGAGAAAACCCAGTGAAAAAAACTCATCAAGGGAAAAAGAGTACAATAGTCTGATCTTTAGTACCAGATTATGATCTTCTGGATCACAATTATGGACTATGATTCAGGGAGCCTTCTCCCCCTAAACCCTGCAACTCTCTAAGTCATCTCATGCCCTTTCCACAAACACTGCGGAAGCTAGAGACTGGCAGAGACTTTGTGAATAAACTGCTAGATTTTCATAAGACTTAGTTTGTAGGATATTTATTTCCCCAACTCTTTAGGAGCTCATGGGGACAAAATGACTTTTGCAGCAATAGGTTCTGTGAGATTGCTCCTCACATAGTCCATATGCATTTGCACAACACCAGTAACATTATCTCCATAGATAATGGTGGGGAGCTATCAAAGCTCAAGCCACAAAACTTCAGGATGTGGGCAATCATCCATTTGAGCCAAACACATTCTCGTATGGCTTTACATAGGGCAATTAACTCTCAGTGATTGGATGATGTAACAACCAAAAGTCTGCTTCACAGACTACCATAAAATGGTTGAGAACCATGAAACAAGTCTAGGACCTAGCATTATGCGGGTCAAACATATAGCCAGCATCCACATATCCCGCCATGGTTGGGACCTGGTTCTTCAAGTACCATAGACCAAAGTCTTAGGTACCAAAGGTGAACACAATATCAAGCCTTTATGCAGTTCATTAGGTAGATGGGCGCTTAAGTATGGAACTTCAGGTCCCAACATTTTCTCATTATTATCCTTCGGTCTAAATGGGACTTATCCACTTTCGGGGACTGGTCCACCATGGGGAAAGAGGGTGGCATTTGCCTTATCAAAATTTCTTAAGTACCCTCTTTATTGACCAGTGTATAGACACTCCTTCAGGGAGGTGCTCGAGCTACTAGCTTAAGCAGGATTTGGTTTTATCCAAGTCCTTCATTATTGTTTGTGTAATCCCTCTTCAGGAGGAAATTACTCAAACGGTTGAACCACATCCTTTCAGATTATTTCAACTCATACAACGACTGTTGCCGGCGGATGTTATACATGTTGTGATTTTGATTTGGTCCAAGGATCTTGAGTCCTTTAGGGACTTTCATGTGGATCTCCGAATCAAGTGACCCATATAAATATGCGATCACAAATTCACCAACTGCATTTTTATATTCAAGTTTGCTGCCATAATATTGGAACATTTGTGCCACTCATAACTAGAGAGAAAGTTTCATCATAATTGATGACGGTTCCCTGCATGAACCCTTGTGCCACTTGCCTCGCTTTGTGCCATGTTTTATTCCTCTCAGGAGGAACACCCATTTGCATCCTTCAGGGATGACTTCTAGAGGTGTTGGAACTACATGTCCAAAAACCTCACTTTCATAAAGCGAGCGCAACTCTGCCTCTATTGCTGTTTTCCATTTGTCCCATTTTGAGTGCTTCTGGCACTCTGCCATGGACATTGGTTCTGGATCCGGATCCATTGAGTCAGCAATTTTTGAGGCAAAATATTTTGTCGACAATAGTGGTCTTTCAATTATATGACTCTCCTATTCCCACATAATTAGTGACGATCTCCTCATGATTATCCTCCCGCTCTTCATGATTTCCCATAACGATTGAGCTGGGGCATTCCAATCTTCCAATGCAATGGTGCGCACATGACGCATTAGGATTTTCATCTTCAGGATGGTGTCCTTCAGGGCCCTCCTCAACTTTAGGTTGAGTTGCCACTTCAGGGGCTTTCTCGACTTCAGGTCGAGCTTCTTCAACTGATTCCTTAAGTGATGCAAGTGGCTCAAGACCTCGTCTCTGTGGACGTCTCCATGTGACCTTGTTTGAGCACCCCGATGTCTCCCCCTCAACCTAGGATCGGACGGAGACAATAGAGTTAGTAACCTTCTGGGCTATCTATACTCTCTCCGATGCACTTACTACATGGTAAATGCGACCTTGTGACTTTTTGATCAATGAAGGCATTTGGCAGCTTATTTGCAATAAGTTGCAAATTCGTAATCCTCTAAACTTCTTGTTCAGTTTGACTAGTGCATGAGTCTAAGGAATGCATTCCACCATTCCATTTCTTACAATTTTCCAGCATTCTCTTGGATGCTGTTGACGGGAAATAAGACCTGTTATGGTATACTCAGACACCCATCAACAGTCCTCGATGGAGGGAAGATAGGCATCACATGAGCATATTTATCACTAATAAAGTTCCACTTGTACTCTTAGCTTGTGAAATGCAGGGAAGATGGAAATAAGCCCTGTGGGACCCAAAACCTAGGTCAACTGACCTGGTGCTGGTCTCACCAGGAGCTGACCTCCAAGCAGGGTCTTTGACATGCTACAGGGAGACCTTCCCAAACCCCTGGATCCAAGTGTGCTACAACTCAATGTTCCAATTACTTAGCACATTGGTCCAAGGATTTACATAGAAGCAAGCAAGGGACCAAGTGAACCCAACTTCGGACAAGATTACACGTGACAGGTGGGGACAGCACCAGGGAGCTGCAGGTGGGCCAGGCTCACTAGACACCTGGTCGGCCGACCAGGCATTGGTGGCCTGACACCTGGCCAATGCTCCCACAGCCACCTGGACCTTCTAGAAGGGCAATGGGACCCACAGGTCAGCCAACCCTTGGTCGGCCGACCTGCATGTGGGCCCACCCCAAGGTCAGTTGTCTCTCCACCGACTTCCTGCATGGCCTCCACGTGTCCCAAGCTGATAGACGTCCATTCAAGGCGGTGGAAGGTCGGTTTGATCCAACGGAGCATGGTGAAGAGCACACGGATCGATGACGTGGCGGGAGAGTAGCCCCTACTCCATCCTCCACTATAAATACCCCCTAGGCCTTCATCTCAAGGCATCCCCAAGTGTATCTCCAAGTAGTACACAAGTGTGTTCTCAAGCTCTCTTGGGAGATCAAGTGTAGTGTAGTCTAGTCTAGAGTGGGAGTTAGAGTCGAGTCGAGCGAAGCTCGGGTCTCCGGAGTCATCTTCTGGAGAGTCTGGTATAGCTCTTGTACCTTTCCTCTTGTATTACTTTCTTTATTAATATATTCTTCCTTTACTTCATTAAATCTTTACTTTGAGTACTTTACTTTAAGTATTTACTTAGTGCATTACTATACTGGTGTAGTAGTGTTGTGTCTTAGTCCCATTAGTGTAGAGTCTTAGCTAGTTTAGTGCCTAAATCCTTTGTGTGTGTTTCACTACCAACTGGGGCTAAGGCTACTTACGTGGTAGCCGAAGTCATAAGGCTAGTGTAAGCGAGGTGCTTAGACTAGTGCTTATTAGTGGATGCAACCTTACCTTGATTGGTATATCCATTCAACATTCTGACGTATATTAGCGGGAACGGCGAATCATGACAAGACTCCGTCTCCTTATAGTTCTATTTGCGTTGGGTTTGGTCTGTAGGGCGACCATAAGCCAAAGGTCCGCTGGAGTAGGGGATGACCCCTCCTACTTGTCAGTCGACTTCCCCTATCACACAGATTGTTTAGGCATTAGTTTAGTTGAGTCATTACATTAGTAGGATTAGAACACGGAAGTAGAGTTAGATACATAGGAGTCCATACTCACTCGTTGTCCTTCCACCTAGCTAGCTACCTACCAGTTACCCTTAGCTTATCACTCCTATCCAATACAACTTATCCCCTTCATCAACACTGATAACTTAGATTGAGTAGAACCACCACGGATATCCATCCACCCATTTACTAGAGAGACCTAGTCCGCTTTCCTGTGAGCGAACTACAAATTACGACACCGAGGACACTCACCCGGTTGAAGTGCTACAACGGTACCTATGCGCTTGCAGAGTTACCCTTGGCATATCTTGCGTCATCACTAGAGTCTAGCCTTGCTTAGCATTTCTAGGCTGTTGCCCGAGGAGGAATTATGACACCCTCTCTCTGGTAATAGTTCAGGCTTGCAGTAAGCATTGCTGCCAGGCGCCACCTTTGTCACATTATTTTGTCTGTCTCTAGTGGTTGCGCTAAGAATTGCCAACAAGCATTTCTGGTGCCGTTGCCGGGGAAAGCGCCGCATTAGGAATCTCTAGTAAATTGGAATCCATGGTCTACTCTTAATCTAAGTATCCGTTAGTGTTAGGAGTTTATCCTTCACTTGTCTTATTTTTCTTGTTGTCATTTTTAAGACAGTGCATGAGCGGTTTCAAACTGCCGTCAAACTTCATTGAAGATCCTGAGCAGTTGCTGAAGAGAGCTAGATGTCTAGTTCCTCCTCAGAGGTTCATCTCGCAGCCTGAACTATTTGTGGAAGGAAGTCCTGCACCAGTTGTTGAGGCAGTCATGGCTCAGAAGACCATTGCTGAGTTCTCATCCCCGTCAGCTAACTTTGTCGCTACGGGTCCGAATGTTAACTTGGGCGATGCGACCTTTGAACTCAAGCCTGCACTGATCAACATGGTGCAAGCTAATCAATTCTATGGGAAGCCACATGAGGATGCCAATGCCCACCTTCAGCACTTTCTGGAGGTGTGCAACACTTTCACGGTCAAGAACGTCACAGTGGATGCTGTTCGTCTTCGCCTTTTCCCATTCTCACTATTGGGAAAAGCGAAGCATTGGTTCTACAACAACAAGAGTGAAGTGACAACTTGGGACAGATGTGCCAATGCTTTCCTCAAGAAGTTCTTTCCAGCAGGCAAGACCAGTGTCCTGCGTGGGAAGATCTCAAGCTTCCAACAAAAGTCTGACGAGACATTTCCCGAAGCATGGGAACGCCTCAATGAGTACATTCAGGCCTGTCCTCATCATGGGATAGACGAATGGCTCATTATTCAAGGTTTTTACCACGGGCTGACCGGCATAGCCCGTAGTCACCTTGATGCTTCCGTTGGAGGGGCATTCTTGCAACACAATGTCAAGGATGCCAAGGAGCTCATTGAGAAAATGGTTATCAACCAAGGTTGGAATGAAGAGCGCCTTCAGCCAAAGAAGAGAGGTGTCCACACCCTCAATGAGGTGGACATGCTCTTCACTAAGATGGACCTCCTGATGAAGAAGATAGAGGAATCTTCCTCTAAAAAGGAAGTTGAGGCCATCCTGACCCCTGCCGCTGTCTGTGCTGTGGGCACTGACCCATGGTGCGAAGTATGCGGAGAGGAGGATCATTCGGGCAACACTGCCCCACGACACAGGAAGAGGTGAACTTCGTCAACAACAACAACAACTTCAACAACGGGAATCGGCCCCAACAACCACAATGGAGTTCACGCCCCTTCTACCAAGGCCAAGGTATGAGTTACAATAGCAATAATTCTGGTAATTCTTTTGGTAACCAACCTTCCCTTAAAGAACTTGTCTTTAGCCAAATTAAAATTAATGATGGTCTTACTAAAAGAATGATGGCTAATGACAAGATCTTAGAAAATCTTAGTGAAAAGATGGATAGCTTTAACTCGCTATGAAGAATCAATTGAGCTTTAACAAAATGTTAGAAACCCAGTTAGCTCAATTAGCAAAGAAATGTCCCGGACCTTTGAGCAAGGTAAGATTCCGGCAAAGCCTGAGGACCCTGTTGAGGGTGTCAGGCTGGTAACTATGAGGTTCGGTAAGCCTCAGTCTCGTTCTGTTCGGGTTATGGTGGATTCACCATTTATCCCGAAGAAGGGAGATCCTGGCCTGCCGACTATCACTTGCCAGATTGGACCACAAATTTTTGACAACGCCTTCTGCGACCTTGGATCCGGTGTCAACATCATCTCCAAGGTAACTTATGATAACTTGTTAGGGGGCCCTTTGCACCCCACATATGTGCGTTTGCAGATGGCAGATCAAACCATCCAGTTTCCCGAGGGGTTGGCACGGGACATCTTACTCAGAATCAAAAATGAGTATGTCCCTGTCGACTTCCTGGTACTGGACATGGGAGCCAACGTCGACGTCCCGCTCATCCTGGGACGACCCTTCTTGAACACGGTGGATGCAACCATCTATGTGGGACATGGCCAGATGTACATGTCAATCCAAGGACGATATGTGTGTGTGCCTTTCAATGGTTTCAAAGCTAACATGCAGGAACCGGCACCTCAGAAACCTCGTCGCCAACACCGCCAAAGGAAGAACACTAAGACCGGGCCAATAAGGCCGAAGTTAAAGAAGAACCCGCCGAGCCACAAGCCGAAATCAAACAAGTATGGCGGAAGAAGGAGACACCTTCACGGTCCCCGTCTCCGGGACCGACTGAGGTGTCCACAGAATGAACCCAACGGAGAGGTCCTGCTCTATGGACCTAAAACACGGAGCCCTCCGCTGACCAGGTATGTCAGTAGTTATCTCATATTTACTTCGTGCATTTCCCCTTTTAATGGCATGTTTACTTTCACAACTGCATATTTTACTTTGATAAAATAAGTTAGACATAGGTAATAAAACTTGAGAAGAGTAAGTAGAGAAAAGTTGAGCTGGTGGGGCCAACATAGGCAGGTCGGCCGACCTGCCATGTGGGGTCCACCACCTCTCTCTTCACTCTGGCTAGAAGCAGGGATCCAAGGAGTAGCATTGGATGCCCTGGGGCTCAAAAGCCCAGGTCGGCCGACCTAGACTTTGTGCCACCAGGCATCCTGCTGCCTCCCAATGATGAAACACAAAGATCCTATGCCCATCACACTAGCCAGAATTCGAGGAGAGACGGTACATTGCTCCTGACTTTAGCCTAGGATGCTACTCTAAGCATGTTGGATGCTTTAGGGGGCATGCCAACAGCCAAAGCAAGCATGGGGAGCAGCAATGCATGCCAAAGTGTCCCCATGATCTATGGGAATCACTTTCATTCTTGTCTCCACTTTAGCTTTTCCCTTTTCTCTTTCACCAAACACTAGACTTAGGAATCCGAAGCAACCAGCAACATATTCAGACCAGGACCACCACCATCTTTACCAGACAACCAGACACAACATGTCCAAAGTGGTGGGGGACAAAGTCCTTGGTCGGCCGACCAAGGTTTTGTGCCAGATCTCTGACTTTTTGCAAGCACAATGCTAGATTCCTTGTCCAAAGTGAGACACAAGTTCATGGGGCCAAAAATGTTGGTCGGCCGACCAGCCCTTTGGGTGGGTTTGCCTTGCCCTTTCACCCCTATAAATAACACCCCAATGTGAGCTCAATCCCACACCACAACCAGCAAAATCATCTCGAGCTCACTTGGCTTTCTCTCTTCTCTTAGTATTTCAAGTCTTATCAAGCTTAGTGTAGTAGAAACCATAACCAAAAACCCAAAAATATTTGTCTTTTCTTAGTAGTAGTCATAAACCCAAAAACCTAAAAAATATTTTCCTTTCTTTCATAGTAGTGTAGTAGGAAGCTTGGTCTTGTTTGTTCACTTGTGTAGCTAGCATGAAGAAGTTCCTCCTCGGAGAGATTAGCAAGAAGAAGAGTGGGGGCTCATCCTCGAGCTCTCACCAGTCCGGGAGTAGGAGCCATGAGAGGGAGGAAGAAGAACAAGTGCATCATCTTGCTCCTGCCATCATTCCTGGTAGGATGATGGAGCCTCTCAACAACCTCATGGTCACCCATGAGGAGTTAGGGAAGCTCTACACTCTTCGCACTTGTGGCTTCCAGCACTCCGCTCTCTTCGATCAGGAACTCCTCGACCGATCAGGTATGAGCACAGACTTTGCCATCATTTTCAATACCATTGGTTGGTCTTCGTTTGGAAGATTTATGAACTTGGCATAAAATTGCTCACCCAAGAATTCCTTTGCACACTAAAATCAAATGCTGTGGGGATTGAATTTCGCATGTTTAATAATGATTATAGCCTGTCTTGGAGTGAGTTGAGCATTACTCTAGGTTTTGACCATGATTGCAAACTAGATGTAGAGAATGCTCTAGCAAATTTTGACTTTGCTAAATTCTGGAAATTAATTTCTGGATCCAATGACTGCTCTAATCCTAAACCCCAGCACATTCATAATCCAACCTTGCGGTTCATGTACTATTGGGTTGAAGTCACTCTTTTCCCTGGCACTAGCTTACAGAACATAGGCTATAATGAGTTGCAAATCCTTTATGCCATGGTTAATAAAATCAAGTTTGCACCTGTTAAAATGCTAGTATATTTTTGGGAGAACTCTATTGCTCAAGAGAAACCCATAGGCTTTACTTCATTGATTACTAGAATTGCTGAAAACCATGGGTTTGCTTGAGGGGAATGGAGTTGAGTACATCTCTGATGATAGATCAATCATAACTGAAAACATGCTTATTCGAGTTGGTCTACTCAAAAGAGGCCCAAGACGTGCGCTTAAAATGATTTATGAGGATTGTGCATTCGAAGTCTCTCTCCCCAATGAGAAGCTTTGGTTGTATAATGCCTCATCACTAACCATGAGTGTGGATAGAAGGGAAAGAGCACGTTCTACTGCAGGGACGGATAGGGTAACGAGAGCACGAGCCCGTGCCACCCAAGAGCAAGCTGGCCCCTCTCATGCTGTACATGATGAGGAGGAGGAGGTGAGCTCCACACACCGGGAGACACCTTCTCACTCCAGGACACCTTTAGGGACGCACACCCCTCACCCTCGTGGTAGAGGAAGGCACCAACCACCGACCGAGATAAAAGCACTCACCCAGGAGGTGGAGAACATCAACATTGGGCAGCAGGCCACGTTGCAACTCATGCAACAAAACTTGGAAATGGCCCAAAGCCTCCAAGCGGAGGACCAGTACCGCTGGGACCAGTGGTGGGCATGGCAGCCACCACAGTAAGCAAGAGACAAGCTTGGGGGAGATCCTCTCCCCACTAAGGTATGTTTACCCAAGGTATGTTTCCAACCCCTCTCATTTAATTTCTGTCCTATTGCATTATAGTTATTGCTTTCTTGCATTTAAAAAAATTTCAAAAATCCAAAAGTATTTATTTGCTTTATTTCCCTTTTTGTACATGTGCTTCATGTGTGCTAGTCTTCCTATGGAAATGATGATGAAATTGCTAGTTAATGATTCTCTAGTGCTTGTTTACAACTTAGCACTTCTCTAAGTTTGGATTACTTGGCACTTTTAACCATCATGAACTTGATCACTTAGTGGGTTGCAAGTGCTAAAACAAAGTCTAAAGTTGTTGTGAGATATGATATAGTTGAGATAAGAGCTCTATACTATTGTTCTAAGCATGCATGACTGCCAGAGAATTTACTTTGCAAATGAATAAAAACTTAATTGTTCCTCAATGGTGTTGAATTTCCTACCACGGCCATATATACTTTGCATATAAAAAAAGCCTTCTACATAAGCTACTCGCTTGCATTGAGTTTGGTTAAGTCTTGTAGAATCTGTGTTAGAGGTTTGTCATGCCCCTAAGATCAAGATCCACATACCACCAAATATGCTGCTTCTAATCCGGAAGTACGCAACCATTCACATGCTACTCCTACCCTGGGAGCACGCATCTTCACCCATACCACCATTCTTGTGCTACTTCTACACTAGAAGTACGCATCTCCATATTCACCATTTTCATCATATAGGTTGCTCCATGCTCCAATGTTAGAAATCCTCTCTTAAGTTATCAATTTATTAGATGAGACACACCTCGAAAAGGCTAGGCATCTACTCCATGGATAGATCCCTTTACTTCAAAAAAAAAGAGAGAGAGAGCTAGCCTTGTCTCAATAGAAGTAGAGAGAGAGATAGAATCAAAAGAAGGAGCAACCTCATTCACCATACATTTACCTTCCCTTCCATTACCATACCATCCATCACACTCCTTCATTCCAGTCACCTTATTTTACATCTTGATCTGGGAGTATGACGAGTCTCTTCTGTGGTCCAAGTTTCTTAACTAGACAACATATGCATTGCGAGTATGCTATTCCTTGACATACCTACTTGAGCTCCACATAAAGCCTTATTAGAGATAGGATGTTTTGAAAGGCAAACACATGATGTGCCTTGGTGAGGATTCATACACCACTTGAGTGACTTGAGAGAAACCATATGAGGAACATTAAGACTTCTTTTTGAAAAACTTATCAAAAACCTCTGGCATGATACTTGTTAAAGAATGAGAAAAGTAGATGCTTTAGTCAAAGCTGTTCTGTCTTCCAACATCCCAAGACTAAGTTAACGCCATAAGCCCCATGAGTGCTAGAGTAATATTGATGTGTTAACATTGCTAATTTTTTCATTCAAGGAGAAGTTCTTTGTTGTGCACCTAGTACTATTGAAATGTTAACTTAGTAATTATACATGATCCAATCGAACCAAGTTTTGATCGTTTGCTCGGGACGAGCAAAGGTTAAGCTTGGGGGATCTTGTTGACGGGAAATAAGACATGTTATGGTATACTCAGACACCCGTCAACAGTCCTCGATGGAGGGAAGATAGGCATCACATGAGCATATTTATCACTAATAAAGTTCCACTTGTACTCTTAGCTTGTGAAATGCAGGGAAGATGGAAATAAGCCCTGTGGGACCCAAAACCTAGGTCAACTGACCTGGTGCTGGTCTCACCAGGAGCTGACCTCCAAGCAGGGTCTTTGACATGCTACAGGGAGACCTTCCCAACCCCTGGATCCAAGTGTGCTACAACTCAATGTTCCAATTACTTAGCACATTGGTCCAAGGATTTACATAGAAGCAAGCAAGGGACCAAGTGAACCCAACTTCGAACAAGATTACACATGACAGTGGGGACAAGCACCGGGAGGCTGCCCGAGTGGGCCGAGCTCACCAGACACCTGGTCGGCCGACCAGGCATTGGTGGCCTGACACCTGGCCAATGCTCCCACAGCCACCTGGACCTTCTAGAAGGGCAGTGGGACCCACAGGTCACGCCGACCTGCATGTGGGCCCACCCCAAGGTCGGTTGCCTCTCCACCGACTTCCTGCATGGCCTCCACGTGTCCCAAGCTGATAGGCGTCCATTCAAGGCGGTGGAAGGTCGGTTTGATCCAACGGAGCATGGTGAAGAGCACACGGATCGATGATGTGGCGGTGGAGTAGCCCCTACTCCATCCCCCACTATAAATACCCCCCTAGGCCTTCATCTCAAGGCATCCCCAAGTGTATCTCCAAGTAGTACACAAGTGTGTTCTCAAGCTCTCTTGGGAGATCAAGTGTAGTGTAGTCTAGTCTAGAGTGGGAGTTAGAGTCGAGTCGAGCGAAGCTCGGGTCTCGAGTCATCTTCCTGGAGAGTCCGGTATAGCTCTTGTACCTTTCCTCTTGTATTACTTTCTTTATTAATATATTCTTCCTTTACTTCATTAAGTCTTTACTTTGAGTACTTTACTTTAAGTATTTACTTAGTGCATTACTATACTGGTGTAGTAGTGTTGTGTCTTAGTCCCATTAGTGTAGAGTCTTAGCTAGTTTAGTGCCTAAATCCTTTGTGTGTGTTTCACTACCAGCTCGGGGCTAAGGCTACTTACGTGGTAGCCGAAGTCATAAGGCTAGTGTAAGCGAGGTGCTTAGACTAGTGCTTATTAGTGGATGCAACCTTATCTTGATTGGTATATCCATTCAACATTCTGACGTATATTAGCGGGAACGGCGAATCGTGAAAGGACTCCGTCTCCTTATAGTTCTATTTGCGTTGGGTTTGGTCTATAGGGCGACCATAAGCCAAAGATCCGCTGGAGTAGGGGATGACCCCTCCTACTTGTCAGTCGACTTCCCCTATCACACAGATTGTTTAGGCATTAGTTTAGTTGAGTCATTACATTAGTAGGATTAGAACACGGAAGTAGAGTTAGATACATAGGAGTCCATACTCACTCGTTGTCCTCCCACCTAGCTAGCTACCTACCAGTTACCCTTAGCTTATCACTCCTATCCAATACAACTTATCCCCTTCATCAACACTGATAACTTAGATTGAGTAGAACCACCACGGATATCCATCCACCCATTTACTACAGAGACCTAGTCCGCTTTCCTGTGAGCGAACTACAAATTACGACACCGAGGATACTCACCCGGTTGAAGTGCTACAGCGGTACCTGTGCGCTTGCAGAGTTACCCTTGGCATATCTTGCGTCATCACTAGAGTCTAGCCTTGCTTAGCATTTCTAGGCTGTTGCCTGAGGAGGAATTGTGACACCCTCTCTCTGGTAATAGTTCAGGCTTGCAGTAAGCATTGCTGCCAGGCGCCACCTTTGTCACATTATTTTGTCTATCTCTAGTGGTTGCGCTAAGAATTGCCAACAGATGCCTATCTGCCCCTAATGCTGGGAAATGCAATCAGCGTACCGAGCCTTATGAAGATCCCCAGTCATAGGCTTATATATCCCAACTTCTGGTGGGTCTCTTTGGTGTACGCTGATGTGTCGATACTGGCACATGTACCGCTCAACTAAATACACGCATATAGGAAATACTTTATTCTTTCTAATGCACTAGCTGTAAGGGGGAATGCGCAGTTGGGCTAAGTTAGATTAGTGTTGCAGTGTGCATCACTGCATGGCCTCAACTGCTGGTTGGCAGCCTATAATAATTGCTGTGCAATCCACTTGATCCTTTGATCAAGTATTCGACTAGACCATTTTTGTGTTGCACATCCCTAGTCTTTAGGATTAGGGAAGCTTCTATGGCCAATAGAATTTTTGATGATTTTTCTCATCATATCTAACTCAGGATAACCCAATCGGTCATACCATATTTTCTAAATATGGCTTTCATTGCAACATGTCCCTCAGAACCCCGACGGCGATAAAGGGAGTATGTCCACCACAAATTTTAAGTACCCTATGAGGAGAACTAGTGTGGCACTTCCGGTGTCCACAATATGAGCATTGCTTCTGGCAATGGTCGTGGTATTTCTATTTTCTCAAACAATATTTTAGAAATATTTGGTTTCCCTTAACATTGCATTGGTGGTGCCGCTGTCTTCATGACAGATCTCTGCTTTAGCCATTTGGGCTCCCATGAAGTATGAGAATTTGGGGTATATACTGCTAAAAAGGAGGAACCAACATTTATACCTTCAGGGCAATAAATACTCTTCAAGAGCATTATCTGGCCATTCGGCACGTTACAATTGCTCTTCAGGAGCATGCATGGCCAAACTTTACCGACATTGCATTATGACTAACATGATATCTTAGGGATTACTACAAGTCCCTAAATATATCAAAGTCATCGACAAGGGGTTCATCCTCACTTTTCATCCATTTGGATGTCGTCACCATTTCCCTTCGCGTCGACAAGCATGTCGTCATGTTTCTTAGCTTCGGGCTCATTGGTGAAATGGGACTCATGTTGACTAATGTTGTTTGATGTAGTTCTTCAGGGACTGCCATAAAACCAGTGGACCATCCTCGATCATACACTCAGACTTTAGGTCTGGGCGTAAATGTTGTTGCAGAAAGTGCAACGCCTTTTCTTTATCACATTTGTGCGCTCATCTTTACCAACTTCAGGCTGGGCAAAGGTATGATCGAGGCGCATTCCATCGAGTTCGATCTCGACGTCAACTGCCCAAGTGAGGTACTCGCTGCCATCCAGGCGAGCCTAGCGAATTCCCCTTTTGCAATGTTCGACATGCCCGCACAATTAATGTACAGGACCTGCTAATGTCGGTTACACATAATCTTCAAGATTACGATATTATGTGTAATCTTCAGGATCACACAATTATATATAGTCTCCAGGACTATATTTCCTCAAATATCTCATGCATATAATCTTCAGGATCATACACGACTCTATTAAAAATATAAATTTGCAATAACATAAATCTATAGGATTTAAATAAATGTAAGAAAGTAAATTGTAGTAAATAAGTAATACACAATGTAAAGTAACTTACAGTGTTATAGTGAGCGTCAGGTCACTATTATTTTACGGACTTGGGGTCGTGGCATTTATAGGTGCGACTTCTGGTCGCTGGTGTGCTCATGTAAGCCCTGTTGAGTAGCTTATACTGTAGCTACTTAGTCTCATATGGTTTAACGAGTTCAAAACCATAATGACCGACGTGGGCACTCGTTCGTTAGTACTCCGTTCATCCCTTTTTAATTGTCGTCGTTGGTGTGCATGCCACAAGTTTGACTCGATTTGTAAAAAATACGTATAACATTTGTATCTCCAAATAAATTTGTTAAAAAACTAGATTCAAAGATCTTTCTAACGATACTAATTATGTATTACAAGTATACTCCTCTGTCCTGATATAAATGACGTCCTAGCGTTTGCTCAGATGCATGCATCATTCTCTGCACCTGGACGGGTGAGTGGCCTGGTACTTGACCTGCTCTTTGCACCTGGACACTCAAAAGTAGCGCTAGAACGACATGAATTGTGGGACGGAGGGAGTAAATATTTTTTAATATATAATTACTGACAGTTGTTTCCTGGAAGCGCAAGCGATAATTAAAAAGGGACGGATGAAGCAGCAGCAGGACTGCAGCTTAACCCAGCTGGTTCTTATCTCTGTACGAGAGCTGGTTCTTCTCTCTCTGTACGAGAGCAGCAAGCATGGGTTCTTATCTCTCTGTATGAGAGCAGCAGGCATGCAAAGGGCGTCCTCAACGGTTGGCCAATCACGAAGAAAGATAAACAGAGAATCCTCCGCGCTAGCGAGATGGGAAGACCTAGTCTCGCTCACGTTCCGATGAATTCTGAGAGCTAGTCTCGCTCACGTTGGAAGAGTAGTCTCGCTCACGTTGGAAGAGCTAGTCTCGCTCACGTTCCGATGAATTCTGAGTCACCGTATTTCCCGGGCATGCACACTGAACCCACTTGCCTTCCTTTTTTTAATATTTTCTTACGCGGCGATTTCAATCTACCGCTGGACGCCCACTGGACGCCCAAAGTGGAAGTGCATGCTCTTGTCAAAAAAAAAAAAAAAAAAAAAAAAAGTGGAAGTGCATGCGGCATGCACGCACATGTGCCTACGCACATGGCCACGCCTTCAGGTCAGGCCCAGGCGGACCTTAAAATTTAGGAACATGTCACGATGAAAAAGAGGCTAAGAAATTGAAAATGTCAGTACATTATCAAGTGACTGTGTGATAAACGCTATTGAAATCCTACTGGTAAACTAAAACAATTCGACAACAAAAAGAATTAAAAAGCGATAATAAACAAAATGGGCAACAGACGAAAATGAAGTAAGAAATAAAGATCATGCGCAGAAAGGTCATATACATAGGTAGAAAATGACGTAGGGAAAAAAAGCTCAAGAGTATAAAATGTCATGTGAAGGTAAAAAAAGGGAAATTTGAATTTGGAAT
This sequence comes from Themeda triandra, assembly GCA_018135685.1. NCBI lineage: Eukaryota > Viridiplantae > Streptophyta > Magnoliopsida > Poales > Poaceae > Themeda > Themeda triandra. The sequence goes on from JAENPR010000990.1 coordinate 187,220, forward strand.
GGAAGGCGGGCTGAGGCAAGCAGCAGAATAAAAAAAAGGGGGACGATATGATACGAGATAAACGAGCAGCGGCACATCTCGCGCACGAGAAAACCAGGCGGGAGGAGAGAGAGCTCGGGGAAGGTACTATACACTTGTAGGTGCAGGATTCAAAAAGCTAGGGACGAACCAACGGTGACGATAGAGGGTGCGACCAGACCTACGCCTTGTATAGATTCCAAATGTCGAAAAAATTTGGAACTGTAGTATTTCGGCTGGATTTGGTAATTAGTGTTCAATCATGGACTAACTAGTTCAAAAGATTCATCTCGTGATTTACAACTAAACTATACAATTAGTTATTTTTATCTATATTTAATGCTCCATACAAGCAACTAAAGATTGATGTGATGGAGAGAGAGTGAAAAAAATTCTTAACTTCAGGTGTACTGAACGAGGCCTAGTTCTTGATCGTAATTTTCGGGCCCGGGCCAGAGGATTTGGACGAGCGCCTGCACGCTCGCACAGTGTAAAATCAATGGTCCAAAAGATGAGCCAGCAAGCACATGGCTTTGACCGAGCGTCCTCATCTCTTCCTGCTCTTTTTCTCTGCGTTCACACGCAACGGGCAGGAAATAGGAGACGGCGACGGGGCTTACCCGCTCGCGCCGGCCAGCGGCTGGGCGGTGCCCTCGCGCGCCCACGGTCAGCCAAAACGCAGCGGCCAGACGGTGGCCAGCCAACGTCATGGCCAGGCCTACGCTTGCAACGGCCTATGGCCCGCGACAGCCGGCCTGGCGGGGCTTGCAGTGACCGGATTTGCGCCCTTCGGGGGCAGCAGCGGCCGGCTGGGGTGGCTTGGCTAGGCTCGCCCGCGCCCTCTTGCGGCCGGCGGCGGCGGCCTGCTGGGCCTGTGCGCTCGCTGCGGCGGATAGCCAGCCAGGTCGGTGCTGCTCGCCTACGGCTGGCGCGGCAACCATGGCGGCCTGCAGGGCCCGTTTGCCGGCGACAGGCACCGTAGCGGCGACAGCGGCGGCCTTCAGGGCCAGCTCGCGCCTCCACCCCCGCGCCCGCGCATGGCAGGGCCATGGCGGCGGCCGAGTTCGCGCACGCGCCTTCTAGGCGGTGGTGGCGGGGCTGGAGGCCTCCTGCGCGCGGAGTCTTGTGGAGGCAGCGGCGGCATCGGCCTCCTGGGCCAGCGCCCTTGCTCAGCTCGCGCCCGCGCCGGGTCGACCTGTGTCGGGGTCAAGCCCGCGTGGCCGAGCGGCGGCAGTGGCGGAGCTGTGCTTGCTTGCCACCTGCTCGGCTGCCTGGCAGCCGTAGCGGGGCGGGGCACCTGCGCGCACGTGCCCTCCCGGGGCGGCGGATGAGACTACCCGCACTGGGGACGCAAAAGGGAGACGGTAACTCGTTTAGAGTTACTCAAGCCCCGTAGCGGGAGACGGCAAAACGAACGCAAACGTTGCGTTCGGCCCGCCGAACGCTGCATTTGGGGGAGTACAGCGGGAGACGCAAAAGGACCGCGCAGGCCCCACTGGAGGAGAGAGAAGGCCCGTCCTGCACTGCTTCACCTGGTTGCCCACGCCTGCCGGAGCTGCGCCCGCCGGGGAGCTCGCCACCGCCGCCGGATGGACAGAGAGGAGGAGAGGGGAGGAGGAAGGGACCGGGGAGGTGGGCCGCCGGGGAGCCACGCCTCACCATGGCCGCCATGGCCGGAGCCGGAGGAGCTCGAGGAGGCCGCCGCCCACCATGGGCGCCGGAGGGAGAAGCCGAGCACGAGGACGAGGGGGGAGCCGCCGCATCGCCTCCATGGCCGCGCCGCCGCGAGCACACGTCGAGGTCGAGCACGCGTGCGGGCGGAGGTCGGAGATGGGGAAAGGGCCGCCCATCACCATGGCCGGCGGATCCCGCGGCGGCCGAGCTCTTCCACGCCGCGCGGGCTGCCGAGGAACGTGCCGGAGACGTCGAGGAAGGAGCCTCCATCACCGCAAGCGCGCTCGCCGGCGCCTCCACCTCCGCCGCCCAGCTCCTGCTCCCCACCGAAGAGGGTGAGGGAGGGAGGCCCGCCGCGCTCTCGCTGCTCCCTCGCCGGCTGCCGGAGCCACGGGCGCGACGGCGCCACCGCCGTGGGCACGGCCGCCAGAGCTGGCCGCCGCTGCTGCCTGGAGGAGATGAACGGCAGCGGCGGAGGAGGGGGAGGGGAGGAGGAGATGGAGTAGGACGGCCGGCGAGTGGGGAGGACGGGAAAAGGCGGTTGGGGAGAGAGAAAAAGGGGTGGGAGAGAGAAAATGGTGATAAGAGTATGACATGTGGGGCCCATAAGCTGGTAGTTGGGATAGAGGGAGATATTGAGTTTGGATGGATGCGGGAGAAATGTGTATAGAGTAAATAATCTTGATGACTAGGACGGATAGAGGAAGAAAATAGAGTTGCATGAGTGCGGGTAGTCTGAGGAGCCGTGCTCGCTTACTATCATGGCCGAGCGGCATGGCGATGGCCGGTCAGGGCCGTGCGCGCTCGTGCGCTCGAAGCAGCAGCGGGGGGCTGGAGGGTGCCCGCACGCCTGCTCAGTGGCTTGAGGGCCACGCCTACGCACGACAGTGGCCGGCCTGCAGGGCCAGCGCGCGCTCGTGTGCACGTCTTCGGGACGGCGGCGTTTCAGCCAGCATGCACATCTTCCGGATGACGGCAAGGTACACATGCTCGTGCGCGCCCGATGATAGCCAGGATGGCTGCGGAGGCGGCCTATCAGGCCTGCTCGTCCGTGCCTGCGGCGGCGGCCGGTCAGGTCTGCTCGTCCACGTCCACGGCGGTCAGGGGTGGTCGGCGGCTCTGTGCACACGTCTTGCACACGTCTTCAGGACGGCGTTGGTTTATGAGCAAATTGGGTTTTTGGCCCTGAAAAAAGTTGCCTTTGGGTTTTTGGCCTAAATCTAGTCGAATTTGGGAATTTGGCCCTGGGTCAAATTTTTTTTGGGATTTTGGCCCTTCCGTCAATTTGACATGTTAACGGTGTTACTAGGATGATAAAATGACATTTTTACCCTTGGTTGAAAATAAAACATTTCTATGTATATCAGACTATATATTATCATAAATCTTTCAAATCCATACAATTTCACATGAAAATCCATACAATTTCAAATCCATACTGGAAGGTTTTGAGTTGTCAATGCAACCAGTACACCATTTGAAACAACTATCCGAAGAATACAAATAGGAGTATTTACAAGGAACATTGTATCATGGATGGAGTTAAGCAAGCACAAACACGATGCATGAGCAAAAGCGCTGCCAGCAGCAGCCGCCACACCGCCTTGATGTATTGCATGTCGATCTCGGCCCTGGTGACGACGACCCGGATGAGCGCCGAGTCGGAGGTGCCCAGCCCCTTCATGGCCTTGTGCAGCACCCTGGCGAAGTACCTGGCGGGGCTGTCAGCGCACCGCAGCACGGTGAGAAGGCCGAAGCCGGTTGCCCGACGTCTCGCCCTTGACGGCCTGCTCCAGGGGCCGGTCATACATGTGGAGGTACGTGTGCGCCACGCCCGCCATGTGCGCCCAGCTCCGGTCGCTGAACACGCGGATGAAGGCGTGCTCGTCCGTGCCCAGCCGCCGCTCTCCGGCCCGGTACAGGTCGCGCGCGTCCAGCGCCACCATGGACGCGTCGACCACCTCGTGGCCCTCGGCGCGCGGGATCGCCAGGTAGGCCAGCAGCAGGCGCTAGTGGTCGCCGGAGGTGCGCTCGGTGACGTCGTGCTCGACGTGGCAGCCGAACCTGGCGCGGTACGCCCGGCGCACGTCGCCAGCTGCGACGGCGTCCGGGGGAGCAGACCACCTCCGTGGCGGCGCAGCACGGTAAGGAGGCCGAAGCGAAGTTGCCCGACGTCTTGCCCGAAGCCGTCGGGGACCATCATCTCGTCCACCGCCGGTCTAAGGTTTGGGGACGACGCCTCCGTCCCAGAAGAACCGCGCGGCGCCGCGGGCCTCTGTTCCGCGCGATTGGAGTAGCGAAGGGGTACGGGAACAGGTGAGTACGTAAGGGGTATTTTAGTCTTTTTCCGTTCGTTCCCATGGCCAGTTCGCAGCAAACGTAGACGGAATGGACGGAAGGGCCAAAATCCCAAAAAAATTTCGACTCAGGGCCAAATTCCCAAATTCGACTAGATTTAGGCCAAAAACCCAAAGGCAACTTTTTTTAGGGGCAAAAACCCAATTTGCTCTTGGTTTATTCGGTACGCACGTCATCAGGACGGCGGCCATCAGTCTCAGTGCTCAGCACTTCGGGGCTGGCGAGGTTAGTTCGGGCAACTTTGTTCATCTCCGGCACATGGACAGCAACGGCGTCAGAGCCGCCTTCGTGTTGCTGGGCGTTGCCGAAACGCCGGTGAAGCCGGTGTTCGACACTTCGAGGCCGAAAGCCCGCACTTCCGAGGCCCACGGGTTGGTGACGGCAATTCGGGGCCAGTCATGTGAGTGCGACAAGCTGGCACTCACGGTAAGGTTGCTTCAAGCAACTTGGCGCTTTTTTTTTTTTTTTTTGACAAGAACACACACAAATATATTATATATAGGAGCAGCCGACATACACATTAGTCCTTAGAAAGGACCAGATTACAACATGGCCCAGGACGGCCTGGTGGTCACAAATCCATCCACGTAACGCAATGAAGAACACACGATCAGTGACCCGACAGGAAACGTACACGGCAGTAGCTTCACTGAGAAGGTCGCCGGCGGGGGATTCCAGAGGCGACACGGGCGCATGGAATCTGGATGGAGGGGCCTCGCAAAGCGTAGGCCTGAAGAGGATGGGAAGGTCGTCAATGTCCACCATCACCGCCAAACCGAAGATGAAATTGAAGCCGTCGACGGGGAACTCAAGAGCGACCTCCACAGAGCCGGGGGAGGCAACCTGCTGCATGGATGGGGAGGGCTTGTTGACGCTTGAAACTTGGCTGCTGAAGGGTAGCGGGTGGAGGCAGAGGAGTCGGAGGAAGCAGCCGAGACGATGAGGTTGAGCTGACGACTGGCACCACAGACCAGCGCCACCAAGAGGGTGACCCAGTCCATAGTCATAGCCTTCAGATCAGCCTCAGAACCGGCCGGCCCGACGGCGGCAACGAAGGATCTCAAGCAGAGGTGAGCAAAAGGAGGCGGGGATGGAACTGCTCGAGAGAGGGACAAGGATTTATTGAATACCATACCATCGTTGTCGTTGGGGACGATGAAGCCGAGGTAGAAGATGACCCAAGCAGCACCACGAACGACGGCCATGGCAGGACAGCACAATGGCAATACTACCATACGGAGGCAACTCACAAAGGAGACTCTAAGGAACTTAAAAACAAAGACCTGATCTGCAAATCGGGTGGGAGCCCACCTCTCCTGGCCACCGGCGAGGGCGCCGGAGGCAGAAGAGAAGGGGGACCAAGCGGCGGCGAAGCTGGAAGGTCCGAGACCTGGGGCTGGGTTCCGTCCCGAGACAGGACTCCGGGCTTTGGCATTGAAGCCAAGCTCAGCTGTGGTGCCTCCGGCATCCACGAGTCACATGCTTCATCCATCATATATTTGTGTATCATAGTACTGATTTCTCACCTTTTTACCTTTAGCTCCGTAAAACTTGTACTGATAACGTGTTAAGAAATCGAGTTCTCAGCATACACAGTCACAAACACATAGATGAACACAGACACAGAGTATGAAATGAGAGGGAAGGGGAGCTCTTTATTTCATTGTTTTGTTCTATATACATCAAAAGCTTGTTAGCTACAGCAAGGGAATCGATCGGGACGATAGCACTTGCTTGATTCGAGTTTAGAGAACGAGATTACAGAACATTGAGTTCGAGCAGAGGTGGGGAACGGAAGAACAGAGGAAGGATTGGAGTACAAGTTGTTCTGTTTGTTCTTCGATGCCCCTTCTCTCACGCCACTCGTTACATTTATTCGCGGGGCCTCGCTGCTGCCGAGTCACTTCCAATCCGGGCCTTGGACGCGCACACTGGGCTGGCGTAGACGTGCTCCTCTTCGCGGGCCACGGTCCAACTGCTCTTCATCCAGATGGGCCTCGGTCTTGTCGTCATCGTCCATCCCTTGAGTAGAAGTAGGCCTGCTGACAAAGCTATGTCTCCATCTCTCTATCTACCTCCTTTTATAGAGGGGAGAGGCCGGAGGATGTAACGTGAACTCGTAGACTTTCTTCCCTCTTCTCCATTTAATTTGGCCATACTCAAGTCTTCCTTTCGCATACTGTTTGAAGATGACTTATAACAGATTAGAATCTTATCCATTATCCATTCATGTGAACGTTTGGTGCAGAGCACACAGCGCCACAGCGGATCCACGGTGCCATCCAGTGGACTGCACAACGCGTGGACGGGCATTGATTTTGCGTGGGGGCACAAGCCCGTGCCGTCGACGAACGAGACGACGATGCCGTTCTCTTTCTTCATTCATTGCAGCAAAAGAAGGACTTATCTGCAAAAGTTTGACATCATACAGACGGCTGCAACGGCCGTTGTACGTGCCCTAAACATACTCATATAGCTCTCTTCTTGTTGACATCCAAAACGAAGAAAGTAGAACTGCTGGGCGGACTGACCATAACATGCATATATAAGGTGGACATAGCTGTTACAGTTACATGGGTGTAGCTTTGCTACGCAAAATAAATAGACGAGTAGGGTTGCTGCCGTGTGTAAAGATGTAAACTCTAATATGTTGTAATCGAGATATTAAAGTAAAAATAAAGTGTGTTTACTGTATGGATCATGATGCCTCTTTTGATGTAAAGATGTAACCTCTAATATGATGCCTTTTGATTAAAATCCAAATACCACATTCCTACGAAATATTCAGCCACTTGTCTGGCTCGAGGTCATCACGTTTTGTTATGTTTTGTGAGCGACGGTGATTTTGAGACAATGACAGAAAGGTTTAAAAGGAAATTGAAGGCTCCTATTCAACTTCCCTCCCATCTGGTCGCTGTTTTCGGCCTTCAACTTATGCTTCGTAGTTCGTATTGCTGTCATGGCGTACAGCGGAGAGCGAAGGTTGGCTAACATTCCTGGAGTCATCAGGTAGTAGTCAATATATATAAAAATTGTAAACGTGACTAGGACGCATGCCTTTCAGCGAGAGTTTGTTTCCTGGTGAGAACTAGCCCCTCAGGGCTTCTCCAATGGTTCCCAAATAGCTAGCGAGGAGGAATTCTATTGGCTATCAAGACATCTTAAATGGAAATTTACAAATAGCCAGCTAGATGAAGCATATAAATAAAAAGTAACATTGCCATTGGCTATCAAGGAGAGAGATTAAATAGCTAGTGACTCACAAATAGTTAGCGACTCTCAAATAGTTAGTTTAGCACTGTTGGGGGGAGGAACCCTCGCCTATGACCCCCAATCAGCCCCGCGGCCCTCTGGCACGGTGAGCCGCGGCCGCCATCAAACAAACGGAACGCCCGTTCGATTGTCAAATCTCCATCCGGCCGGAAGATGACCCCCGCCGTGTCCGGCTAACCCCCCGCTTCTCGAAGATACCCTCACAGGTTGGGAGACCGTGCCACGCCAGAAGAGTTCCCCTCGGCAGGTACTACGACTCAGGAGCGACCTCGACCAACGGGCCGGGGACACGTGGGGAAGGGAGTCGGCCCCACTCTACGCGATTGGCGGTTTTGCCCCCGGATCAGGCCCATCTGTCAAGGACCCATGAGAATGGACCCCAATGTATAAAGCCCGCCGACCCCTGGTATGCCCTATAAATACCCGGGGGGCGGCACACTGTACACGAGACGAACTCACTGCCCTATTTTTGTGGCCACTTACTGCAATTTGATCTCCACCTGTCCTGTCCACATCCCGACCGCTGTTCACACCCTGTGGGGAAACCCTCGCCTCTTCTCCCTCGTGGCATCGAGCGAGGGTAGGGGAGCAAGAGTGACCCCGACAGTTGGCACCGACCGTGGGGATCGAACATTATCACAAGCCATGGCTCCATCCACTCGCGGCAAGAACGCAACCTCGCAAGCAAGTGACGGTGCCCCCGCAGCCGCCGCCACCGCGGCCACAGCGGCCGCGGCGGGCAGCGGAAGACACCCGGCCCCGCCAGCGGCCGGCGGAGGCCCCCCCGCTGATCAGCCCGAGAGCGCGCTCACGTCCATCGGCGCAAGTGCCCCGTCTAACACCCAGACAGATTAGAGCAAAGCCCCGCTGAGGCGGTCAGTAGTGCAGAACACCATTGTGCAACCTCACCCCCACATGTCGGGCATCGCGAGCGACTTCGCTCTCACCGGTGACGGACGCCTCGACGAAGAGGGCCTCGAGGAAGTACTGACCGAACTGAATGCCCGCATCGAGGCCCGCAAGCGGCAGCAGGAAAACATACAGAGGCAGAGCAGAGTCACCACCACTCGGCGTCGAACGGAGGAGGCCAGGGAGGAGCTCTGAAGGTTACAGCAGGTCATAGCGGATGCGGAGGTAGAAGCTAACGCCATGAACACAGACGCCGCAGCCCCAGTCGTCGCCAACATGGCGGCGCCAGTCCCCACTCCCGCCCCGCTACCCAGAGAACCTCCACCCATGCCGGAGTGGTGAGAGCCGTGCCCGCCAGGCTACCGTCCCCTTCCTCGTGAGCCCCACCTTCGCGCCAACGTCCTGTTCCCTGAGTTTGACCAAATCCATGACCCACCCCGTACTCCCAGAGACCCCCGTGCGCCATGGTCTACGACTCCAACTCCCCGTGTCGTATGACCTACAAACCACCCCCTGGCCGCCATCCTTCAACCTGCAGTAGATACCACGCAACGACGGGCACACGGAGCCCCACCAATACCTCATGAGTGACGAAGCGGCCATAGCCGCGGTGGGGGAGACGAGATGACAATGGCCAAAGCTTTCGTAATCGTGATAAGAGATGTCGCACAATCCTGGTACAGCCACCTGCGGCCGGGTAGCATCCACTGTTGGGACGACCTCCGCGACAAACTGTGCATGAACTTCAAGGGCGTCAGCAAGGTCGACAACAAAGTGACTGAGCTGCTCAACTGCAGGCAGGGCGACGATGAACCCCTCCAAGATTGGTGGCGGAGGTTTGTTCGAACCAAGAACAGAACCCCAGGCGTCACTAACGACGTAATGATACTAGCCGCCAGAACGTGTATCCTGCCCGGAGATTGCTCCGCCAAGCTCTCAAGAAGAGATCCCAAAACCATCGCTGAACTTTATGACATCGTGGAGAAGCAAATATGTGCAGACAATGATAACCACACGAAGGCGCGTGCAACCGAACCCTCGCAACGATTCAACACCTGCCAACAACCACGGGCCGGGTACCCCCGCATGGACAACCCTCGCCTCGAGCACCCTCGCGGCGAGGCAATCAACGTCCACGCCATTGACTCTGCACCCCCTCTACAGCTGAGACAGTAGAAACCGTCGCAACAGAGACAGCCCAACCAACAAAGGGGCTATAAACCCGTGAACCAGCAGAACCAGGGCCCTCGCGACTCATCGAAAACATTATGCCATTTCTGCGGGCCCGAGGCCAACCACTTCACTAAGCAGAGCCTGTACTTCGCCAAGGGCCTCGAGTTCAAAGAAACCCTGGTGCAGAGCCCCACCCTCGCGGCGACGGTCAACCACACAAGGAAGGGGCCTGCGACCCAGCAATACAACTACAACCCCGTGAACTATGGACTCCCCTCAAACCCACAATTCCAATACCCCGCCTTCAACAACAACCACCACCCGGCCCTCGCTCAGCATAATTACAATCAACATCTGCACCCCCACCAGTACACTCAGCAATGCACCGTCACTCATCCGTCCAACCCAAACCATGATGACCACAACTCGATCCTACCACCGCCACCAGCATTGCCACCACCAAACGGGGTGCTCCCGATCAAGGCCGAGCCGAGTCTGTCGGGAACCCAAACCACCATAAACAACCCTACCCCCACCTACGGTGTGATCCTCGCCATCTCCGGAGGTTCAAACGAAGATCATGGGAACAAGAGGTAGAGAAAAGAGCATTTCAGAAGAATTCACCACGTCGGAACAGAGGGACACCATTGCAACGTGCAGTGGTCTCATGTTCGCATAACCTTCGATGGAACCGACATGAAGCTCAAGGATTACCCCCACACAGACGCCATGGTCATAGAGACCAACATCATGGGTTGGACGGTTACCAAGATCCTCGTGGACACAGGTAGCTCGGTGAAAGTCCCTAGTTTGGTTTTTAGTAATTGATGAAACCATGGACTAACCTTGTTTATCTAAGTGGTTGATTTAGAGAAAGGTTGTCCACAATGAGCTTATTGAATATGAAGCATGACACTTGTCATGTGACCAAAAGATGAAGATCAAGACGAGACTTGGCTCCATGGACCGGTGTTGAAGGTGAAGGGCTAGTCGAGGCTTCGTAGCGAAGGACCATGCGATGGTGAAGCTAGGGCAAGACTAGGCGCCGATGGACCGATGCACGGTGAAGAGCAAGTGAAGTCAAGATCGATGGATCGAGACGGTCACATGGTGGTGTGAAGCGTTCATATCATTTGGAGGAACAAAATGGGCTCAAGGCAAAGGTATAACCGCTAGGGCCATTTTGTATTGCACTCAAGACACCATAGAGGGTGTGAGTGATTTAGGATCGATAGCCGCACTATTAAGAGGGGAAGTCTTATCGGCTATTCAACGCATGGGTGCCACTAGGGGTTTTCATGAAGTGCATTGCATGTAGACCTAGTGACCTAAACCATTGCCTTGTGTTTCTCAAGAGAATTGCTAACCCTTGTGCTCAAGAGTGATCGACAAGTGGTGGTTAGTACCCTAAGGCAAGTGGTTCGACTTGGATCGGCGACAGTGCGATGAAACGACGAAGTCTTCACTGGCCAGAAGGGGCCGGACGCGCAAGGGGGAAGCGTCAGACGCTCCCCAGTGGGCTCTGCCTTGGCACGCTGGCCTATTGGGCCGGACGCATCCGGCGTGGTCAGGGGCGGTTCGGACAGGGCGCACGGTGGGCCGGCTCGCTGCTTGGCCGGACGCTCGACCCGCGGCGTCCTGCATGCGCCGGACGCAATGCAGGGAGCGCCGCGGCTCTGGCCGAGCGCCGGACGCGGCGCCGGACGCCGACGTGGCACCAGGAGATTGAATGCGGGCGGCAACGGTTGGCAGGGGCCGCGTCCGGCGCATGCAATCTAGCGCGTCCAGCGCGTGCAAAGTGTGCCCCCGAGAGGGTAACGGTTGGATTTTCTTAGTTGGTCTATAAATAGTGGGTGGCCAGGGCATGGCTCCCTCTCTCAACTCCCTAACTCATTCATTCAATCTTTTGAGCAGAAAAACTCCTCTCCACTCCTCTCTCATGCTTGGTTGATAATCTTGTGAGAGTGAGTGATCCCAAAGTGCATTTGCATTGCTTGAGGGCATCTAGTGGCACTTGTGGGTGGTTTCGTCGGTGGATTCCTTTTTACTCTTAGAGAGTACTGCTCCTTGCCGGCTTGGAGTTTGTTGGAGGCGTTGGCAAGAGAAGGTGATTGTTCTTGGCCACCTCCGGTTGATTTGTGAGAGGTTTTGTGCTCACCTCATGGGGATCATGAAGAGTAACTCTATTGGATTGCGCGTGTCATTGAGTACCTCGCTTGAGAGTGGTGCCTTGTGGTTTCCTTGCGGGGAAGTGCCTTGCGGGGCAAGTGGCTTGAGGGTCACACCAAAGGACCATCTAGGTGTTGGTCGACACAACGGGTGACGTAGCTTGGCGGTGCCCAAGTGAACATCCGGGGATAAATCATTGTGTTCATCTTTGTCTCCTGGTGATTGTTCATCATCCATTGTGTGTTGCCAATTATGATTGATTGTTCATCTTCTTGGTGATTGGCAACCTCGACTCGACACGGCGGTATAATCATCCAATCCTCTCTCATGTATTTACTTTACTAGAATTGCTTGTGGTTCACCGAGAGCGTTAATTGTGTAGCGCTATCTCGGTTGGTAAAGTAGAATTGCTAGAATTGTGTAGCACTAGTTACTTGCTAGAATTGTGGTTCGCCAAGAGCCTTACTTGTGTAGCGCTATCTCGGCTTGTTGACTGGTTGTGTGCATGTGATCAAATACTAGAATTGTTAGATAGGAGGCTTGCAACACCTTGTAGGCTAAGCAAAACTTGCATTCCACCGTTTGTCTTACTAACAAAGTTTGCTTAGCAAATTTGTAGAAATTTTTATAGGCTATTCACCCGCTCTAGCCATCTAGGACCTTACAAGTGGTATCGGAGCTGAGGTCACCATTTAGTTAAAGGCTTAACATCCTTTGGTGCAAAAGATGGCTCAAATTGTGTTGAACCATGTTGGGGGCAAGCCACCGTACTTTGATGGAGTTAGTTCTTTTGATCATTGGAAAAGGAGGATGATCATGTATCTTGGTTCAATTCATGAAAGAGTCTTGCAAGTTACTTTATATGATTATGCTATCCTTGATGCCGATCACCTCACCGATTTGGATAGAGCCAATATAACATGCAATAGAATGGCTCTCAACACAATTTACAATGGCATTGCTATAAAAGTGTTTGAGGGGATCAAAGATTTGGAATTGGCTAGTGAAGTGTGGACAAGGTTGAGTGAAACATATGAGGGCACAAAAGTTGTGAAGAGTGCAAAGCTCTATGGGCTCAAGAGTGAATTTGAGAACTTCAAGAAGAAAGATGATGAAACAATAATTGAAATGTTTCATCGCTTGCAAGTGATTGTGAATGATCTCAAGAGTTTAGGGCACAAGACACAAGAAGAAGATTTTTGCCACCAATTCTTGTTGAGTTTGCCAAGAAGATTCAAGATGTTGATCATGATGCTACAAAGAGATGGGCTTGAATCAAAGAAGCCAAATGACTTGCTTGGTGAGGTCTTGACATATGACAAATATGATCAAGATGTTGATAAGAAGGAGAAGTTGGAAGAAGAAAAGAAGAAGAAGACCGTGGCATTCCAAGCCACCTCCTCCAAAGGCAAAGCACCAATCTTTGAAGAAGAAGAAGAAAATGATGAAGATGGTGACTTTGAAATTGATGATGAGGCTCTTGCTCTTGTGGTCAAGAAGATGGGTCATATGTTCATCAAGAGAAGAGGCTTCAAGAAGAGAAATGACAACTTCAAGAGCAAAGAGCAACAAAGAAGATGCTTCAATTGTGATAGCACCGAGCATCTACAAGCCGATTGCCCATATGACAAGAAGAAGAACAAGAAGGGCAAGTTTGAGCACAAGAAGCATGAAGCCAAGATCACATTCAAGAAGGGCAAGAATGGTGCATATGTGGTCACTTGGATGAGTGACAATGATGATGATGAAGATGAAGATTCATCCAGCAAGGCTCTTGCTTCAATCTCCATCAACCAGAAGCCTTCACTGTTCTCTACATCATCTTCATGCTTCATGGCAAAAGAATCCAAGGTAACATATCATGATAGTGATGATGATAGTGAGATGGAATATGCTCATAATAGTGATAATGATGATGATGATGATGAACCTTCTAAGGAACAATTATATGACTTGATGCAACAAACTAGAGACATAGCTATTGGCAAGGACAAAGAGTGTAAGAAACTTTCAATGAAAGTAGCAATACTTGAGAAAGTTCTTAGTGAGCTTAAAACCACTCATGAGTGTCTAGTGGAAGACCATAAGAAACTTGGTGATGCTCATTCCAAGCTTGAAAAGGCTCACTCATTGCTTCTTGATCAACAAGCAAAGAAAGAGGTTATTGCATCTTGTGATATAGGTGTTGTTGGCGGTCCTTAACTCACATTTTACACCACCAACAATAATATAAAATCCATCGCAGAGGTAGTGAATAGGGCTTTACACTAACGCTTTCCACGAGTTTCGATGATTGTCACTTGCAGGAAGGCAACTCTGGAAATCAACACAAATGGGCCAAGAAACACAAGAAAACCATGAAGTAAGAAGGTGGCCCACTTACTGGATAATTTGGGTCTTGAACATAGGCTAAAATGCCAAACATGGACCCAAGAAGTGGAAGCCCAAAACCCGGTCCAACTCCATCTTGGGCTGCACGAGTAGGCCTCGGTAATTTGGCCATAACTCACTCATCCGGAGTCCGATTGGGGAGTTCTACCAGGCATTGGAAAGCTATCAACGAGGCCCATGTGCCTGCAAAAGATGGGAACCAGCTGAGCTCCACAGGGTGCGGCCACGCCTGAGGCGCGGGCGCACCTCCTGGGATGCCTCCCGTGCCTATCTTCGGTCAGTCGGTTCCTGGTGGCGTGGGGATGTTGATTTCGATGGGGATTTTCACATGGTAAGTGCAAAACCGCCCTATGAAGGTCAGTTTGGGTCCTTCCAAGTGGGGATGGCTCTTTTCCAAGGAGCCCCCTCCTCTCCACCTATAAAAGGAGGCTCCCTCCTCCTCATTCAACAACAACACTACAAGGGAGAAAAGAGCCACCACAAGATGTTAGAGTTAGAGCACCACTCCAAAGGGCTATGCCCTATTAGCTAGCTAGAGAGAATAAAGCGAGATGTGAGGTGTGAGAGAGGGGAGTCGCCGGGCTTGTTGACGCCTCCCCAACCTTGTACCTCAGCGAATGTTCTACTCAGCTTCCTGATGGGATCTTGGCTAAGTGAGTATTCGTGTTTCTTATAGTCTTTTATGTCTTGTGTTTAGTTGAGCCTTACCAAGCTTGTTCATGGGTTCGTTGTTCGTCCTCATGGCGAATGCTCTAGTAGAGGACCCCTGATAAAGATGGGTCACCCTGTACGACGCTAGCATAGTAGTCGCTAGCGTAGACGTGGTGTCTAGGCTAGAGGCTACCTTCGTTTGCCTCGCACTCCACGATTGAGGGGTAGGCGGCAGGTGGTGACAGCCCTGTCCGTCCTCCGTATAAACCCCCACGTTCGGGTGCGGCGTAGAGCCAAAGGTCGGCATCACCTGGCAGACCAGGTGCGATCCGGTGCCCGAAGTGAGCAAGTGGAAGTATTGCAACGCTATGCTTAGGACCCTAAAGCTATAGGAATCCATCTCTACCACCCTTTCTATCTCTACCCTTGTGTTGTCCTTGGACGAACTAGCTAGGAGAAATACCTCCGTTCCCTATGGAAAATACGATACCCTGAATACTTTCGGGTGAAGGCTACAACGGTACTTCCATACGCTTGCGGATTCTCTGCATATGTTAAGAAATACCAACAAGCTTTCTGGCATCGTTGCCAGGGAACGGTTGCTATTTTCTTTGAACCTAGTTCGCCCTCGTATCTTTTTATAAAAAGAAAATATTTTAAATTTCTTTTTGTAAACAAAATACTCCTTCTATCTGAACTGCACCCATGAAGCCAACCATAATTCTAAATCTTTTTGCTTCAAGAAGGGGGAGTTCTTTGAGCCAAAATTTTTGCTTTCAAAACCAAAATTTTCATCCGGCTATGAACTCCACCTAGGATTCAGAACCCTGGTTCGGGCATAGCCCTTCTCAGTCTTGATGGTGAAAATCATTTTAGACATCTGCATGATTCCGAGGAAGTGTGTTCATGCCTAGCATTCCTGGCATGACACAACGAAATTCTTATATGGAAGTTGCTTTCATTCTCCCTCAAATGGAGAGGTGAAGCAATGGTACACTAATGCCATAGGAAGTTCGAATGGAGACTAGGGAGAACTTAAAGGCAAGTTTTATATTGCATTCTTCCCCATGTCTCGTATCACTTCTCTACCAAAGGCAATAATCGATTTCAAGTAGAACGAGAAGGAACCCATAGGTGCAGCCTAGGCAAGGTTTACAATGTTAACACATGCTGGCCTAGTCTTGTTTTTACCTGATGATGTGCATTTGCATCTCTTTTGGGCCTAGACATAGATGCTGCCCTATGCCTTGACATGACCGTTGGAGGGTCGTTTTACATAAAACCATGACAGAATAGAGGAAAATCTTTGTTCATGTCCTAGAGAAGCATTCTTCTCCCATCATAGAGCCTTAATCCCTCCATGAAAAGGGCATGTCAAGCTTTGAGGAGCCCTCATCAGTCAAATCTTTACCCTTGCTACCCTTAGATTCGTTTGATGAGCCCTCACCCGAACCGTGAACACCAAAGGAAGGAACATTTTATCCTTTGGAAGTTCACTATAAAAATTCGAGGATTATGGCAGAACCTCGAGCATTTCTTGGCATGTAAATGAAACATTTATTTCTAAGGAAGTCTCCTCTAACAAGGAACACTTATAAGAATGGTTGTCGGAAGTGAAACGATCTTCTGAAGCAATTCAGAATCTTTCATCTTCCACGACTATATCTTGTTCATTAAATGGGACTCCCTTAGAAGCCCTACGCAACCTCATAGTCAGGACTTTTATCATGACACTTTTTCCCTGTGGAAACCCCTTTTGGGAACATGCCGCTAGTCCCGACTGACAAAACTCTTCAAAAGCCCATGAAAGCTCATCTGAGTGTTGAGGGATTGTGTTAGGGCCGTGCCATTTGAAATGAATGAAACTGAGGTTTACTTAGACCTTCATATTTATGCCATGCTCGATGTCTAACTTCTCATAAGGCGCTCTTTAAAGATCTTGTGCAAAAAGAACCATCTTAAGGGAGCCCGGATGAGAAGTTGAGCATTTTGCTTCTGCTAGCCTTATCTCTTGCCCCAGAGACCCAAAGGCAAAGAAAAGCTACCTGTTCAAGTAGGCATTGTTTGATCTTCCTTTTCATCTTTGTGAAAAGGAACATTCACCTTTGCTCTTGCTTGAACGAGAGACATGTCCCTCTGGACATCAAATCATTGTTCCTGACAATGGTTGAGAGTCAATGTTCGTCCTTCATATTATATCTTTTAAGGACGGAAAACTCCCATGCCATGGACATGCCTGAAGCAACAACTCTAGAGTGAATCCACTAACGAGCATGCTAAGGTCTCTTTTGAGACTCATGTTTCATGCTCGTCTTTGGAATCTCTAGAGTTTGTTTCGCTTCTAACCACGTGCTCCTACGAGAATCCCAACCACCTCTTAACTATTGTTTCAAAAACTTTTTAAGAGGATGATTGTGGATGCCTATGTTTATCATAAGCACTTTCAAATCTCGTAGTGACATGATGGTACTAACCTTGCAGCTCTAGCATCTTTGCCCAATGCTTGGTGGCTAACACCACCATTGATAGCTGTAAGAGGAAATTCCTGCGGCCCAGCTTAAGACCATAACTTAAGCACTCCCAAGAGATACCCCGGATTATCTTTGTAGAAAAAAGCAAGGTCATGTTTTTAAGTAGTATGCACCCTCGGGTATTCCTGTTGCTAACCATCTCAGGTTGAGAAGAAAACGGGTCATACAACACTTGCAAACGAGGAACGACATCAGTTACAAGCCTTGATTCTCTTAGGCGATGGAACACACTCACAAGGGGATCCTGACACTACACTTGACTTTTACACAAAAGTCCAAGTGTGGGGAGGGAAGTGAGACACCCGAAAAAAAAAGAGAGAGAAAAAGAAAGAAAAAAAAAAGAAAGAGAGAGAAAAAGAAAAAAAGTGAGATAAAAGAGAGAAAAAATAAAGAAATAAGAAAGAGAGAGAGAAGAAAAAATGAGTGGTGAATTCAAGTTGATGTCCACTTCACCTTGCTAAAAAAAAGAAGAAGAGAGGAGAGGAGAAGAGAAATAGCAAGGGTTCTCTCCTTCTCTGGACCTTTGCTACCATCAAGGCCCATAGTCCATGCATACTAGTTATGAGTCTGTGGCCTGGCCTTGTGGTTCACCTGAGCAAAAATCCATGGCGCCATGATAGTGGGTCTAGAACGTCGACCAGCACACGCTATCGACGAGTACACTCAGGTAAAGCAAAGGTAATGTTCACTAACTTGTCTACTCATACTTGTCTCCATGTGATCATATAAATTCATGCTTCTCATGTTTATGTCGTATGCTCTATGTTTGGGTGTGCTCGCTTACAACACATCCATAGGCATTTTAAATTAAGCGTGGTGCTTAGGTTAAAATTGCCTTCTTTGATCAAGTTTTGACAAGGTGTTGAAATTTGATTAATGAACTTGAGTTGTTGCCATAGACTTTGGAAGTAATTTGATGTGGAGATAAACCAAGGTCTGTTTTAGTTCGCAACTTGATCTTGACCTTGTTTGAGTTATGAGTTGGTTGAGCAAATGAAAAAGAAAAAATTTATTTAATCAATAAAATTCTTGCTCCCTGGTTTTCCAACCAGTAGAGCCCCTGTTTGTTTCTTCTTGTTTTCTTCTTGAATAAACCAGGTACAAGAATAAGTGTGGAGGAGATCTCTCGAGCAAGACTAAAACACACATTTGAGATCTCCACAACACAATGCACAACATCAAGTGAGTAGAAGGACAGAACAAATAGGTTCAAGAGAAGATCGGTTGACCTTCTGGTTCAACCGAACTATTCTTGGATTTATGTAACTCCTTCATCTTCAACGATGGTTTGTGCAGCTCTACCCTCACATCGCTAAAGTTTTGAAGTTCAAGATCTACTAAAATTAAAAAGATAAAACTTTTCTCTGTGCTATCCTTTGATAAGATTTGCATACTCTTTATTCCTTGCTAATATTCCTATGCCTTATGAACAAATATCATAGGGACCCCATGTTATGTAAGTAATTGGAGTATGTGATATAGCTGGATGATTTGAATCTTGCTCTGTTTATGAAGAGCTTGGGATTTATTTTTTACAAAAGAAAAAATGCAATAGCATGCTCCTCAATGATAAAGAATTTCCTACCAAAGCCATATGACATGATTCATATTGCAAAACCTTTAGTCATATGCTACTTGTCTGATCATTGAGCTTAGTCAAATTGTTTGTGACCGATGTAAGACTATAGTCATGCACCCACGATTGAGATCCACTTGCACCCACCAAATAAAGTGTCAACTCTTACACTGAGAGTTGCACACAAACATGCACCCCGTCCACCAAAAATGTCAACTCTTACACTGAGAGTTGCACACCAGTCCACCAAATAAAAATGCCGCCTCTCACCCTGAGGGTTGCGCATTCTTTAGCTACCAAAAATCTACTCCCCGCACTCCATCATGATACCTCTCTCCATTCCAAAATTCTTCATAGAGAGCTATGGGCTATGCTTATTCAAAAAAAAAAGAAGCGAAGGGGCATAAGTTAGACAAGGGTCCAAGAAATAAGACAATGGGAAATCAAAGATCCCCATTCAAAAAAGTGAAAAAAATAAAAAAAAGAAGATAAGAAAAAAAGAAAAAAAGAAGAAAAGAAAAAAGAAAAAAAGAAAGAAAAAAGAAGAGAATAGATTTTTAGCATACCTCTCATAGCCCATGCTCTCCCAAAAATTCCATCCCTCAATAAAGTGAGAATCGTGATGCATGGAGTAGCCAAAAATACTACAAAGATTAGGAAGCACCAAACATTCCACACACTTGCACATCTCATCAAGGTGTATGACTTGTGTCTTCATATGGTTCGATTTTTGACTTCGCAATATATGTGATACAAGTATGCCCACCTTTTATACCTACCCAAAACTCCACTCTCAGCTTTAGTGATAGGTTGTGAAAGGCAGGCACCTTCAAAATGCCTTGGTGAGGAACCAGCCACAAATATGAGCGACTTGAGAGTATCATATGAGGAGCATGCTATGTTTTCTTTTTACAAAACCATTCAAAAACCCAAGTTTCTGATATGACTAATGCAAGGGGATTTGAATCTATGTTGTTCCATTATTCAATTGCCCAAGACAATGTGGTAGACAGTTCAAAAGTTCACAAGTGCAGGTGAAGCTTGGAATAACTTGTATGCAGGTTATATATCAAGGAGATGACCGATCTTAGTCCTATAACTTTACTCGAGGACGAGTAAAGGGCTAAGTGGGGGGAGTTTGTTGGCGGTCCTTAACTCACATTTTATACCGCCAACAATAATATAAAATCCACCATAGAGGTAGTGAATAGGGCTTTACACTAACATTTTCCATGAGTTTCGGTGATTGTCACTTGCAGGAAGGCAACTCCAGAAATCAACACAAATGGGCCAAGAAACACAAGAAAACCATGAAGTAAGAAGGTGGCCCACTTACTGGATAATTTGGGTCTTGAACATAGACCAAAATGCCAAACATGGACCCAAGAAGTAGAAGCCCAAAACCCGGTCCAACTCCATCTCGGGCTACACGAGTAGGCCTCGGTAATTTGGTCATACCTCACTCATCCGGAGTTCGATTGGGGAGTTCTACTAGGCGTTGGAAAGCTATCGCCCACGTGCCTACAAAAGATAGGCCCCAGCTGAGCTCCATAGGGCGTGGCCGCGCCTGAGGCGCGGGCGCGCCTCCTGGGCTGCCTCCCGGGCCCATCTTCGGTCAGTCGGTTCTTGGTTGCGTGGGGATGTCGATTTCGGTGGGGATTTCCACATGGCAAGTGTGAAACCGCCCTATGAAGGTCGGTTTGGGTCCTTCCAAGTGGGGATGGCTCTTTTCCAAGGAGCCCCCTCCTCTCCACCTATAAAAGGAGGCTCCCTCCTCCTCATTCAACAACAACACTACAAGGAAGAAAAGAGCCACAACAAGATGTTAGAGTTAGAGCACCACTCCAAAGGGCTATGCCCTATTAGCTAGCTAGAGAGAATAAAGTGAGATGTGAGGCATGAGAGCGGGGAGTCGCCGAGCTTGTCGGCGCCTCCCCAATCTTGTACCTCAGCGAATATTCTACTCGGCTCCCTGATGGGATCTTGGCTAAGTGAGTATTCATGTTTCTTATAGTCTTTTATGTCTTGTGTTTAGTTGAGCCTTACCAAGCTTGTTCATGGGTTCGTTGTTCGTCCTCGTGGCGGATGCTCTAGTAGAGGGCCCCTGATGAAGACGGGTCACCCTGTATGACGCTAGAGTAGTAGTCGCTAGCGTAGACGTGGTGTCTAGGCTAGAGGCTACCTTTGTTTGCCTCACACTCCACGGTTAAGGGGTAGGCGGTAGGTGGTGACAGCCCTGTCCGTCCTTCGTATAAACCCCCACGTCCGGGTGCAGCGTAGAGCCAAAGGCCGGCATCACCTGGCAGACCAGGTGCGATCCGGTGCCCGAAGTGAGCAAGTGGAAGTATTGCAACGCTATGCTTAGGACCCTAAAGCTATAGGAATCCATCTCTACCACCCTTTCTATCTCTATCCTTGTGTTGTCCTTGGACGAACTAGCTAGGAGAAATACCTCCATTCCCTGTGGAAAATACGATACCCTGAATACTTCCGGGTGAAGGCTACAACGGTACTTCCGTACGCTTGCGGATTCTCTGCATACGTTAAGAAATACCAACAGGTGTGACTTGTGACATCATTGATGAATCATTTTATCAACCCATCATCATGTCAAATGCTAATCCTTCTTGTAGCTCTTCATCCACCACCACCGACTCTACCTCCACTACTAGTGATGGTTTCACTTGTGATGCCTCACTAATGGTTGAGAATGAGACCCTCAAGAAAGAGGTGGATGAGCTCACTCACGCTCTAGGCAAGGCCTACGGTGGTGAGGCCCGCTTGCTAAAGTGCTTGGGTAGCTAAAGGTTCTCTCTTAACAAAGAGGGATTGGGCTATACCCCCAAGAAGGGCAAGTCGGCATTTGCAACTCCAAAGCCTAGCTTTGTGAAGAGCAATGGTCAGTATTGCCATAGATGCAAGAAAGTTGGGCACATAGAGCATAACTGCAATAAGAAGCAACAAAACAAGAAACTTGCTAATGCTTTTATCTTTTGATTCTTGTTATGTGCTTACCAAGGGTGTGAAAGGTATGCAAGCTAAGTTTATTGGTACACCCATTGTTGGCCCAAAGAAGAAGGCTATTTGGGTGCCAAAGAGCTTAGTCATTAACCTACAAGGACCCAAGCAAAAATGGGTATCTAAGCTTCATTGATTTGCATGTAGGTAAATTATAAAGCCGGAGGAAGGCATTGGATCATTGATAGTGGGTGTTCTCAACACATGACCGGCACATCAAGAATGTTTGACTCAATTGAAGAGAATGATAGTGGCATTGATTCTATCACTTTTGGCAATAACAAGAAAGGCAAGGTTGTTGGCTTGGGTAAGATTGCAATATCAAATGACATGAGCATTTCAAATGTGTTGCTAGTTGAGATCTTAGATTTCAATCTTCTTTCCATGGCACAAATTTGTGATCTTGGTTATAAGTGCATCTTTGGAGCAAATGATGTTGAGGTAGTAAGTCTTGATGGTTCTAATTTGGTATTCAAAGGCTTTAGATATGAGAACCTCTATCTTGTTGACTTCAACACTAGTGAAGCATCCTTGACTACATGTTTGATCTCCAAATCAAATTTAGGATGGCTTTGGCATAGACGGCTTGGACATGTTGGCATGAGACAATTGAAGAAGCTTACAACTCATAATCTAGTTGATGGTTTGAAAGATGTTGAATTTGAAAAGAACAAGCTTTGTAGTGCATGTCAAGCCGGGAAGCAAGTTGAAAGCTCACATCCAAAGAAAAGTACAATGAGCACATGCAAGGCATTTGAGTTGTTGCACATGGATCTATTTGGCCCAACTACATACACAAGCATTGGTGGCAACAAGTATGGGTTTGTCATAGTGGATGACTTCACAAGATTTACATGGGTATTCTTTCTTAGTGACAAGAGTGAAGTGTATGACACCTTCAAGACCTTTCTCACTAGAGTACACAATGAGTTTGACATGAGAATCAAGAAAGTGAGAAGTGACAATGGGAGTGAATTCAAGAATACAAGAATGGAAGAATTGTGTGATCACTATGGCATTGGTCATCAATTCTCGACCAAGTACACTCCACAATCAAATGGCCTAGTTGAGAGGAAGAATAGAACATTGCTTGATATGGCTAGATCAATGCTTCATGAGTACATTGTTAGTCAATCTTTTTGGGATGAAGCAATCAAAACGGCATGCTTTTACATCAATATACTCTATTGCCATACATTTCTAGAGAAGACCCCATATGAGATACTTCATGGAAGAAAGCCCAATATTGCTTACTTTAGAGTGTTTGGTTGCAAATGCTACATCTTGAAGAAGGGCACTAGATTGGGAAAGTTTGATAAGAGATGTGATGAAGGGTTCCTACTCGATTATTCAACAACAAGCAAAGCTTATAGAGTTTGGAACAACTCAAGTGGCATTCTAGAAGAAGTCCATGATGTGCAATTTGATGAAACCAATGGGTCACAAGATGAAGATGAGAACCTAGATGATGTTGGTGGAACTCAATTGGTGGAAGCTATGAAGAACATGGACATTGGGGACATTAGAGCAAAGCAAGTGATTGATGTGCAAGATGATGACAAAGATCAAGTGCTCAATTCTCCATTAAAGCAAGCTAGTAATTCTCAAGTGCAAGATCATGGTGCTAGTTCATCCAATGAAGATAAATCAAGTGATCAACCAAGTTCAAGCAATCAAGTGCAAGTACTCCAACCATAACATGTTGCAAGAGATCACCCAATTGATAGTGTTATTGGTGATATTAGAAGTGGTGTGCAAACTAGTTCAAGATTGGCTATGTTTTATGAGCATGCATAATTTGTGTCAAGCATAGAACCAAAGAAAGTTGATGAAGCTTTCAAGGATGCCGATTGGATCATGGCTATGCAAGATGAGCTCAATAACTTCACAAGAAATGATGTTTGGGAGCTAGTTGAAAGGCCAAATGACTACAATGTGATTGGAACCAAATGGGTATTCAAAATAAGCAAGATCAAGATGGCAATGTAGTGAGAAACAAGGCAAGACTAGTTGCACAAGGCTATACTCAAGTTGAAGGTATTGACTATGATGAAACATATGCTCCCGTGGCAAGATTAGAAGCAATAAGGATTCTATTGGCTTATGCATGTGCCCACAATATTAAGCTATATCAAATGGATGTCAAAAGTGCATTTCTCAATGGGATCATCAATGAGCTAGTATATGTTGAGCAACCTCCTGGTCTTGAAGATGAAAAGAAGCCCAACCATGTGTACAAGTTGAAGAAGGCACTATATGGCTTGAAGCAAGCACCTAGAGCATGGTATGAAAGATTGAAGAACTTTCTTCTCTCTAAGGGATTCAAGATGGGCAAGGTTGATACTACTCTATTCACCTAGAAGATTGGTAATGATCTATTCATAGTGCAAATATATGTTGATGATATCATCTTTAGATCAACCGATCAAGCTTATTGTGAAGAATTTAGTGAAATAATGGCCAAAGAGTTTGAAATGTCCATGATTGGTGAACTTAGCTATTTCCTTGGTCTTCAAGTCAAGCAATTGAAGAATGGGACATTTGTCAGTCAAGGGAAATACATAAGGGACATGTTAAAGAAGTTTGGAATGCAAGATGCAAAGCCAATTTCAACTCCAATGGGCACCAATGGGAATCTTGATAGTGATCTTGATGGTAATATGGTGAATCAAAAGGAACATCGGTCTTTGATTGGAAGCCTACTCTATGTCACCGCATCAAGGCTGGATGTCATGTTTAATGTTTGCATGTGTGCTAGATATCAAGCCTCACCTAGAGAGAGTCATCTCACGGCCGTAAAAAGAATATTGAGGTACTTGAAGCAAACAAGAGATGTTGGACTATGGTATCCCAAGGGGTCAAAGTTTGAATTGATTGGATATTCAGACTCTGACTATGGTGGTTGCAAGATCAATAGAAAGAGCACAAGTGGTACATGTCAACTTCTTGGAAGATCACTTGTGTCATGGTCCTCAAAGAAACAAAATAGTGTGGCAATCTCTACCGCTGAAGCCGAATATGTTAGTGCAGGGAGTTGTTGTGCACAATTGCTTTGGATGAAGCCAACTTTGAAGGATTATGGCATCAACTTCAAGAATGTGCCATTGTTTTGTGATAATGGGAGTGCAATCAAGATAACACAAAACCCGGTTCAACATGGAAGAACAAAGCACATTGACATAAGGCATCACTTCATTAGAGATCACCAACAAAAGGGAGACATATCCATTGAAAGTGTGGGCATTGATGATCAACTTGCCAATATTCTCACCAAGCCACTTGATGAAAGAAGGTTTTGCAAGCTAAGGAATGAGTTGAACATTCTTGATTTCTCAAATATGTGTTGAATGCACCCCACCACTACTTGACATGCCTCTCCTTCGACAAAGCAAGGTACAATTGATTGTCATGTCATTCATCCTTTGTGAAGGACTTGCTAGAGCATGTAGATATAATAAGTGGTTCCTATGAGCATTCATAATAAATCAAATGTTTTTGATGGATATATGTTACCACTGTTGCCTCTATGCTTGTTTTGATCTAGTAGTGGCATATGACATGTTTGTGGGCTTGCAATCCTAGTGTTAATTCAACTTCGATACTAGTAAGTTCTTGTTATTATTGCTCTTTGGTTTACGAGTTTACTTTATTCGCTTCCGGTTGGGAATAGAGTAATCGTTCGTAAGCGTAGGCGTGGTGCTTGGGCTAGGTTCACTCGTAGATGCTCCCTATCCGGCCGGAACCGTGGTAGTATCGGAGATGACGGTCCCTTTGTTACCTTTGTAATCCACTTCCCGTCGGTAGGTAAGGTAGGTCCAAAAGTGCTAGGTTAAGCATCCTCTCGTGGTGTCTTTTTCTTAGGTGCTCCCATAGAGTAGTAGTTGCAAAGCTTGCCATAGGTTGGAAGGAAATTTGTGGTAGTAATCCCTCTCTATATCGCTCATTATCTTGTACGTAGCTCGGGGTTAAGTATAGACTTGGGTTAGTCGGATGCACGTTTTCTCCTAGCGGATAAATAAATAACGATACTGGAATATCTCCGGGTGAAGTGCTCACCGATATCCGTGCGCTTGCGGATTATTTCTCTTTGATTCTTTCGTGTGCGTATCTAGTATCAACAAGCATTTACGCGCCGTTCTTGGGGAGAAAGACGGTTTGAGATAACCTTAAGTCCTGCTTAGCCTTGTATTATACTTTTATCTTTTTGTATTTTTATTTTTGCCTTTTCTTTTATATCCTTATGGATAACCCAAATTCCACGCCTATCCACCAATATCTTGCACCCATGAGCACATGCTTAGAGCCTCTAGAACCCATGATTTTCACATCTAGCTATGAGCTACACCAATCTGTGGTTGCAATAGGTCAAAGCCAACCCTTTTCTGACGGCTAGAGTCCTATCTTCTAATCAAGAGGGTATTGTACCCAAGGTCCTATCTTCTAACCATGGAGAAGGTAATGAACCCAAAGTCCTATCTTCTGATCAAGTAGGTAATGAACTTTTTGCTACACTTAGGGAATCTCCTAATTTTCCTATAAACTTAGGTTTAGACCTAGCCTTACAAGACCATGTTATTCTTCAACATCTTATTACGGGTCTTGATAATATCACTTTTGGAGGAGTTTTCCTTTATTTATCCTTTAGTGAAGTGAGGTTTGTCCTTATTAGTGGACACACTCCTTGCACTAGCCTTCATGATAACATCCTAGAGGTAGAGAAGGAATCATCCCACAAACTAGAAGAGGAAGTTTCCATAGCCACTTTGCAAACATTCCAATCCCATGATTTGGCTATCCATCCCAAACCAATAGTATTTCGAAGTCCCCTAAGGGAAGAAGTAATTCTACCCTTAGAAATTCTTTTTGATGGCGATTTTGGGAGGAGCATAAACTTCCGCTTCATAAGAGATCTTTTAGTACATACATTATAAATTTTCTTAAGAAATCTCTTAGAAAGCGTCTCAAATCCAATTCCCTTGAAGGACGCTTAGAAAGACTCAAGGATGGCATGTCAAGTGATGCCATAGAAGGAGAGCGAAGCCATCTAGAATCCACACTTATGTTCTCTCCTTTTCTGCCCACATTAGATATAGAATACAAACCCATTTTTAAACCCATCCTTGACCCCTATAACTCATTCTATACTCTTCCTCCTAAACCTCCGATGATCCTAGAAATCCATCTAGCTATCCCATGCATAGGAATCATCAAAACCATATAGGATTCTGTGAAGAGCAACATCCTCTCTATAAGTTTGACTATTTTCTATAGATTTCATACACCAATCAAACTTAAGACATAGTAAAATCAATCTTTAAAGAAGAAGTAATGTTGAGTAGATGTTCCATGATAATTAAAATTTTCAACCCAACTTTCGTGCATAGAATATGACCTTTAGTTCTATGACAAATCTACCCTTATTATTATTTGTATATTCCTTCGGGTATGTGTTGTCCACTAATCCTCTGTAGAGAAGAAACAATAAGTGGAGCACAAGTTCTAGGGAAAGGAGCACTAGAAGCATCTACTCTTCATCACGGGGGTGCTCCAGGTGACAAACTTACGAACTGCAACATGCACACTAAACAAATGCTCCCGGCATTACAATTAAAGGATTCACTTCGGCCGTTGGACAAGGAAAGAACATGGATGACCCCTTCCTCAAGAGTTACCAACTCAAGAAGTGCGGTTCTCAAGGTCTCTACCTTTGAGACCAAATGAAGCACGAAGGATTGAACATGACAAGAAGTCTGTTCGAGGACTTAAAACACCGAACCCTCGCCAAGGAGGTAACTTGGTAGCTATCCATATTTCTCATTTTAGCATTGCACTAGTTTTTCCTTTAGCATATTTACTTTTTGCATAATCAATTCTTGTTGCATATTTACTTTGTTGCATCTGCATTAGAAAGAAAATAATTTTTGTCTTGCATTGCATCTAGAAAATGCTTAAGCCCCCATGTGAATAATTTTGTGGTGCGACGGCCCACAAAGATATCCATTGTGGTGGCATAAAAATAAGCTTTCATCTTAGTTACATTTTTCTCGTCTACATACCATAAAATATAAAATTGCAAAAATATTAAGATCCGCTAAAAGATTTATGTGTTAAGAAGGTTCTAGACATTCAAGGCTTAGAGGTTTATCACTAACACTTAATCGAGTTCCACAAGCTTTGTTGTCTATTTGAGCCGACGTAACTTAAAGGATCAAGAAAGGCTAACAAAGCGAGAAAGGTCGTCTGTCCTTGTGATCTTTGTCTTTGATCTTTGTCTCTACGACCATTGTCACGACACTCTAAGAGGGCGATGCGCCTTTCGGCAACATCAACATACTACGTCAACATTCAGCTTGTGTATCAAGCTAAGTGTTCCAACTTGTCTATTTATTTATAGAGCTTGCTTTGTTAAAACAACTAAAAAAATGCATAACCTTAGAAACCCGAAAGATTTTTATCTATCTTTTCTACTTTTGGAGAGCTCTCTTTAAGTAATCCCCGGAGTAAGCTCTTATATGGAAATGATGAATAGTTGCTGTCGTAATTCCTTTCAAGTACCTAGTTTTCAACCTTGTACTCTCCCGAGTTTTGGACACAACTGTTTAGATTTGAGATTTACTACGAACACGAAACTTGTGGGTAGCGAATTGATCTAAGTCTAGGTAGTTGACGGATATGATATGGGAAAGTTTTGAATTTTCTTGTCCATCTTGTTCCTAGAGATGCTAGAGTTACGGAGAATTGGAATGAGTTGAACATTCTTGATTTCTCAAATATGTGTTGAATGCACCCCACCACTACTTGACATGCCTCTCCTTCGACAAAGCAAGGTACAATTGATTGTCATGCCATTCATCCTTTGTGAAGGACTTGCTAGAGCATGTAGATATAATAAGTGGTTCCTATGAGCATTCATAATAAATCAAATGTTTTTGATGGATATATGTTACCACTTTGTTGCCTCTATGCTTGTTTGTGTTGAATCTAGAAGATTTGCTATAAGTGTTTAATTCAACATAGGCAAGATAACCCTTTCATAAGGTGTGAAGAAGCTTGTCTTTGGTTCAAACTAAATTAAATATCTTTGGCAAGTGTTCTAGGTTGAACCAAAATTGACAAAATCTTTTGTTTACTCCATCAAAGTCCTTTTTCTCTCCATAATTTGATCCCATTTTTGGGTAGTTTGTTGACAAAGGGGGAGAGAAAAAGATGATTGAACATGATAAGGGGGTAAATAAAATTTTGATGCACACAAGAAGAGGGAGCAAGCTCATGAACAAAGTTGTTGCACTTGGTTTTGCATTCTCATATGACTTGCTCATGGCACTTGGATAGTTTTACCTTACAAGTTTTTATACAAGTGGTGTCCTCATGCTTGTGTGGTGCAATGCTTGTATAGAACCTGAATGTTGAAATGATCTACTAGCATGCATAAGTTCGAGTGGTATCTAGACATTCCCATTATTTTACAAGTAGTTCAAGAACCTTGCTTATAATGTTGATCTCACGGGGTTCTTGAGTTTTTGATGGATGTCTAGTTACCTCATGGTGCTAAGGATGGTGTAAAATACAACTCCGATTGGTATCACACTTCAAAGGTCCATTTCTTACACCTTAGCATCATTTTGGTAGTCTCCCACAAATTTCTATCCATGCATATGTGCAAAGCTTCAAATCCAAACTATATGCACATATGTAGGGGGAGCTAATGCTACCAAAACCAAGCTTGCTATAGTTGTCCAAATCTTTCTTATGAGCTTAATGATTGGACAAGTATGACAAGTTCAAAATTCTTATTATCAAAATCATCTTTGAGAGGTTGTCATCAATTACCAAAAAGGGGAGACTGAAAGTCCCTAGTTTGGTTTTTGGTAATTGATGAAACCATGGACTAACCTTGTTTATCTAAGTGGTTGATTTAGAGAAAGGTTGTCCACGATGAGCTTATTGAATATGAAGCATGACACTTGTCATGTGACCAAAAGATGAAGATCAAGATGAAACTTGGCTCCATGGACCGGTGTTGAAGGTGAAGGGCTAGTCGAGGCTTCGTGGCGAAGGACCATGCGATGGTCAAGCTAGGGCAAGACTAGGCGTTGATGGACCGATGCTCGGTGAAGAGCAAGTGAAGTCAAGATCGATGGATCAAGACGGTCACGTGGTGGTGTGAAGCGTTCATATCATTTGGAGGAACAAAATGGGCTCAAGGCAAAGGTATAACCGATAGGGCCATCTTGTTTTGCACTCAAGGCACCATAGAGGGTGTGAGTGGTTTATGATCGATAGTCGCACTATTAAGAGGGTAAGTCTTATCGGCTATTCGATGCACGGGTGCCACTAGGGGTTTTCATGAAGTGCATTGCATGTAGACCTAGTGACCTAAACCATTGCCTTGTGTTTCTGGAGAGAATTGCTAACCCTTGTGCTCAAGAGTGATAGACAAGTGGTGGTTAGTACCCTAAGGCAAGTGGTTTGACTGGGATCGGTGATGGCATGACAAAACGACGAAGTCTTCACTGGCCAGAAGGTGCCGAACGCATGAGGGGGAAGCGCTGGACGCGCTAGATGGGCGCCGGACACTCCCCAGTGGGCTCTGCCTTGGCGCGCGGGCGTCAGATGCGCTGGGCCGGACGCTGGCCTGTTGGGCCGGACGCGTTCGGCGTGGTCAGGGGCGGTTCGGACAGGGCGCGCGGTGGGCCGGCCCGCTGCTGGGCCGGACGCTCGACCCGCGGCGTCCAGTGCGCGCCGGACGCAACGTAGGGAGCGTTGTGGCTCTGGCCGAGTGCCGGACACGGCGTCGGACGCTGATGTGGCAGCAGGAGATTGAACGTGGGCGGCAACGGTCGGCTAGGGCAGTGGCGCCGGATGCGGCATGCAAGCTGGCACGTCCGACGCGTGCAAAGTGTGCCCCCGAGAGGGTAACGGTTGGATTTTCTGAGTTGGTCTATAAATAGTGGGTGGCCGGGGCATGGCTCCCTCTCTCGACTCCCTAACTCATTCATTCAATCTTTTGAGCAAAGAAACTCCTCTCCACTCCTCTCTCATGCTTGGTTGATAATCTTGTGAGAGTGAGTGATCCCAAAGTGCATTTGCATTGCTTGAGGGCATCTAGTGGCACTTGTGGGTGGTTTCGTCGTGGATTTCTTTTTACTCTTAGAGAGTACCGCTCCTTGCCGGCTTGGAGTTTGTTGGAGACGTTGGCAAGAGAAGGTGATTGTTCTTGGCCACCTCCGGTTGATTTGTGAGAGGTTTTGTGCTCACCTCATGGGGATCGTGAAGAGTAACTCTATTGGATTGCGCGTGTCATTGAGTACTTCGCTTGAGAGTGGTGCCTTGTGGTTTCCTTGCGGGGAAGTGCCTTGCGGGGCAAGTGGCTTGAGGGTCACACCAAAGGACCATCTAGGTGTTGGTCGACACAACGGGTGATGTAGCTTGGCGGTGCCCAAGTGAACATCCGGGGATAAATCATTGTGTTCATCTTTGTCTCCCGGTGATTGTTCATCATCCATTGTGTGTTGCCGATTATGATTGATTGTTCATCTTCTTGGTGATTGGCAACCTCGACTCGACACAGTGGTATAATCATCCAATCCTCTCCCGTGTATTTACTTTACTAGAATTGCTTGTGGTTCACCGAGAGCCTTAATTGTGTAGCGCTATCTCGGTTGGTAAAGTAGAATTGCTAGAATTGTGTAGCATTAGTTACTTGCTAGAATTGTGGTTCGTCGAGAGCCTTACTTGTGTAGTGATCAAATACTAGAATTGTTGGATAGGAGGCTTGCAACACCTTGTAGGCTAAGAAAAACTTGCATTCCGCCATTTGTCTTACTAACAAAGTTTGCTTAGCAAGTTTGTAGAAATTTTTATAGGCTATTCACCCCCTCTAGCCATCTAGGACCTTACACTCGGCCGACATAATGTTTGCATGAACCTTCGACAGCATGAAGCTGGACAGAAAGCTACTACAGCCCGTGGGAACCCCCTATTCGATTTTGGTGGACAGCAGGTGGCAGTGATAGGGAAGATAACACTACTCGTGTCCTTCGGCGACAAACGCAACGCTCGCACAGAGCACATTACCTTCGATGTGGTCGACAAGTACTACAACTACAACGTTATTTTTGTCAGGGGTTGACCAACAAGTTTAGCGCCGTCCTGCACCCAGGCTACCTGTGCATGAAGCTACCAGCCCCAGGGGGATTATAGCGGTATATGGCGACCAAACGTGCACTAGAATCGCAGAGGATGCAGCGACCCCAAGACAGAAAAATGTCCACTGCGTAGAGCCAAAGGATGAAAAGAAAGAGAAGGAGACGTTACCTCTGGAATAGGTGCCATGTGAGTTCCGCTCACCCAAGCCAAAGAAGAGACCAAGAAGAGACAACTCATCCTAGAGGACCCGACAAAATAGGTCATCATCTCTACCCTGCTCGATCTAGAAATGGAGGGCCAGCTGGTCAAATTCCTCTGTGAGCATAGCGAAGCTTTCGCATGGCCCGCGAAAGACCTTTGCGGTGTGGACAGGAAGCTCATCGAGCATAGCCTGAATGTCAGAAGCAACCATCCCCTGGTAAAGCAGAAGCTTCGCAAAATGTCAGAGGAAAGGAAAGAGGCTGCAAGAGCGGAGGTCAAGCATCTCATGGACGCGGGGTGATCCATCACGTCAAATATCCGTCATGGCTGTCCAACATCGTCCTGGTGTAGAAAAAGAATAAGAAATGGTGTGTGTGCATCGACTTCACCAGCCTAAACAAGGCCTTCCCAAAGGATGATTTCCCATTGCCTCAGATAAGCACCCTCGTCGACGCAGCGGCGGGCTGCGAGCTCATGTCCCTGTTGGATTGTTTCTCGGGTTACCACCAAATATGGATGAACAAGGAGGACAAGGAAAAAACGAGCTTCATCGCACCAATCGGCACTTACTGTTTTCGTCGGATGGCCGAAGGGCTCCGCAGCACCGGCTCTACCTTCGCTCGTATGACGACGGAGGTTTTCAAGGACGATCCAACAGTGTCCACATACGTGGACGACATAGTCATGCGGAGCAAACTCAAATAGGACCACATCGATGACCTCACGCGAGCGTTCAAGAACCTCCGCACTGCCAAGCTCAAACTTAACTCCAAAAAATGCATTTTCAGGGTCAACAAAGGGAAGCTGCTAGGATGCCTCGTATCATCCAGGGGAATCGAAGCCAACCGCACCAAGATCAACGCGATCAGAAATATGATATCCCTGATGACAAGAAAATCCGCACAGCAGCTCACCGGTCGCCTGGCATCCTAAACAGATTCATCTCCAGGTCCGTCGAGCGAGGGTTACCTTTCTTTGAAGTACTCAAGGGAACAGAACCGTTCTAATAGGGCCCTCGTCCAACAAAAAGCATTCAAAGACCTAAAAACCTACCTAGAGAAGCTCACCATACTCGCAAGCCCAACCCTAGGCGAACCCTTGCTGCTGTATGTAGCCGCCTACCCACACACCGTCAGCGCCGTCCTAGCAAAAGAAACCTAGACGACCACTAGAAAAAATAGCTCCCAATCTACTATGTCTCAAAAACCCTCGATGGGCCCAAAAAGCATTACACCGAGCTAGAGAAGGTCGCCTATGCCATCGTCATGGAGGCAAAGAAGCTCAAGCACTATTTCCAATCCCATGAAATAACCGTACCCTCGAACTACCCCCTCACCAATATCTTTAAAAACCCAGAAGCCATCGTGCGCATCGCAAGATGGGCCACAAAACTCAGCAACCACGTAATTCACTTCATATGTCGGAACACCATCAAATCCCAAGCCCTCGCTGATTTCATCGCAGAATGGACACCAGACAAGCATAAGCAACCAAAAGCTTGTGAACCCCCCGTGGACCGTACAAACCGACGGAGCCTGAGGAGCAACCGAAGTAGGGATAGCGGCGATACTCTCATCACCATCCAGGGTGAAGCTACGGTACGCTGCAAGGCTCGAGTTCCCGTGCACCAATAACTCAGTAGAGTACGAGGCCATCATCCTAGCCCCGAGCAAACTCCACGCCCTGTCAGCCAGAAGAGCATTAATCAAAATAGACTCCCAAGTGATCGCGGGCCACATAGAAAAAAGTGTCAAAGCATGAGAGCCGGAGCTCCAGAGATACCTTAACCAAATCCGCAAGCTAGAGGCCTTCTTCCTAGGCATCACGACAAAGTCAATCCCCACAGCAAGAACAGTGAAACCGACGAGATAGCTAAAGCAGCCGCCCAAGGCATAGAGCTACCCCCGGACGTCTTCTACGAAACCATAACCTCGCCTTCCATCGAAGCCCCATCAAAGCAAGTGAGGCAGGTCAGCATCATCGAAAGCGAGGACTGGAGGGTCCCGTTAGTGGCCTACATCAGGGGCTACTTGGAACCGTAGTCCAAAGAAGAAAAAAAAAGACTGATCCAGAGAGCATGAGGGTACAAGATGATCGACAATCACCTCTACAAGACCTTTGTGACCGCCCCTCTCCTCAAATGCGTCAGCACCAGCGAGGGGTCCACCATCCTAAAGCAAATACACCAAGGCATTTGTGGCTCCCACAACGGACCTAGGGCTCTCATTGGCAAGGTATTCTGACAAGGCTTCTACTGGCCAACAGCGCTGAACGACGTGACCCACCTAGTCAAACATTGCAAAGGTTGCCAAATGGCCGCCCACCACTCAAACCTCCTAGGAGCTCAGACGACGGTAATCTGCCCAACGTGGCACCTACAGAGGTGGGCCATGGACCTAGTCGAACCCCTACCCACCGCCTCGGGAAACCTCCGCTACGCGGTAGTCGCCGTCGAATAGTTCACAAAATGGATCAAGGCCCGCGCTCTAGCAACCATAACCTCGCACACGGTACAAAAGTTTTTCTGGCAGCAAATCATTTGCCGCTTTGGCGTCCCTAGAGACTTAACCATCGACAATGAAACACAGTTCAACAGCGCCACTTTCAAAGAATTCTGTAACCAAATTGGCACCAAGATATGCTTCACCTCAGTCCGCCACCCGCAGTCAAACGGCCTGGTCAAACAAGCGAATGGAGTAATCCTCAAGGGCATCAAAAAGAAACTAGAGGGAAAGCCCCGAGGGAAGTGGGTAGATGAACTGGCCCCCGTCGTATGGTCCCATAATGGTCAAAGGCAGGACCTAGCGCTCCCACGAGGAGCTGTCCCCATTCAAACTCCTCTTCGGCGACGAAGCAGTACCCCCGAGGAGCTGTCCCAGGGATCCCTGGGAACAACCCTCGACCAATCAATGCAGGACCTAGCACTCGACAAGGACCTCATCGAGGAGGCAAGATGCTCTGCTGTGCACAACTTGCACAGGTACCAGGCCGAAACCATGAGATGGAGAAACAAAAAAGTCAACCTCTGCACCATCAGTGAAGGTGACTGGGTCCTCATCAGGAAGCAAAACGCAGAGATGGCAGGCAAGCTGCAACCCAAATGGACCGGCCCCTACCTCATCATAAAGATGATCAGGCTTGACACTTTCCACCTGCAAACAGCAAACGATGTCGACCTCCCGCACACTTGGAACATCGACGACCTTCGCAAGTACTACCTGTTGCGGCGCAATGCATCAAAGCGCTCACGACATGTAATTTTTTCATTCAAAAACTTTATGTAACAATTCACGCGGGGGTGCACTCCTTTCCTCACGAATGGGCGTGAGGTTTTGTAACGAGGCACCCACCCAGTCAACCGCAATGTAATATTTACCCCAAAAATAGCAACTCCACAGAAATGCTCCTCCGCCCTCATCAGCACGTCACCAAAGGTAAGGATTGAGGCAGCTCCTCTGCCGCAAACCACCAACCCATCACTCGTAAATGCAAACTCCACCACCACCCTGATTAACGGGGGAATGGCGCGAAGAACTCGGTAGAAATATGAGCACCCTCACCAATTAGGGCCAGGGGCTCGCACCCGTGATAAGTCGAGCACCCTAGCCACTCAGAGCAGGCCTCACAATTTGCAAACTCCACCACCAACCCCCGGCCTAGGGAGGGAAAGGCACGG
Organism: Themeda triandra; assembly: GCA_018135685.1. Lineage (NCBI taxonomy): Eukaryota > Viridiplantae > Streptophyta > Magnoliopsida > Poales > Poaceae > Themeda > Themeda triandra. The sequence goes on from JAENPR010000990.1 coordinate 222,987, forward strand.
AGGAATCAAAAATAAGTCGAGCACCCTAGCCACTCGGAACAGGCCTCGCAATTTGCATACTCCACCACCACTCCTCGGCGCAAAGAGGGAGGGATCGGCGCGGAGGCATCGAACGAAGTTGAGTACCCTCGCCATCATGCCAGGGGCTCGCACCACCTAAATGCGATTCCAGTCAAGCACCCTCACCGTCCGGGCCAGGGGCTTGCACCACTTGAATGTCATCATGATTGAGCACCCCCGCCACCTGGGCCAGGGGCTCGCACCACCCGGTTACTTTCCTAGCCAAAAGCGAACCTTTATTTCCCCAACCACAAAACCACCCAAGAAAAAACCACACAACCACCATACCAGCATTAACCACCATCAGTAAACCATGCATTCAATCCACCCAATACCCACCGACTATAGCACAACCTATAAATCCAACCGACCGCATTAGCCCCAAACTACAACAGCAACCGCAGCCTCCAGTAGCAACCGAAGCACGCATGACTAGGCCACAGCTTAACCCTCGCACAAACAAAGCAACCTCAAACTTAAACATCCGCTCAGACCCTCGACACACTCCGCCATGAGATACTTCAAGAAACAACGTAAGCACAAGAACACGCGAGGCGAACAGACAGGTGATCACAGAGGCTACACTAGCAGAAAGAACCCAAGCCCCACAAAACCCTCGAGAAAACACTCTCGACCACCCAGCCGCCCAAACCCTACTTGGCACATCAAAGCCACCTTCGGCTTCCGGGGGACGATACGACAAGAAAAAACGTAACGTCCCCCGGAACCGACAGAACACAAAGGCACTTGACCCACCACCCACGAGCACCATAAACCAAAGCCCAAAACCATATCACCAAACCCCATCCACCCCAAACATCCACTGAGAGACAGAATAACAACGCACCAAAACCAAAAACCCAACCCCACCCGCGACCCAAGACCCCCGCACCTAGCCCCAAACCACCAATAGCAAGGCCAACACTACCTCGCCAACCAGCCCAACGATGGCCTGCTGGTCACCCATACCGTGCTCCCGTCAAAGAACCCCCGCCAAGGTTTATCATCAGTCGGCTGCACCAAACAACAGGGTCATAAGTGATCTAGTAGCGGGCTCGTTCGAAATGACACCCAGCACAAGGAAGCCGACAACGTCCGGGGGTTCTCACAAATGTAACAAAACTTAATCGAATAAACAAAGCAACACCTGCCTTCGAGCAAGTTTCTCACAAAATCTTGATTTTGCGCGAGCCTTGCCAAAAGGAAAGCGAGGCATCGCCACAAGTTTTTCCAAAAACCTCGACTCTGCACGAGCCTCACTAAAAGGAAAGCGGGGCATCGCTGTGAGTTTTTCCAAAAATCTTGACTTTGTACGAGCCTCGCCAAAAGGATGGCGGGGCGTCGACGCAAGTTTTTCCAAAAGCCTCGATTCTGCGCGAGCCTTGCCAAAAGGAAAGCGGGGCATCGCCGCAAGTTTTTTCCAAAAGCCTCGATTCTACGTGAGCCTCACCAAAAGGAAAACGGGGCATCGCCTCAAGTTTTTCCTAAAACCTCGATTCTGTGTGAGCCTCGCCAAAAGGAAAGCGGGGCGTCGCCACAAGTTTCTCCAGAAACCTCGATTTTGTGCGAGCATCGCCAAAAGGAAAGCAGGGCATCGCCGCAAGTTTTTCCAAAATCCTCGACTCTGTGAGAGCCTCACCAGAAGGAAAGCGGTGCGTCACTGCAAGTTTTCCCAAAAATCTCAACTTTGTATGAGCCTCGCCAAAAGGGAAGCGGGACAAAAACAACAAACACAACCACAAAAGTAAAATCAAACCAAGTTCATACAACTTAAAAAATCCACGACATAGCACTTCCAAATCAAACACGGGCCTAACACGCCCGCACGTCCAAGTTCATCAAACCAAACCAGCAGCGAAAGTATGTCATTACAAGGCCTACCCTCGGCCTCCCTCCTTACTCTGTCTCCATAGCATCGCCCAAGTCTGCAGTTCGCAGTTGCGATGCAGGCACCGTCTCCACTTCCTATTGCCCCGTCACCGCATCTCCAGAGCCTACCCCCAGCCCAACGTGGCTGCCAGCATCAACACTCCCACCGGCAGCTCCGTGCTCTCCAGTAGTCGATGTGTCGGTGGCCTGAGCGGTGGACTACGAGGGCACCCCCGAAGCGGCGGCTCCCTGATGGGCCTGGTGAGCCTGCAAGTCATCAGATAAAAATGAGCAATCACATTGTTGGCATTTCTTAGCGCAATCACTAAGAATAGGGTAAGAACCTATCCCCGGCAACGGCGCCAGAAATGCTTGTTGGCATTTCTTAGCATCGTTACTAGAATTAGCAACGTCGCCAAGAAATACCTCAACGATAGCTCTGTTTGTTTACAGAATAAATCCGCAAGCGCACGGAATTATCGTTGTAGCACTTCACCCGGGAGTATTCGGGTATCGTTCATTTATAATTTCCCGTAGGAAGGCATGATGTAAGAGTCTATAGTAGGAACATAGATGTATGATAGACCACTACTCGATACAGGGACAAATCATGATAGTTTGTGATAGTGCGACACACACTTGGGCCAACCTCAAGGATAAAAAGGAAACAAAGAATGAAAGAATATTCCTAAGTGGAGCAGGCGTTCTAATATAGCCGTGCAAAGAATTAGTCAATGATCACACAACATATATGACTGTAATTAGAGTTGAGCATGAGATAGACAGGGAGACCGCGGCAACTGGTCTGCCAGTCGATGGCGGCATTTACGAACTCCTACTCAACATGCGAACGTGGGGGATTACAAGGGACGGACAGGGCTGTCACCACCTGCCGCCTACCACCTCAACCGTGGCATGCCGACATATCCGAAGGCCCCCTCGCATCCAGACACCACATCTGCATACTAAGGAACTACCTATGACCCCATGGACTCCTACCCTACGGATGGACGAGCTAGACATAGGCAAACCCGAAAGTACAATGAACCGTCATCTCTACTCCGTCATATACAAGTGTTGCATGAATGATTGAGCATAAAGTTGCACATGTTAAGATTATGACATTTGGACTAAATACTAGTTCATATATCAAGATCATAACATGATAACAACTATACTCTAGTTCATATGCAACGCAATATAAAAGATAGGAGAACTTGAATATGGAAGAACTCTTCACAGTAATCTTACCAAGACTTGATCTTTCTTCCAAGGAGACAAGCTCTCCAAGTAGCTTTGCCTTACTCCAAAGTACTACTAATACTAAACTACTACTAAGGCTAAGTAGTACAAGAGAGGAGGTGGAGAGGAGGCTCCAAATGAGGTGTGTGTCTCTAGGAGAGGGAATGGCTCTCCTTTTATAGGTGAGGTGGAGGGGGATCTTTGGAAAAGAGCCATCCCTACATGGAAGGGACCAAACCGACCTCAAAGAGGCGGTTTCACACCTTCTATGTAGGAATCACCACCGAAACCGACCTCAGCGTGTCGTCATGGACCGACCGACCAAAGTTGGGCCCGTTTGGCACCAGGACAGGCGCGCTCGCGCCTTGAGCGCACGAGCCCAGTGTGGGCCCGCTGGACCTCTGCTTTTGCCACAGTGTGTGGGCCTTTCAGCTGGCTTCGAATCGGCTGGTCATTCGCCCAAATCGGAGTCCGGATGCATCCGTGGCGCCCAATTTACTGAGACATGGTCCTGTAGCCCAAGATAGAATTGGTCTAGACTTTGGCCCTTCACCTCATGGGTTCATCTTGGACACTTGCACCCATGTTTGGATCTCCGGCACTCTGGTAAGAGGGTTTGGCCTAGTTTGGTCTAGATTTGTCATTTGCTCTCCCTCTTTGGCTTTACGCTTTTCCGAAAGGCGCATTTCTTTATACAATTCCATGCACTTGGTGTATATTCCTGCAAAGTGTTACAACTTCCAAGTACATGTGGAATTGGGTTAATAGTAAAGATATATGTGCAATAAAATATTTATTTCTCCCAAAAAGATCTATAATTGGCGGGTAAAAATTGGAGTTAAGGACCACCAACAAGATCCCCAAGCTTACCCCTTGCTCGTCCCGAGCAAGGCTGTGCTGTTGGGTTGTTGATCAGGAGTTGCTGCAATGCCGATTACATCTCAAGTGTACAAAATTTAAAAGAGAGCTTTCTGCTGTAATTTGAATAAATCAGCAATTGTATCTACTCTGTGATTCCTGAATAAAGTGGGGCTTCTGATTTTTCAGGTCTTGGGCGATTGCAAGATAGAATAGTTTCAAAGACTGGTGCTTTTCATTCATCCCAAGATCAACTTTCAATCCGGAGGTTTTGCAAGATTTTTGAAAGTATAAACCAAGTTCCTCAAATGACCCGCTCGATCGCTCAAAGTGTATGGTAACCTTACCAAAGGCTTTGATGATTGCCTTTATTTCCTACCTCTAGTATTTTTTTGAGTGGAGTTCTGGGTAGGCATACAAGGAATGGCTTACTTACCACTTGTGGATAGCCGAGTCAAAGTCCAAACCATGTTAAGGTATAGGCCATACACTAGGTTGAGATGTGCAAGTGTGTGGGATGGATGAAGAATGATTCCTAATTTTTGTGGTATTTTTGGGTCTCCATGCATCATGACAACCTCTCTTTTATTTGGGGGAAGAAGAGATGAAGGAAATATGGGCTATCAAAGATTAACTAAAAACTATTTTTCTTTCTTTTCTTTTCTCTCTCTTTTTTTTGAATGGGGATATAAGATTTTCCCGTTATCTAAAAGAATGCCCCTTGGCATAGCTGCTCTTTTTTTTCTTTTTTTTCTTCTTTTTTTTCTTTTCTTTTTTTTTGAATGGGGATCTAAGATTTCCCGTTTGTCTACAAGATTGGAATATCTAAAACTTATTTCTCCCTCTCTTTTTTTTTCTTTCTCTCTCTTTTTTTCAACTAAAAACATAGCCCATAACTTATTGCTTGGAAAAAGGTGAGAGAGAGATGTCATGATGTAATGCATGGAGAATTTTTGGCAATCTAAAAGAGGGGTGCGCGATCCTCAGGGTAAGGGTCGGCACTTTTATTTGGTGGAATGGTGCACAATTCTTGGTGTAAGAATTGGCATTCTGGGCGAGAGGGGTGCATGTCGTGCGCAACTCTCAGTGTGAGAGTCGGCAATTATTTGGTGGGTGCAAGTGAATCTCAACCATATGTGTAAGACCCATATCTAGGTTAGGTTCAAACTGTGACAAGGCCCAACAATTGATAAGAAGCATACAATAAAGGGTTTTGTAAACTTGTAGAGAAGCATGTCGTATTTGGCCTTGGTAGGTATTTCACGATCATTGAGGAACTATTGTTTTTGAAATTTTTGAAACAAAACTCCGGATGTCAGGTTTTCTCAAGGGGACAAAGTCATTGCTGTGGTCTATGTCACTATATCATATCGCGCAATAACCTAGACTAGAGCAATTGTATGCAACCCACTATATCAAGTTTCTAGAGCATGATAATGTAAAGCCGATGAACCCAAATATTAGAGAAAACTCCATTTTAAATCAAGTACAAGAGAGACATAAAACGGAGCAACTAATCATCATATCAACATGGGTAGAACTAAACATTTCATGGCACATATATAGAGTGGAATTTTTTTTTTGAGTTTTAATGCAAGATAAGAAACTTGAATTTAAACATGCTAAAAAGAAAATAAGATTGCAGGAATTTAAATATGCAATGCAGGTACCTCATGTGGGGGTCCTCCACCAAGCTAGCTCTTTACTTACCATTAGCCTGGAATGCCGCTAGCTGGTGCATGCTATGGCTTGATTCTCGGTTCATGGCCTCCTTTGAGCATGCTAGGAAGATCCCCTCCCCCAAGCTCGTCTTGTGGTGACATCAAGATAACAGGACAACATACTTGAGGTTCGAAAGATTTATTATATTATTATTATTTTTTTTGGTTCACCAAACAAATGCTCATTTTTGTTGTCATCTCTAAGACTGCCCTATGAAATTGATAAATCCCTACAGGGGATAGTCCATATGATCCACCAAAAATCTACACTGACAGTTTTGGTTCAAAAATCAAACTAGACACCATGTCTAATGTGATCTAGGTAGGCACGTTAATGTAAGCATAAAGCTTAAATTAAAGAGCCTATGGAAGCATGATTGTACATCCAATCAAACTAAGCACCATGCTTAATTCAAAAGATGCATAACCAATACTTCCAAACCAAAACTATACAACATAGAAATTGAATGCATGAAAAGATATATAAGATTCATCCAACAAAGGTGAAGACATTGCAAGGTGAACAAGATAACCCCATATTTTTTTAGAAAAAAATATAAAAAGATAACTTACCGATTGGCCTGTCGGTCAGAGCTCACCATTTATAGTCCGTGAGGCGGGACTTCTCTCCTGTTCAGGTTGTGCTTTGATATTGGTACATCCGTCTTAGGAGAAGTAGACGAGTGCACTTGCTTGGGCCTCCGCACCATCTTCTTTTTCGGGGGTGTGTGAAGGTGGTTGTTCGGCCTCTTTTGGAGGTGTGGAGACTTTTGTCCACCTTTATCACCTTGGGGACCATCTTTGATGCGCCAGAGGTTGTGGGTAGAACCGGCTTCTTCTCGGGTTCCACCTTGTCTTGGGTCAGAGCTTTGCCCTTTTTCTTCTTTTCTTTTGGTTGTGCAGGAGCAACATTCGGCTCTATCTTTTCTGCAGAGCTTTCTTCTTTCTTTTGTGCCAGAATTGGATCTTTCTTTTCTTTAGGTGCTTTTTGCTTTTGCTCCTTTTCTTCTCTGGCTTTTGCTCCTGCTCTTTATTTTTTCTTTTGATTTCGTTCCTACGCACTTCTTTTATTCCAGGGCCTTGGTCTCCTTCTGCTCTGCCTTTTGTTCTCAAATGATCTTGGGAATCATGTTCGCACCATGAGGTCGGATTTCAACTTCTGTGACCTCTCATGTGGTTTGCTCATACTTGATGCGAATCATGTTGCACTCCTTCGTCCTCCTTGACTAGAACTAGAATTTCTCCTCATTGATGTTGAACTGGATTTCTTTAGCTCGAACATCAATTTGTGCCCCAGCGGTACTGGTGAACGGTCGTCCCAAGATAAGCGGTGTTTCTTTGGTGGCCTACATGTCGAGCACGACGAAGTTCACCGGGACGAAGTCTCCTCGGATCTTCACAGGTATATCTTCAGCTATTCCTGCTTGGTAGCGTTAGGAGGAGTCGGCCAATTGGAGTGTGATCGTTGTTGGTGACAGCCGTGTATAGCTCAGCTTGTCGAATACCGTCTTTGGCATGACACTGACGCTGGCACCAGGATCACAGAGTGCATGGTCAAACTATTGTCCGTCGATGGAGCAAGTGATAGTGGGGCATTCGGGATCCTTCTTATTTTCCGGTAAGTGATTCAGAATCGCTGCACTACACTCCTTCGTCAGTTTGACCATAGCCATGGACGGCAATGGACGCTTGTTGTTGATGATGTCCTTTATGTACTTGGCGTGAGAAGGTACATGCAAGACGTCCATGAGCGGAACGCTCACACGTACTTTCTCGACCATCTCAACAAACCGAGCGAACTGATCGTCCACGACTTGCTTTGCATACCTAAGTGTTGTTACCGGCAACATGTATGGGTAGTTGTTGCTACGGTTTGTATGATGGCTTGTCCCAGGTGAACCTCAAGACCAGCCCATACATAGCTCAATGTGTTTGGGCCATGGGCCTTGATAGTTGTAGCAAAGGCTTGGAGGTGGCCCCTTCTTGTTGAAGCAATGTTGGGTGAAGTCAGGCAGCACTTCGGTATGTCGGGCCAGCCTGCTCCTTCCCTCTCCTCCAATATATTTTTTTTCTTTTTTTAACATCTTTTTTTCATTTTTTCACTCTTTTTTTCAACACTCTTTTTTTTTCTGTCTCCTTTTTTCATTTTTTTCAAGCAAGGTAGAGCCAACATCTCTCTTTCTTTTTTTTTTAATCAAGATGGCCTTATGGTGAGACTTTTGTCATCCTCCGCCATACTTAGACTTTTGTGTGAAAGTCAAGTGTGGAGAGACTGGATCACCAAAGGCATCAAAGCTTTTATCTGATGTGACTCTTGTGTATCCAGGTACCGTATGTCCCCTGTTCTTCTTAGTCTCCACCTGAAATGGTTAGTGACCAAGAATACCCGAAGGTGCATACTAACTTGAAAACATTGCCTTGCCTTATTGGTAAGAGAAAAGAGATTTTTTTATGATAATCCGGGGCATCTCCCGGCAGTGCTTACTTTATGGTCATAAGCTTGACCGCCAAAGTTGGGATAAAGTTTATAGCCAGAAGCTATGGTTGGCTTCAATCATGGCCAAAGAACTTGTCCCAAAAAGAAGATTTTTTTTTTGACTTAGTTTTATTAACAAAAGATCACATGCAAGCTAGTTTAAAAACGGTGATTAAACATGTCGTTCAATCAAAGTAGGCAATTTAATCTAAACTCCATGCTTAAATTAAAATACCCATGAAGATATGATCATGCATGAATCATACTTCAAACCAAAACATGCTTCATGCAAAACTTTTGCAAACAAAATCATCATTTATTAAAAACAATTATTTTAGCAAAAAAATATTTATAAAATTTTTTATAAGCTTTTTAGAAAACATTTTATTAAAAGCCCTTTTTATATAAAAAGGATAACCGCTGATTTACCTTCAAAGCAAGGGTTCAATATTTATAGTCCATTGACAAGACTCCCAAGAGCTCAACATTTATAGTCTCGTTGGCGAGACTTCCAAGCACTATCTTGTTTTCATCCAAAACAAGAGGATGGAAACAAACGTAACAATCCCTACATGAGCCATGGCTATCATAATCGATGTTCTACAAGATTCTTTTAACCAATGCCTTCCCCGGCAACGGCGCCAGAAATGCTTGTTGGCATTTCTTAGCGCAATCACTAAGAATAGGGTAAGAACCTATCCTCGGCAACGGCGCCAGAAATGCTTGTTGGCATTTCTTAGCATCGTTACTAGAATTAGCAACGTCGCCAAGAAATACCTCAATGATAGCTCTGTTTGTTTACAGAATAAATCCGCAAGCGCACGGAATTATCGTTGTAGCACTTCACCCGGGAGTATACGGGTATCGTTCATTTATAATTTCCCGTAGGAAGGCATGATGTAAGAGTCTATAGTAGGAACATAGATGTATGATAGACCACTACTCGATACAGGGACAAATCATGATAGTTTGTGATAGTGCGACACACACTTGGGCCAACCTCAAGGATAAAAAGGAAACAAAGAATGAAAGAATATTCTTAAGTGGAGCAGGCGTTCTAATATAGCCGTGCAAAGAACCAGTCAATGATCACACAACATATATGACTGTAATTAGAGTTGAGCATGAGATAGACAGGGAGACCGCGGCAACTGGTCTGCCAGTCGATGGCGGCATTTACGAACTCCTACTCAACATGCGAACATGGGGGATTACAAGGGACGGACAGGGCTGTCACCACCTGCCGCCTACCACCTCAACCGTGGCATGCCGACATATCTGATGGCCCCCTCGCATCCAGACACCACGTCTGCATACTAAGGAACTACCTATGACCCCATGGACTCCCACCCTACGGATGGACGAGCTAGACATAGGCAAACCCGAAAGTACAACGAACCGTCATCTCTACTCCGTCATATACAAGTGTTGCATGAATGATTGAGCATAAAGTTGCACATGTTAAGATTATGACATTTGGACTAAATACTAGTTCATATATCAAGATCATAACATGATAACAACTATACTCTAGTTCATATACAACGCAATATAAAAGATAGGAGAACTTGAATATGGAAGAACTCTTCACAGTAATCTTACCAAGACTTGATCTTTCTTCCAAGGAGACAAGCTCTCCAAGTAGCTTTGCCTTACTCCAAAGTACTACTAATACTAAACTACTACAAAGGCTAAGTACTACAAGAGAGGAGGTGGAGAGGAGGCTCCAAATGAGGTGTGTGTCCCTAGGAGAGGGAATGGCTCTCCTTTTATAGGTGAGGTGGAGGGGGCTCTTTGGAAAAGAGCCATCCCTACATGGAAGGGACCAAACCGACCTCAAAGAGGCGGTTTCACACCTTCTATGTAGGAATCACCACCGAAACCGACCTCAGCGTGTCGTCATGGACTGACCGACCAAAGTTGGGCCCGTTTGGCACCAGGACAGGCGTGCTCGCGCCTTGAGTGCACGCGCCCAGTGTGGGCCCGCTGGGCCTTTGCTTTTGCCACCAGTGTGTGGGCCTTTTAGCTGGCTTCGAATCGGCTGGTCATTCGCCCAAATTGGAGTCCGGATGCATCCGTGGCGTCCAATTTACTGAGACATGGTCCTGTAGCCCAAGATAGAATTGGTCTAGACTTTGGCCCTTCACCTCATGGGTTCATCTTGGACACTTGTACCCATGTTTGGATCTCCGGCACTCTGGTAAGAGGGTTTGGCCTAGTTTGGTCTAGATTTGTCATTTGCTCTCCCTCTTTGGCTTTACGCTTTTCCGAAAGGCGCATTTCTTTATACAATTCCATGCACTTGGTGTATATTCCTGCAAGTGTTACAACTTCCAAGTACATGTGGAATTGGGTTAATAGTAAAGATATATGTGCAATAAAATATTTATTTCTCCCAAAATGATCTATAATTGGCGGGTAAAAATCAGAGTTAAGGACCGCCAACACACATATCAAGGAATGGCCAGAAACCAACCAAACGAAAACAGAACCCCGCAACAATCAAAATAAATTGCAACAACTTACCCGTTCAGTCACTCCCTGAGCCTCTGACAATGCTAGCTTGGCCCTGCCCTTACGCCAGAAGCATCCAAGATACCAGTCCCAGATCCCAGCACAAACCCCATCACCTGTCACGGTGGGAAGCTGATGAGGCTCCGAAAACTTCCCAGGCTTACGGCCAAGCTTTTCAACATCAGCAAACTCCATACATTGAAGGGCCCGAGAAAAGGCAAACGACGTAACCCATGCCTCGAAATCAATAGCATTCTTAATGAGCGGCAGAATCAAGTTGGCCTCCTTAATGAGCCAGGCCATGGCGGGGTCCGCCTCCGCAGGAGGTGAAGTCGCAAACGCAGAACCCCCGTACGCCACCAAAACGTCGTCCGGCACGCCCTTTACCCGGGCTAAAGCGGAAGACCAATCTGCAGCATAACCCACGAGCTTACTTTCAGCATCCTTCAACTTTTCCACCGCCTCCGCCAGAGCCTCATGCGCCATCTTCTCTTTCTCAGCAAGCTCCGCGTTCACCCGGTGAGCCTCAGTCAGGTCGGCACTAGCCGTCTTCTCCCAAGCCTTCACATCAGATAGCTGCCCATGAAGCTCCTCCACCTCCTTCTTCAGCCGTACATTCTCACCAGTAAGGCCAGAAACCTTCTCAGCATGCTCCATAACATCCCAACCTTTGCGACGCCGTGAGGAGCGGGCAACAAGATAAGCCAGGCCGAGCTAGGTCTCCAGATCGTGCGTAGTGTCCTCGCGAGGCTGGTTTGCAATCTTAAGCTCCAACTCTGGGACACAAACCTTCCCAAGCAACCGCTCAATGAACCCCCGCTACTCGTCGAAACAGCGAGGGTCCAGTGAGCAAAGCTCGGGCCACCAAACAGCTCCACCCCCCGACGTGTCCACGCCCAGCTGACCGGCAAGGATAGCCAACATCTAGGGACTAGCCTGCCCAAACGAAGGCTGCCCGACAGCAGCACCACGCACAGCTAGCAGTCGGGTGGCTCTGGGCGCTGCGTCCAGCGAGGGCGCGGTCACCTCGTCATCACCAGCTGCGTCCCTATGCCCCGATGCATCATCATAATCATCGTCATCACTGTTGAGGGTGGTGATATCCACGTCCTGGTACCCCCATCCTCACTGTCACCCAAAATTTGCTCTGAGTCTGAGCCATCACCACATGAATCAGCCACACTCTCCTCCGTGGCCATCCTCTTAGCATCCTCCTCATCACTATACTCCCCACAACCCCTGCCCCCAAGACCACCGACACGAAGGTCCTCCTCAACAACAATAGGAGCAGCCTCACTACTCCCCTCGCCCTGTCGGGGTCGCTTCATCGGACGGCGAGAGCGGGCAGCCGACGCACCACTGCGCGCCCTACCGCGACGGCCCGAGCCGCCGCCCGAGGCACTCGACCCACCCCTCTTGCGCTTCTTCGAATCTCTGTCACCACCATCTACCTCAAGCTCCGGCCAATCAGGATACGCTATCCCAAAGCATCGAGGAGGCTGTTGACAGGAAATAAGACCTAGTTCTATACACTTAAAAACCCGTCAACAGTCCTCGATGGAAGGAAGATAAGCATCACATGAACATATTTATCACTAATAAAGTTCCACTTGTACTCTTAGCTTGTGAAATGCAGGAAAGATAGAATTGAGCCCTGTGGGACCCAAACTCCAGGTCGGCCGACCTGGACTTGGGCCTACCAGAGGCTGTCCTCCAAGCATGGTCCTTGACATGCTCCAAGGAGTCCTTCCCAACCCTTGGATCCAAGTGTGCTACCTCTCAACGATCCAAACACTTGGCACATGGATCCATGGGTCCACATGGAAGCAAGCAAAGGAGTAACTGGACTCAACTTCGGACAACACTTCACATGACAAGTGGGGACACCACCAGGGAGCCAGAGGTGGGCCAGGCACCCCAAAGCTAGGTCGGCCGACCTGGCGTTGGTGGCCTGCCACCTGGCCTGGCCCCCCACCAACTTCTGGACCTTCTAGAAGGGGAGTGGGACCCACAGGTCGGCCAGATCCTAGTCGGCCGACCTGCATATGGCCCCTCCCAAGGTCGGTTGGCTCCAACCAACTTCCCACACATATCCCATTTGTGGAATTCCTACTGCCGTCCATCTAAGGCGGTTGGGAGGTCGGTGGATCCAATGGTGGAGAAGGGAGGAGCACATGGATCGATGACGTGGTGATGGAGTAGCCCCTACTCCACCTCCTACTATAAATACCCCCTAGTTCTTCTCCGTAGAGTATCCCCAAGTGTTCCAATTGTATTTCAAGCTCGAGTTCTCTTGGGAGATCAAGTGTAGTGTTAGTCTAGTCTAGAGTGGGAGTTAGAGTCGAGTCGAGAGAAGCTTGGGTCTCCAGAGTCATGTTCTGGAGAGTCTGATATAGCTCTTGTACCTTTCCTCTTGTATTGCATTCTTTACTTTAATATAGTCTTCCTTTACTTTACTAAGTCTTTACTTTAAGTACTTGCTTTGAGTATTTACTTAGTGCATTACTATACTAGCATAGTAGTGTTGTGTTTTAGTCTTCTTAGTGTAGTTGTCTTAGTTAGATTAGTGTCTATAACACCTTGTGTGTGTTTCACTACCAACTAGGGCTAAGGCTATTTACGTGATAGCTGAAGCTATAAGACTAGTGTAAGCGAGGTTCTTAGGCTAGTGCTTATTAGTGGATGCAACCAATCAATGTTCTGACGTGTAATAGCGGACGGCGGTGAAGGTGACAGCTCTGTGTTTCCCATTAGGCTCTATTCACTGTCGGGTTTGGTCTGTAGGGCGCCCATAAGCCAAAGGTCCGCTAGGATAGGAGTTTTATCTCCTATTGCAGTTGACTTCCCCTATCACACAAGACTGTTTAGATACTAGTTTAGTTGAGTCATTACATTAGTAAGATTAGACCATAGAAGTAGAGTTAGATACATAGGATTCCATACTCACTCGTTGTCCTTCCCACCTAGCTAGCTACCTACCAGTTATCCTCAATTTATCACTCTTATCCATACAACTTACCCCCTGTTAACACTGGTAACTTAGATTGAGTAGAACCACCACGGATATCCATTCACCCATTTATTAGGGAGTCTTAGTCCGCTTTCCTGTGAGTGAACTAAAAATCATGACACCACCCGATTGAAGTGCTACAGTGGTACCTGTGCATTTGCAGAGTTACCCATTGGCATGTCTTGCGTCATCGCTAGAGTCTAGCCTTGCTTAGCATTCCTAGAGCCATTTCCTGAGGAGGAATCGTGACACCCTCTCTCTGGTGATAGTTCAGGCTTGCAGAAAGCATTGCTACCAGGCGCCACTTTTGTCACATTATCTTTACTCTAGTCGGAGCATTTCTGGCGCCGTTGCCGAGGAAAGCATCGTACTAGAAATCTCTAATAAATTGGAATCCATGGTCTACTCTTAATCTAAGTACCCATTAGTGTTAGGGGCTTGTCCTTCACTTGTCTTGTTTTCATTTTTCGTTGACTAAGACAGTGCATGAGCGGTTTTCAATTGCCATCAAACTTCGTCAAAGATCCTGAGCAGTTGTTGAGGAGAACTAGACGCCATCAAGTTCCTCCTCAAAGGTTCATTTTGGACCCTGAACCATTTGTGGAAGGAAGTCTCGCACCAGTTGTTGAGGCAGTCATGGCTCAGAAGACCATCGCTGAGTTCTCGTCCCCGTCAGCTGACTTTGTCGCTACGGGTCCGAACTTGAACTTGGGCGATGCGACCTTTGAACTCAAGCCTGCACTGATCAACATGGTGCAAGCCAATCCATTCTGTGGGAAGCCACATGAGGATGCCAATACTCACCTCCAACACTTTCTGGAGGTGTGCAACACTTTCACCGTCAAGAACGTCATGGCAGACACCATCCGCCTTCTTCTTTTCTCATTCTCGCTTTTGGGGAAGGCGAAGCAGTGGTTCTACAACAACAAGAGTGAAGTGACGACTTGGGACAGGTGTGCCAATGCTTTCCTCAAGAAGTTCTTCCCAGTGGGCAAGACCAGTGCCCTGCGTGGGAAGATCTCGAGCTTCCAACAAAAGTTCGATGAGATGATTCCCGAAGCATGGGAACATCTCAATGAGTACATTCAGGCCTGTCCTCATCATGGGATAGACGAATGGCTCATAATTCAAGGTTTCTACCATGGGCTGACTGGCATAGCCCGTAGTCACCTTGATGCTTCCACTAGAGGGGCATTCTTGCAACACAATGTTAAGGATGCCAAGGAGCTCATTGAAAAGATGGTTATCAACCAAGGTTGGAATGAGGAGCGCCTCCAGTCCAAGAAGAGAGGTGTCCATGCCCTCAATGAGGTGGACATGCTCTCAGCTAAGATGGACCTCCTAATGAAGAAGATAGAGGAGTCTTCCTCTAAAAAGGAAGTTGAGGCCATCCAGACCCCTACCGCAGTCCGTGCTATGGACGCTGATCCATGGTGCGAAGTATGCGGAGGAGAAGATTACTCGGGCAACAGTTGCCCCAAGACACAAGAGGAGGTGAACTACATTAACAACAACAACAATAACTTCAACAATGGGAATCGGCCCCAACAACAACAAGGGAGTTCACGCCCCTTCTACCAAGGCCAAGGTATGAGTTACAAGAATAATAATTCTGGCAATTCTTTTGGTAACCAGCCTTCGCTTAAAGAACTTGTCTTTGGTCAAATTAAATATCAATGATGGTCTTAATAAAAGAATGATGTCTAATGACAAGATCTTAGAAAGTCTTAGTGAGAATATAGATAGCTTTAGCTCTACCATGAAAAACCAGTTGAGCTTTAATAAAATGTTAGAAACCCAGTTAGCTCGATTAGTAGTAGCTGTCCCGGCCTTCGAGCAAGTGTAAGGTCCTAGATGGCTAGAGGGGGGTGAATAGCCTATAAAAATTTCTACAAACTCACTAAGCAAACTTCGTTAGATACACAAACGGCGAAAAGCAAGTTTTGCTCAGCCTACTAGATGTTGCAAGCCTCCTATCCAAACAATTCTAGTAGGTGATCACTAGCACACACAATAGCTACCGCTAGTGATCAAGAGTTCTACCCACGGGATTTAATCTACACAAAGAGTGGTTCCCGACCGACCACACAAGCAATTCTACCCACGGGATTTAGTCTACACAAGATGTGGTTCCCGACGGACCACGCAAGCAATTCTACTTTGCAAGAATGTAATCAAAGAAATGCAAGAAAGGGTAGGAGCTTGTTATACCGACGTGTCGAGTCGAGGTTGCCAATCACCAAGGAGATGAACAATCAATCACAATGGCAACATACAATCGAAGACCAATCACTGGGAGACAAGATGAACACAATGATTTATCCCCGGATGTTCACTTGGGCACCGCCAAGCTACGTCACCCGTTGTGTCGATCAACACCTAGATGGTCCTTTGGTGTGACCCTCAAGCCACTTGCCCCACAAGGCACTTCCCCGCAAGGAAACCACAAGGCGCCACTCTCAAGTGTGATACTCAACGACACGCGCAATCCAATAGAGTTACTCTTCGCGATCCCCGTGAGGTGAGCACAAGAACCTCTCACAAAACAACCGGAGGTGGCCAAGAACAATCACCTTCTCTTGCCAACGCCTCCAACAATCTCCAAGCCGGCTAGGAGCGGTACAACAAGAAATCCACCAGTGAAACCACCCACAAGTGCCACTAGATGCCCTCAAGCAATGCAATGCACTAGGTGATTCACTCAATCTCTCTTAGGATGAACAACCAAGCAAGGGAGAAGAGTGGGAGAGAGTCTCTTAGCTCAAAGAATGCACAAGGGATGAGAAATGACCAAGAGACCTCCCCAAGGGCCGGCCACCTTCTATTTATAACCCCTCAAGCAAATGTGACCGTTACCCCCTCGGAGGCCGAGCAGCACGCGCCGGACGCGTCGTCGCCCGCAAACCGCCGGACACGTCCCGCTTCTTCCTCGCGCGGCCCGAGCCGACCGTTGGCGCCGTGGCCAACCGTGCATCGCCACGTGGGCGTCCGGCGCACGCCACAGCGCGTCCGGCGCCCGCGTCCGCTCGCAACGCCGAGCTCTGGAACTTTCTGTTCTGAGTCCGGCGTGCGCCGGACGCGGCACCCGCGCGTCCGCCGCCTTGAGCCGAGCCACCAGCATTGCGCCGTCTTCCACCGAGCGCCGAACCTAGCACAGTAAACACGCCGAGTCCGCCGCCTGCGTCCGCCGCGCGTCCGACGAACATCTTCGCAGAGCCACCACCTCGCGCCACGCCACAATGCGCGTCCGGCGCCTGCCCAAGGCGCGTCCGGCGCCTCCTGCAGATGCTGCCTTTCGCCGTGTCATCGATCCAAGTTCTCAAACATGCTATCCAACAAGTACACCAACTTGATCAACAGAGATAGCATGATTTCAACCAAATTTTGCATCCGGCGCAATAGAAAATATGCATCCATTTTTCCCAAAAGCACCGAATCCCGCCTCACAGGCCCGCCTCACAGGCTCGACCCAAACCCATCTCTACCCTGCAAACCACAGCGCTACATGCAATGCACTTCATGAATTCACCTAGTGGCACCCGTGCGTCTAGCCGATAAGACTTCCCCTCTTAATAGTGCGGCTATCGATCCTAAACCACTCACACCCTCTATGGTGTCTTGAGTGCAAAACAAAATGGCCCTAATGGTTATACCTTTGCCTTGAGCCCATTTTGTTCCTCCAAAAGATATGAACACTTCACACCATCATGTGACCGTCTCGATCCATCAATCTTGACTTCACTTGCCCTTCACCGTGCATCGGTCCATCGGCGCCTAGTCTTGCCCGAGCTTCACCATCGCATGGTCCTTCACTCCCAAGCCTTGACTAGCCCTTCACCTTCAACACCGGTCCATGGAGCCAAGCATCGTCTTGATCTTCATCTTTGATCACATGACACGTGTCATGCTTCATATTCAATATGCTCATCATGTGGACAACCTTTCTCTAAATCAACCACTTAGATAAACAAGGTTAGTCCTAGGTTTCATCAATTAGCCAAAACCAAACTAGGGACTTTCAATCTCCCCCTTTTTGGTAATTGATGACAACCTCAACAAAGATGATTTTATAATAAAGATTTTGAACTTGTCATACTTGTCCAATCATTAAGCTCACAAGAGAAAATTTGGACAACTATAGCAAGTTCGGTTTTGGTAGTATTGCTCCCCCTACATATGTGCATAGAGTTTGGATTTGAAGCTTTGCACATATGCATGGATAAAAGTGTGGGGAGAGTAATTCTACCAAAATGATGCTAAGGTGTAAGAAATGGACCTTTGAAGCGTGATACCAATCGGAGTTGCAATTTACACCATCTTTAGCACCATATAGTAACTAGACATCCATCAAAAACTCAAGAACCCCGTGAGATCAACATTATAAGCAAAGTTCTTGAACCACTTGTAAAGGCAAGGGGAGTCTAGTTACAACCTATGCATGCTAGTAGATCATTTCATCATACAAGTCCTATACTAGCATTGCACCACACAAGCAAGGAGACACCACTTGTATAAAACTTTAAAACTAGGTGCCATGAGCAAGTCATATGAGAATGCACAAACAAATGCAACAACTTGTTCATGGGCTTGCTCCCCCTACTTGTGTGCATCAAAATTTTATTTTATTTACCCCTTTATCATGTTCAATCATCTTTTTCTCTCCCCTTTGTCAACAATTGCTCAAAAATGGGATCAAATTATGGAGAGAAAAGGACTTTGATGGAGTAAACAAAACTTTAGTCAAATTTGGTTCAATCTAGACCACTTGCCAAAGACATTTAATTCGGTTTGAACCAAAGACAAGCTTCTTCACACCTCATGACAAGGGTTATCTTGCCTATGTTGAATTAAACACTTATAGCAAATATTCTAGATTCAACACTAGGATTGCAAGCCCACAAACATGTCATATGTCACCACTAGATCAAGCAAAGCAAAGAAGCAATAGTCGTAAACATATATACATCAAACACATTTGATTTATCATGAATGCTCCAAATGCACCTTGTATGTCTACATGTGCTACCACAAGTATAATCCTAAGAATGAATGACATGTCAACCAATGGTACCTTGCTTTGTCAAAGAAGAGGCATGTCAAGTAGTGGTGGGGTGCATTCAACACATGTTTGAGAAGTCAAGAATGTTCAACTCATTCCTTAGCTTGCAAAACCTTCTTTCATCAAGTGGCTTGGTGAGGATATCGGCAAGTTGATCATCGGTACCCACACTTTCAATGGAAATATCACCCTTTTGTTGATGATCTCTTATGAAGTGATGCCTTATGTCAATGTGCTTTGTTCTTCCATGTTGAACCGGGTTTTGTGTCATCTTGATTGCACTCTCATTATCACAAAATAATGGCACATTCTTGAAATTGATGCCATAATCCTTCAAAGTTAACTTCATCCAAAGCAATTGTGCACAACAACTCCCCGCACTAACATATTCGGCTTCGGCGGTAGAGATTGCCACACTATTTTGTTTCTTTGAGGACCATGACACAAGTGATCTTCCAAGAAGTTGACATGTACCACTTGTGCTCTTTCTATTGATCTTGCAACCACCATAGTCGGAGTCCGAATATCCAATCAATTCAAACTTTGACCCCTTGGGATACCATAGCCCAACATCTCTTGTTTGCTTCAAGTACCTCAATATTCTTTTTGCGGCCGTGAGATGACTCTCTCTAGGTGAGGCTTGATATCTAGCACACATGCAAACACTAAACATGACATCCGGCCTTGATGCGGTGACATAGAGTAGGCTTCCAATCAATGACCGATAATCCTTTTGATTCACCATATTGCCATCATGATCACTATCAAGATTCCCATTGGTGCCCATTGGAGTTGAGATTGGCTTTGCATCTTGCATTCCAAACTTCTTCAACATGTCCCTTATGTATTTCCCTTGACTCACAAATGTTCCATTCTTCAATTGCTTGACTTGAAGACCAAGGAAATAGCTAAGTTCACCAATCATGGACATCTCAAACTCATTTGCCATCATTTCACCAAATTCTTCACAATATGCTTGATTGGTTGATCCAAAGATGATATCATCAACATAGATTTGCACAATGAAGAGATCATTACCAATCTTCTAGGTGAATAGAGTAGTGTCAACCTTGCCCATAATGAACCCTTTGGAGTGAAGAAAAGTCTTCAATCTCTCATACCATGCTCTAGGTGCTTGCTTCAAGCCATACAAAGCTTTCTTCAATTTGTACACATGGTTGGGTCTCTTCTCATCTTCAAAACCGGGAGGTTGCTCAACATATACTAGCTCATTGATGATCCCATTGGGAAATGCACTCTTGACATCCATTTGATATAACTTGATATTGTGGGCACATGCATAAGCCAATAGAATCCTTATTGCCTCCAATCTTGCCACGGGAGCACATGTCTCATCATAATCAAGACCTTCAACTTGAGTATAGCCTTGTGCAACTAGTCTTGCTTTGTTTCTAATCACAACACCATCTTGATCTTGCTTGTTCTTGAAAACCCATTTGGTTCCAATGACATTGTGATCCTCCGGCCTCTCAACTAACTCCCACACATCATTTCTTGTGAAGCTATTGAGCTCTTCTTGCATTGCCATGATCCAATCGGCATCATCCAAGGCTTCCTCAACTTTCTTTGGCTCTTTGGTTGACACAAATGATGCATACTCACAAATCATAGCCACTCTTGATCTTGTTTGCACACCACTTCTAATATCACCAATAACACTATCAATTGGGTGATCTCTTGCAACATGTTGTGGTTGTATCACTTGCACTTGATTGCTTGCGCTTGGTTGATCACTTGACTTGTCTTCATTTGATGAACTAGCACCATGATCTTGCACTTGAGCATTGCTAGCTTGCCTCAATGGAGAATTGAGCACTTCATCTTTATCATCTTGCACATCAACCACTTGCTTTGCTCTAATGTCCCCAATGTCCATGTTCTTCATAGCTTCAACCAATTGAGTTCCACCAACATCTTCTAGATTCTCATCTTCATCTTGTGACCCATTGGTTTCATCAAATTGCACATCATGGACTTCCTCTCTAATGCCACTTGAATTGTTCCAAACTCTATAAGCTTTGCTTGTAGTTGAATAACCGAGTAGGAACCCCTCATCACATCTCTTTTCAAACTTCCCAAATCTAGTGCCCTTTCTCAAGATGTAGCATTTGCAACCAAATACTCTAAAATAGCCAATGTTGGGCATTCTTCCATGAAGTAACTCATATGGGGTCTTCTCTAGCAAAGTATGACAATAGAGCCTATTGATATAGTAACATGCCGTGTTGATTGCTTCATCCCAAAATGATTGACTAACATTGTACTCATGAAGCATTGATCTAGCCATATCAAGTAATGTTCTATTCTTCCTCTCAACTAGGCCATTTGATTGTGGAGTGTACTTGGCCGAGAATTGATGACCAATGCCATAGTGATCACACAATTCTTCCATTCTTGTATTCTTGAATTCACTCCCATTGTCACTTCTCACTTTCTTGATTCTCATGTCAAACTCATTGTGAACTCTAGTGAGAAAAGTCTTGAAGGTGTCATACACTTCACTCTTGTCACTAAGAAAGAATACCCGTGTAAATCTTGTGAAGTCATCCACTATGACAAACCCATACTTGTTGCCACCAATACTTGTGTATGTAGTTGGGCCAAATAGATCCATGTGCAACAACTCAAATGCCTTGCATGTGCTCATTATACTCTTCTTTGGATGTGAGCTTCCAACTTGCTTCCCGGCTTGACATGCACTACACAACTTGTCCTTCTCAAATACAACATCTTTCAAGCCTTCAACAAGATTGTGTTGTGTGAGCTTCTTCAATTGTTTCATGCCAACTTGCCCAAGCCTTCTATGCCAAAGCCAACCCAAACTTGATTTTGATATCAAACATGTTGTCAAAGAAGCTTCACTAGTGTTGAAATCAACAAGATAGAGATTCTCATATCTAAAGCCTTTGAACACCAAGTTGGAGCCATCAAGAGAAACTACCTCAACATCATTTGCCCCAAAAATGCACTTGTAGCCTCGATCACAAATTTGTGCCACGGAGAGAAGATTGAAATCCAAGCTTTCAACTAGCATCACATTGGAGATACTCATGTCATTTGATATTGCAATCTTGCCCAAACCAACAACCTTGCCTTTCTTGTTATTGCCAAAAGTAATTGACTCAATGCCACTATCATTCTTCTCAATTGAATCAAACATTCTTGATGTGCCGGTCATGTGTTGAGAACACCCACTATCAATAATCCAATGCCTTCCTCCGGCTTTATAATTCACCTACTAGCAAATCAATGAAGCTTAGGTACCCATTTTTGCTTGGGTCCTTGTAGGTTAGTGACTAAGCTCTTTGGTACCCAAATTGCCTTCTTCTTTGGGCCAACAATGGGTGTACCAACAAACTTAGCTTGTACACCTTTCACACCCTTGGTAAGCACATAACAAGAATCAAAAGGTATAGCATTGTCAAGTTTCTTGTTTTGTTGCTTCTTGTTGCAATTTTGCTCTAGGTGCCCAACTTGCTTGCATCTATAGCAAAACTGACCATTGCTCTTCACAAAGCTAGGCTTTGGAGTTGCAAAGGCCGACATGCCCTTCTTGGGGGTATAGCCCAATCCCTCTTTGTTAAGAGAGAACCTTTGGCTACCCAAGCACTTTAGCAAGCGGGCCTCACCACCATAAGCTTTGCCTAAGGCATGAGTGAGCTCATCCACCTCCTTCTTGAGAGTCTCATTCTCAACCATAAGTGTAGCATCACAAGTGAAACCATCACTAGTA